>JAEOAE010002664.1:0-58590 GCA_036365155.1 Meriones psammophilus | reverse complement strand
CAACAATTAAAAATAAGGAAATCATGAAATTTGCAGGTAAATGGTGGGACCTGGAAAGGATCATCCTGAGTGAGTTGTCTCAGAAGCAAAAAGACACACATGGTATATACTCACTCATATAGACATATATTATAGGATAAACCTACTAAAATCTGTACACCTAAATAAACTAATCAACAGAGAGTTCTGTGTTTAACTCTGTACCCCATTTTTTAATTGGATTCTTTGATTTGTTGCTTTTTTTTTTTTCAATGCAGTTTATTCAGGAACCTTGAACAATCATCTGACCCTGGGGAAAGCCAGCCCACTTTAAATAGCCTCTGGGTAGCCAACCTCAGCATGCCACGTGGGCAATGCAGATAGGTCCACATACATGGAAGCAAGCCAGATCCTCAGCCTTAGACAAATGTGGAGTTGTTTGTGGCAGAGAGAACTCACCATCGGGAAGGTGGAAGGCGGAAACCAGCTCCATCTTTCAGGCGCGGCATTACACAGCTCTCTACAGTTCCCCCTTTTTGTTTTGGACGCATCAGGCAAGAGTAGAGGTCTGATCTCTGATATTAGAAATAAATTGGGACTTTGTACTGATGTTCATTTAGGTGTCATCCATCCAAAGAGCATCAGACCCATCCGATACGTTTTTCTCAGAGGCGGGACCTGGGGCATCAACCCGCATGCAATCAGACATGCTCTTCTCTGGGTCCAAGGCGGCTGACCCTGAGTGCAGTGCTTAGCCTCGCATCCTGAGCGTAACATTTTGGCTTTTTATGGTAGCCAACCATGCTTGGGGAGACTGTCCTGCTTCAATGGCTGGGTCTTACTAACTCCTCTTTCTTTCATATAATTCCCTGCACTCTGCTGAAGGTTTGGTTATGAGTCTTAATATCTGCTTCGATACATTGCTATGTAGAGTCTTTCAGAGGCCCTCTGTGGTAGGCTCCTGTCCAAATAGAAGACCCAGAAATAAACCCACACACCTATGGAAACTTGATTTTTGATAAAGAAGCCAAAACCATTCAATGGAAAAAAGACAGTATCTTCAACAAATGGTGCTAGTTCAACTGGATGTCTATATGCAGAAAAATGAAAACAGATCCATATTTATCACCCTGCACAAAACTAAAGTCCAAGTGCATCAAAGACAACAACATAAAACCTGACAAACTAAATCGGTTAGAAGAAAAAGTGCGGAAGACCCTAAAACTCATTGGCACAGGAGACTACTTCCTGAACAGAACACCAACAGCACAGGCTCTAAGAGCAACAATCAATAAATGGGACCTCATGAAACTGAAAAGCTTCTGTAAAGCAAAGGACACTGTCATCAAAACAAAATGACTGCCTACAGATTAGGAAAGAATCTTCACCAACCCTTTATCTGACAGAGGGCTAATATCCAGTATATATAAAGAACTCAAGAAGTTAAAAAGGACAGGAAAGAGGGGAGGAGCTGCAGCCATGAATCATCTGAAAGAATGGGCGGGCATGGGAGCGTTAGCAGGCCTTCTGGTATTGGTCTCCTTGGTTTGCCTGTGGTATATATGCAAGATTAGAGTCTCACAACAGTGTGATGCAGCCATGATCATTCAGGGCTTTACAGCCATTGAAGCAGGACATTCTCTGCACTCAGGGTCAGCCGCTTTGGACCCCGAGAAGAGCATGTCTGATTGCATGCATTGCCCACGTGGCACGCCTGGGTTGGCTACCCAGAGGCTATTTAAGCTGTGGGCTGGCTTTCCCCAGGGTCCGAGGATTGTTCAAGGTTCCTGAATAAACTGCATTGAAAAAAAAAAAAAAAAAAAAAAAAAAAACCCTTGGCAAATTCCATCCTAAGCCAGTGGGTACAACTCTGAGCTTCATTACACCCTAAGACCAAAAACCTATCACCCATAATTATTACCTTTCTAATACAAATTTCTGAAAAAAGAAAAAAAAAAAAAAAAGATAATTTTAAACACTATTGAAATTGAAGGCATGGTAGATACTGGGGCTGACGTCACAATTATTACTTCTAAATCCTGGCCCCCAAATTGGCCACTTCAAGAGGTGGATATTCAATTCCAAGGAGTTGAAACTTTATCTAAAGTGAAACAAAGTGTTAGATAGCTTAAATGTACAGGACCAGAAGGTCAAATTGGAAAACTAAGGCCATTTGTGGCTAAGATAGCCATAAATTTATGGTGAAGAGATCTGTTACATCAATGGAAGACCCAGATTAACATCCTCCCAAGTTCTGAGACAAGCCAAAAAACAGGTAATACTCCTGATAAAGAAGCTAAAATTATTAAAAAATTATTAAAAAATCATCAAAAACATTTTCAGACTGTCCAGACTGTCCATAACAAAATACAGCAGAGGCTGTCTTTTCAACTGCCTGTTGGGAAACCGCTGCTAATAAAATTCCCACAGCCTTACCACTAAGCCTTACCACTAAATAGGTTGGCAGACCAACCTATTTGGATTGAACAATGGTCTATGAGTAAAGAAAAATTACTGGCACTAGAACAGCTAGTCCTGGAACAGTTGGAAGCTCAACATTTAGAGGAGTCCAACAGCCCTTGGAATTCTCCGGTATTTGTCATCAAAAAGAAATCTGACAAATGGAAGATGTTAACAGATCTAAGAGCAATTAATAAAATTATTCAGCCAATGGGATCGTTACAATCCGGAATCCCATTGCCTTCCTTGTTTCCTAAAGAATGGCCTACTATAGTGATTGATTTAAAGGATTGCTTTTTTACAATTCCTTTACATGAGCATGATAGGGAAAGGTTTGCTTTCTCAGTACCCACTTTGAATAGAAGCTGTCCAATAAAGAGATATCACTAGAGGGTCTTACCACAGGGGATGTTAAACAGTCCTACTTTATGCCAATATTTTGTACAACAACTGTTGGAGATAATTCATAAGCAGTTTCCTCAATCCATAATTTACCACTATATGGATAATATTTTATTAGCTGATTTAGATACAAAAACATTAGAAAATATTTTTGATGAAATAAATAGAACTTTGCCTCATTGAGCATTACAGATTGCTCCTGAAAAAATACGAAGAGGAGATTCTATTAATTACCTAGGATACAAAATTCGACCACAAAAAGTACAAATTAGAAAAAAAACAGTTAAAAACTCTTAATGATTTTCAAAAATTGCTGGGAGATAATAACTGGCTACGGCCTACCCTTGGTTTAGCTACTCGAGAGCTAAGTAACTTATTTCAAATCTTACAGGGTGATAAGGACTTAAATAGTCCAAGAATGTTATCAACTGATGCTGATAGAGATTTGGCTCTGGTAGAAAGGAAATTACAAATGCATGTATAGACTGTATTGATCCAAAGAGGGCCTGTATTTTGGTTATTTTGCCCTCCACTCGTTCTCACACAGGAATTGTTATACAGAGTGAGGACTGTATTTTAGAATGGATGTTTTTGGCACACAAACAAAATAAAAACTAAAAACCTATATAGAAAAGGTTTCTGAATTGATCCTAAAAGGAAAAATGAGACTTCGTCAACTGGCTGGAAGAGATCCAGCTGAAATTGTGGTGCCCTTTACCAATGATGAGATTGTGTCATTATGGGCAGACAACAAATATTGGCAAAGAGCTTATTGTGAATTTTTGGGAGAAATCAACAGCAGATACCCAAAAAGCAAGCGACTTCAATTTATAAAAAGAATCAATTGGATTCTTCCTCATATAGTCAAAGGAACTCCAATTTCTGGAGCTCCCACATTTTATACTGATGCCAATAAATCAAAAGGGCAGGTTATAAGTCAAAAAATCTGAGTGAGTGGTGGAGAGTCCTAATGATTCAGTTAAAAAATCAGAATTATATGCAGTTCTCTTGGTGTTATCAAATTCTCAGGAATCTCTTAATATAGCCACTGACTCTCAATATGCAGAGTTGTTCTGCATATAGAAACTGCTGATAATTTAGACTTAACTTCACTGTTCCTTCAATTACAACAAGTAATCAGAAATAGAAATAATCCATTGTATATAACACATATCAGAACTCATACAGGTTTACCAGGTTCTCTAGCACAAGGCAATGAAGAAATTGATCAACTATTGACAGGAAGCATGTTAGAGGCCTCAGAATTTCATAAAAACACCGTGTTAACAGCAAAGGTTTAAAAAGAGAGTTTTCTATCACTTGGCAACAAGCCAAAGAAATGGTGAGAAAATGCCCCATTTGTTCTTTATATAGCCAAACTCCACTACCTGCAGGAAGTAACCCTAAAGGTAACCAATGAAATGAAATTTGGCAAATGGACTAGTTTTATTTTACCAAGGTTGGTAAACTGAAATATGTGCACCATACCATAGAAAACATATTCATGGTTTCAATGGGCAACAGCCTTAAGCTCTGAAAAGGCTGATTCAGTTATTACACATTTATTAGAAGTGATGGTAATTATGGGCATACCTAAACAAATTAATCCTGATAATGCTACAGCATACATCTCTAATAAAATGGAAGGAATTTTTACATATTATAAGATAAAACATGTTACGGGTATACCTCACAATCCTACTCGTCAAGTAGTCATTGAAAGATCCAATCATACTTTAAGGGACATACTTAAAGAGAGGGATATTAAAAGCCCCCTGAGATAGATTACATTACGCTTTATTGACCTTAAATTTCTTAAATGTTAATGAACAACAAACAACAGCTGTGGAGAGACACTGGGTTATAGAAAAAACTGCTGAGTTATTTCAGCCTATATATTTCAAAGATACCTTAACTTCACAATGAAGAGTAGGGAATGTGTTACACTGGGAAAGAGGTTTTGCTTATGTTCATGGAGGAGAAGAGAAATTATGGGTTCCTTCAAAACTAATAAAAATCAGAAATGACAGAGGAAGAGCACCGGAAGACCTTAGCCACTCAAAAGAAGAGAGAAATCAAGATCAAACAGAACAGGTAACATAAGTTTTTAATCCCTTTACCTGGAAATACCTTTGAAACTGACTGAGACATAAAAAGTGTCTCCAGCCAGAACTCCATTAATACTTGGCCTATAAATCCTTGGCTATAATATCCTCAAAATGTATTATGCTAATATTTTAATTGCATAGATATAATTGGCTTACAGTTTATTTTCATCCTGCATATCTCATACATTTATAATTTTAGAACTGTATAATGCTTGTGAGAAGTTATGTTTGCAGAACAAAAGAACTAGACAACAGAGATGCTGGATCAAATCTAACAGAATCATTCTTCAGCATGCTGAGACATTGATACATCTGTTCCAGCATCTTGCATATTCCAGCATTCTGCTTGTTCCTGCCTCAAATGCTTCAATTGTTGTTTTCTCTTCAAAGCCTGCTCCCAAAAGAACTTTGAAGAAAGCTACTAATCTTAATTGGTCCACCATTTTAGACTGTTCCAAAGAGAACTTTTATTAAGCCTGAAATTTCTCAACACTCAAAGACTGGACCACAAATGTTATTGCTTGCTTAATTAACCATTTTTATTTGGGCTCCCTACAGGATTTCTTCATGTCCCAAAATGTCAGATAGAAGAAATCCAAGAGAACGCTGTCCAATTTCCTTAAAGGGGGTTGAGTATACTTTTGGTTGTTTGCTATGGCTATGAAATTTTATTGTCTTGGGAGATGTTTATTATTAATGGTCTTATTCAAAGTGAAACAAGGAATATACAGGGATATCTTATAGAAATAGAAAAAAAAAAAGGTAGATTATTGAATCTACTCAACTTAGGATTTTATTTGTTATTCCCAAATAAGGTTAATTTTAACTCTGGTATAGGATTTTGCATATTGTTGCAAAAATAAGTATTTTTAATACATTGGTATAAGCTTTAGTATATTGATAGAAAATCAAGGTTAATTACAATACTTTTAAACAGGTATTTAAAACAGGTTAAGGTATTAGGTAATACAATTTATTTTCTAGTTATTGAACTTACAGTTAGGTCAGACACTAGTCTAATTTATCACAGGAGTATACATCCTAGGTTAAACAGATAGATATGATTTTGTATACAGATTGATTACATGAAGATAGGTAGTCTTCAAAAACTTCAGAGACCTACAGAATATGGCATTTAGAATGTTTTTATTATTTTAAAGATTCTTTGACAATGACACAAATCATTTCCTGGCAGCACCCCACCTACCTGAAAGAAGATAATGAGCATCGAAGAACCTCCATATGGAGATGGCTTCAAATGTGGCAAACAAGCCACTCAGGTAAAGAAAATACCCTTGCTTCATGATAGACAACTTCTGCCAAAAATGGGAAAACTTAAATGCAGGACAAGTTGACTGCTGAACTCTGCCAAGACAGGGTAAACAAGTCCTAAATAGTTCCTGTTTCACATATATGTCTGTCAAATATTCAGAGCCAGAAGGCTGAAGATGATGCTGCAACATTACAGAGAGTTATGGGTGACTGTTCAGGGGGCAAACTACCTTTGTCAATTTTTTACTTTTTGGAAGCTGCTAACATGCACTCCTATTACCGCAATAACTAATTTTATTCCTTCTCAAGTCTCTGATGGGGTTGAAGACCAAATATTTATAGTGCAAGAATTAACCTTGAGTTGTTTAGAAGTTAAGAAATCTTTTCATATAGGTAATACCAATAAGGAAAAAGTTGATTTAGGTATAGAACATTTTACTTGTCAAGATAGATAGGATAATCAGATACTTTCTCCTAAGTTGCTAAATACACATGCACAGGGCATTGCACATGTAGATTTTAACTAACAATTTTCATAATTATTATTGTATTGAAAGAAAAGGAGCCTTTTATTGGACTTAAAGGGGGAAATGTTGGTACAATGTTCTTTTGAAATGTATATACCTTACCCTTGTTCATTCAAATGCTGATTTCTCCTCCCCCCCACTCTCTGGTTTCAGTCCAGATATTGCTTTGAGATACTCATTCTAAGCATCCTGTCTCAATTTGGTGTAAACTTCCAAATAAAGCAATTAGGCACAATCTTGAGCTGGGAGGAGCCAAAGGACAAGAAAGAGGGGAGGAGCTAAAGGGCAGGAAATGAGTGGGAGGAGAAGGGGTGAGAGGAGAGTTTAGAGGTAGACCTGGAAGAGAGGACATGGAGGACATGGAGCATGAACCAGACCTAAGATTTCACAAAAAGCAAGTATAATGTGGGAAATCTAAATGTTAGGAAACCAAGAGGGCTTGGAGGTTTAGGATGAAGTAAGTATTGCGCAGCATTGTGTTCTAGGTTAACTAAATAAACCCAGTCCCTGTGTGGTGATTTGGGTATACAGCTGTTAAGGACTAACAATAGCATTACTAAAAGATAATTATTAGTAAATATTAATTACCACCTACAACAGAGGATGGACATCAAAAGAAGGAGAAAACAGGGAACAAATTAGGAGCCTGCCACAGAGGGCCTCTGAAACTCTCTGCCCTGCAAACTATCAAAGCAGATGCTGAGACTGATGGCCAACCTTTGGGCAGAGTGCAGGGAATCTTATGAAAGAAGTGGGAAATAGTAAGGTATGGAGAGGACAGAAGCCCCACAAGGAAAGCAACAGAACCAAAAAATCTGGACAGAGGGGTCTTCCTGAGACTGATACTCCAACCAAGTAGCATGCATGGAGATAACCCAGAACCCTTGCACAGATGTAGCCCATGACAATGCAGTCTCCTAATGGGTTCCATAGTAATGGGAACAGGCACTGTCTCAGACATGAACTGATTGGCCTGCTCTTTGATCACCTCCCTCTGAGGGGGGAGCAGCCTTACCAGGCCATAGAGGAAGACAGTACATCCACTCCTGATGAAACCTAACAAATTAGGATCAGAAGGAAGGAAAAGAAGACCTCCCCTACCAGTGGATTTGGGGAGGGGCATGCATGGAGAAGGAGGAGGAAGGAAGGGATTGGGAGGGGAGGAGGGAAGGAACTACTGGGGAGATACAAAGTAAATAAAGTGTAATTACTAAAAAAAATTAAAAAAACAAACATCTTAAAATGATACCAGACAATGTGTTAGTATATACACACATCAAGACTTGTGGTCAGATGGTCACTCATAAATGAACACCTAGATTCATATTATTCTGCTAAGGTTCTACTGTGTTCTTAACAATGTATTAAATTATTTTTAGAAAAAAATTAATGGTGAATGTTTAAAATAAAATCATATTATTCTACAGTTTTATAACACCAATATTTAAAAATTTTACTATGAAATTTAAGGAATAAGTTTTGATTGTATTGTGGTAATTATTAAACTGGGCATAGGAGATTTGACCCAGGGAATTTCAGCACAGGTAGTTAATGAAAGTGAAGGCTCAAAACCTAACAAACAGGAAGAATGATATGCAAGGGTGAGTATGGGACACAGTCTTATGTCACTTAACAGCAGAACTGTTTTTTGCTTCTCGCTTCTACAAATCCAGATCTGAATGAGATGTTTGCTGTAATGAAAATGATGGACACTGATGCTGCATCAGGTCTGGCTTCTCAAGAAAACTTTATATGCCCCTTCATTGTGAAATCCATTCAAACAGCATCATCTTTATTTTTGTTGTTGTTTCTAGACAAAATCTCTTCCTTTACAGATAGTCTTTTTTAATTTTTATTTTTATATTAATTAATTATAGTTTATTCAATTTGTATCCCAGCTGTAGCCCCTTCCTCATTCCCTTCCAATCTCTCCCTCCCTCCCTCATCTCCTCTCATGCCCCTCTCAAAGTCTACTAATAGGGGAGGTCCTCCTCCCCTTCCATTTGACCCTAGCTTATCAGGTCTCATCAGGACTGGCTACATTTTCCTCCTCTGTGGTCTGGCAAGGCTGCTCCCCCCTCAGTGGGGGAGCCTGCCACTGAGTTCATGTCAGAGAGAGTCCTTGTTCCCCTTACTAGGACACCCACACCCACACCCACACCCCCATATATATATATATTACAATTTATTCACCTTGTATGCCTGCTGCAGCCCCCTCCCTCATCTCCTCCCACTCTCACCCATCCTCCCTCTTCTCCCCCTATGCCCTTTCCTTAGTTCCCTGACAGGGGAGGACCTCTTCTTCTATCTGACCCTATGAAGGAAAAATTTTTGTTCTTCAATCATAGCAGATACTTTTGCTAGATAGAGTATTTAGGTCAACTTGAAATGCATTGTTCCATTGTTCTTCTAGCTTCTTGTTACTCTACTGACTCAGAGAAACTTCTTTAGTAATGAATTATAGAAATGATTCCTGAAAGTGCCATCATCTTTATTAGTTTAATTTTATAATCTGATTACTGTTAAATTTTCACATTAAAAATAACATGGGTGACAATAAAACTCACTGGATTTGTTGTTTGTTTTATGAGTGGAATATTTTACATGACCAGTAATAGTAAATGATATTATTATAAGCATATTTATATGGAAAAATTTAAATTTCATATGGTAAGTTCACCAGGGTATAACAAATCAAATATATTAATGTTTTAGAGGTTTCACATGACTTTCTCTGTGTGAAACTCAAATGATGCATACAAAAATCCCAGCACATAAACAGAGAATTTTTTTAATAATTATTTTTATTAATTACAGTTTATTCACTTTGTATCCCCCCTGTACCTCTCTCTCTGTTCCCCTCCCAATTCCACCCCCCCCTCTTCCCCAGTCCTGTCTGTCTCCCATTCTACTGATAAGGGAAGTCCTCCTCCTCTTTCCTCTGATCCTATTCAATCAGGTCTCATCAGGAGTGACTGCATTGTCTTCTTCTGTGGCCTGGTAAGGCTGCTTTCCTCTCAGGGGGAAGTGATCAAAGAGCAGGCTAAGATAAATTTAAGGTACAAAATGTTTATAAATAATATTTATACCCAATACATTATCTGGTATTTTTTCATACTTTGATATGATACTATAGGCATACTTTGTATCCTTGTAGAACTACTTAAAACATTTTGAAATATTTGAAATGTTGTAATCAACCATACTTAAGTTATATCACTTGTTCTTCAGAATAAACTTACAATAAAAATAATTTCTAAGAGCCTGTAAAATTCTTAATTTGACCTTGGTTACTAATGGTGACTTTAACAGAGAATTCTTGATAGAGGAATATTGAATGGCAGAGAAACACTGAAAGAAATGTTCAGCATCCTTATCTCAGGGAAATGCAAATTGAAACAACCCTGAGATTTCACCTTGCACCCATCAGAATTGCTAAGAACAAAACTCAAGTGACAGCACATGATGGAGAGGATGTGGAGAAAAGGGAACTCTCCTCCATTGTTGGTGGAATGAAAACTTGTGCAACCAATTTGGAAATCAATCTGGTGCTTTCTCAGAAAATTAGGAATAGTGCTACCTCAAGATCTAGCTATACCACTCATAGGCCTATATCTAAAACATGCTCAAGTATACAAGAAGGTCATTTGATCAACCATGTTTGTAATAGCCAGAAGCTGGAAACAACCTAGATGTGCCTCAATAGAGGAATGGATATAGAAATTGTGGTACCTTTACACAATGGAATACTACTCTACTATTAAAAACAAGGAAATCATGAAATTTGTAGGCAAATGGTGGGAACTAGAAAAGATCATCTTGTGTGAGGTATTTCAGAAACAGAAAGACACACATGGTATATACTCACTCATAAGTAGATACTAGACCTATAATACAGGATAAACATACTAAAATCTATACTCCTAAAGAATCTAAGCAACAAGGAAGACCCTAGGGAAGATGCCCAACCCTCATTCAGAAGGGCAAACTCATTAGACATTAGAAGCAGAAGACAGTGAACAGGACAGGAGCCTACCACAGAGGGCCTCTGAAAGACTCTACTGATCGAGGTATCGAAGCATGTGATGACACTCATAGCCAAACTTTGGGCAGAGTGCAGGGAATCTTATGAAAGGGGAGATAGAAATACCAGGAGGGCTCAGGAGCTCCAAAAAGAAACCGACCGAGCCAAAAACCATCCTGAGCCCTGGGGCCCCTGAAGAGAATGAAACCTCAACCAAGGGCAATGTATGAAGAGGACCTAAAACCCTGCTCAGGTGTAGCTCATAGACCCAGTCTCAAAGTGGGGTTTCTAGTAAGAGGAGCAGGGACTTTCCCTGGAATGAACTCAGTGGAAGTCTCTCTGATAAGCTCCTTCTGGGGAGGGGGGGGTGCATCCATGCCAGACCACAGAGGAAGACAATGCAATTAGTCCTGATGAGACCTGATAGGCTAGGGTCAAATAGGAGAGGAGGACCTCCCCTATCAGTGTACTAGGGGAGGGACATAGGGAGAGAAGAAGGAGGGAGGGTAGGATTGGGTGGAAAAGAGGGAGGGGGCCATGGCCAGGATAGAAATCAAATAAATTTTAATAAATGATAATAATAAAGAAATTTAAAGACAAGGCTGCCCACTCTCTACATATCTCTTCAACATAGGTCTGGGAGTCCTTGCCAGAGCAATAAGACAGTTGAAGGAGATCAAGGGGATACAAATTGGAAAGGAAGAAGTCAAAGTATCACTATCTGCAGATGATATGATAGTATACGTGAGTGACCCCAAAAACTCTACCAGGGAATTCCTACAGCTGATAAACACCTTCAGCAAAGTGGCTGGAAACAAAATTAACTAAAAAAAATCAGTAGCTCTCCTGTATACAAAAGACAAAAGGGCTGAGAGAGAAATTAGGGAAATAAGACCCTTCACAATAGCCACAAATGACATAAGGTACCTAGGAGTAACCCTAACCAAGCAAGTCAAAGACTTGTATGAAAAAAATTTCAAGTCTCTGAAGAAAGAATTAGAAGAAGATATCAGAAGATGAAAAAATCTCCCATGCTCATGGCTTGGCAGGATTGACATAGTAAAAATGGCCATCTTACCAAAAGAAATCTACAGATTCAATGCAATTCCCATCAAATTACCAACACAATTCTTTACAGACCTGGAAAGAAAAATTCTCAACTTCATATGGAATAACAAGAAACCCAGAATTGCTAAAACAATCCTCTACAATGAAAGATCTTCTGACTGTATCTCCATCACTGATCTTAAGCTGTACTATAGAACAACAGTTATAAAAACTGCATGGTACTGGCATAGAAACAGAATGGTGGATCAATAGAACTGAATAGAGGACCAAGAAATAAACCCACACACTTATGGACACCTGATCTTTGACAAAGACGCCAAAACCGTACAATGGAGAAAAGATAGCATCTTCAACAAATTGTGCTGGTCCAACTGGATGTCTACATGTAGAAAAATGCAAATAGATCCACACTTATCACCCTGCACAAAACTAAAGTCCAAGTGCATCAAAGACCTCAACATAAAACCAGACACATTAAATCGGTTAGAAAAAAAAAAAAAAAGTGGGGAATACCCTTGAACTCATTGGCACAGGAGACAACTTCCTGAACAGAACACCAACAGCACAGGCTCTAAGAGAAACAATCAATAAATGGGACCTCATGAAACTGAAAAGCTTCTGTAAATCAAAGGACACTGTTGTCAAAAGAAAACAACTGCCTACAGATTGGGAAAGAATCTTCACCAACCCTTTATCTGATAGAAGACTAATATCCAGTATATATAAAGAAGTAAAGAAGCTAAAAAACAGCACACCAAGCAATCCAATTAAAAAATGGGGAACAGAGCTAAACAGAGAATTCTCTGTAGAGGAATATCGAATGGCCGAGAAGCACTTAAAGAAATGCTCAACCTCATTAGCCATTAGGGAAATGCAAATCAAAACAACCCTGAGATTTCACCTTAAACCCATCAGAATGGCCAAGATGAAAAACTCAGATGACAACACGTGCTGGAGAGGTTGTGGAGAAAGGGGAACCCTCCTCCACTGCTGGTGGGAATGTAAACTTGTACAACCACTCTGGAAATCAATCTGGTGCTTTCTCAGACAACTAGGAATAGCACTTCCTAAAGATCCAGCCATACCACTCCTAGGCATATATCCAAAAGAGGCTCAAGTACACAATAAGGACATTTGCTCAACCATGTTTGTAGTAGCTTTATTTGTAATAGCCAGAAGCTGGAAACAGCCCAGATGCTTCTCAACTGAAGAATGGATGCAGAAATTGTGGTACATCTATACAATGGAGTATTACTCAGCAATGAAAAATAAGGAAATCATGAAATTTGCAGGTAATTGGTGGGACCTGGAAAGGATCATCCTGAGTTAGTTGTCCCAGAAGCAAAAAGACACACATGGTATTTACTCACTCATATAGACATAACATAGGATAAACCTACTAAAAACTGTACATCTAAAGAAACTAATCAAGAGAGAGGACCCTAAAATGCTCAATCCCCATCCTGAAAGTCAAAGAGGTTGGACATGAGAAGAAGAAGAAGAAAACAGGAAACAACCTAGGAACCTGCCACAGAGGGCCTCTGAAAGCCTCTGCCCTGCAGACTATCAAAGCAGACGCTGAGACTTACGGCCAACTGTTGGGCAGAGTGCATGGAATCTTATGTAAGAAGTAGGAAATAGTAAGAGCTGGAGAGGACAGGAACCCCACAAGGAGAGCAACAGAACCAGAAAATTTGAACACAGGGAACATCCCAGAGACTCAAACTCCAACCAAGGACTATTCATGGAGATAACCTAGAACCCCTGCACAGATGTAGCACATGACAGTTCAGTGTTCAAGTGGCTTACATAGTAATGGGAAGAGGGACTGCCTCTGACATAATCTGATTGGCCTGCTCTTTGATCACCTCCCCCTGAGGGGGGAGCAGCCTTACTAGGCCACAGAAGATGACAATGCAGCCACTCCTGATGTGATCTGATAGACTAAGATCAAAAGGAAAGAAAAGAGACCTCCCCTATCAGTGGACTTGGGGAGGGGCATGTGTGAAGAAGGGGGAGGGAGAGTGGGATAGGGAGGGGAGGAGGGAGGGGCTTATGGGGGATATAAAGTGAATAAAGTATAATTAATAATAATAAAAAGTAAAATTGGATTTCACAATAGAAAAAAAATAATGGGTGTATGCACAAACTTGCTTGTGTAGAATTACATAACATGACAATGTTGGTATGTAGTACAGGAGCTTAATGAAGTCCTCAAACCTCAGATGTTTAATCAAAATATTTCTGTTTCTGTGTACTAGGTATAATATATTAACAATGAGTTTTTAAATTCACACCACCCAGGAACTAAACATGATCTTTCTTGTAAAGAAAAAAACAAAAAAGTCTTTAATTAACAGTCTTTCTGTGTTAGAACAGCCCTTAAAGGCAAAAGGGAGGGCACACAGAAGCAGAAAGGACAAGCAGTAAAGATGGAGTCATGGAATGGAGAGAGGTAGAGATACATTCACAAGTCAAGAATTTCAGGGGCTTTTCAGAATCCATAATTCAAGGGAGGACTTTTACTTAGTGCCATCTGAGGTACCATAACCTTCCTATGTTGTGGTTTCTACTTCTATTTTTTGAAACATTGAGAGAATAACTTTTCGTTGTTTAAGCCAGTATTTGATGCTTCCATATTCCAGCCTCAGAAGACTAATACCATGGGAATATAACTCAGAAAAAGGAATTATAATATTCTTTTCACGGAATATGGTTTTCAAAATGTAGGTGTGATTTCTACATGAAATCTACCAAAATATCTGCCTTTAAAAATAAAGATAATTAATGATATCCCCCCAAAATTTTTAAAAATCTCAGCACATATAGAGGGAAACCTGTGATCAGCGAATATTGCTTCTTATACTATCAGCTAGATTCACAAAATGTTTAAAATAATGTAGTGTATTTTGAAAGTAAAGTATAGATCATTATCTTTATAGAAATACTTTCTTAAATATTAATGTTGAAAACATCTGTCTTCTCCTATTTATAGGTGTCAAATCAGGAACTGAAATTCTAAAGTGCAAAACGGGCCATCTGCTCTACAGCTATATTTTGCCGTCATGAGTGAAGATGAAATTAGCAACTGTCTATTGGCTGAACTGAAATACATGACTGAAAATTAATGACAGTTACAGAACTATACATTTTGGGAACTAGATGTGACTTTCACATTTATATCACTCAAAAGGTCTACAGGGCAGACTTACTGAATCAGATGTTGGCCATATGGAAATGGTAACTCTAGCAGGAGCTTCTCAAACCACTTCTAAATAAAGTTCAGACTCTCGTCTTACATCCCCTACTACTACTAAATCTATACAAACAGAATCCACTTGTTTGCTTCTATCATTGATAAATATACATCAAATGATAAAATAGTAAATTCTAATGACATAAAATTTAATCTTACATCTCTAATAGTGTTCATTAATCACAAAATATATTTTTCTTTATCTTCTGACTATGGCAATTGTTATTACTATGTATATGATGGTAATGGTTTACTCTCTTTTTGTCATAGTGAAATAATAAAAATGTGTCAACAAGAACTGTCATATATATTCATTTTTCTCCATGGTGAGCAGTGTTTTAGATACTTTATGTGTAATAACAACACAACAACAGTAGCAGCTACAACAAAATATCAGAGAACTACATTCTAAGCATGCCTTCCTGTTAGATATGATGAAATAAAGCTATTAGGAGGTTTATTCTGCTTTTCATTGTCATTGTCCTAAGAGTGAATGAACCTGAAGTTTTAACACAAACTATAAGCTGTGGAGTCCACATTATTCTCCATAGTTCTCTTCTCTGTCCAAAAGCCCTGATTCATTTTTTTGTTAACTGATGAAAACTCTGAAGCATTATTTGGGTCTAGCATTTTTTGTTTGTTTGTTTGTTTGTTTGTTTTGAGATAGGGCTTCTCTGTCCTGGACTCACTTTGTAGACCAGGCTAGCCTCAAACTCATGGTGGTCCACCTGCCTCTGCTTCCCTGAGTGCTGGGATTACAAGCATGCACCTCTGTGCCAGGTTTGGTTATAGTATTAATCACAACATATTTACAGTTTAAAGTAATAATCACAAGGTCGGAATTTTTTGTGGAATTCTTTATAAGTGAAAAAAGAAAAACCAATCTGAATAGAATGAGGCAGTGTTGCACTAAACTGGTTCTTTGGACAATATATTGAGTTTATCTTCTTTTATCTTTTATTTTTCAATGTGTGTACTGAGATATACAATCTATGCCTTCTTTCACTGAGTGTACATTTTACCATTTATTATGGCACTTTGTGAGACCTGGGCCCAGAATTTCTACCTGGGCACTCTCTACTCAGGATGTTTTATTAATTATATGAAGATCTATAATTCTGTGTTTCTCAGACTCTATTTTCTCCAATTTCGGCAGCCAAGTAATTCCAGGACTGAAAGTAGTTAATTAACTATTGCTAAAGTAGCTGGTAACAGTCATGGTAGATAGCTCAATTAATTCATATTTGTACACAGTATAGTGAATATAGTTGTTTTATGAATTGTGTATAAGCATACATGAAATTATCAGAATTACTGCTTTTGCAACACTTGGTAGGCAGAGTCAGATAAAGTAAATCTTCAAGACAATGTCTAAATACATATTTAATGAAGTTTAAAAGGTAGTCTTTTCAGGAGACTTCCACAGGGGGCCTCTGAAAGACTCTACTCATCAGAGTATTGAAGCAGATGCTGAGACTCATAGCTAAATTTTGGGCAGAGTAAAGGGAATCTTATGGAAGAAGGGGAAAATAGAAAGACCTGGAGGGTACAGGAGTTCCACAAAGAAACCAACAGAGCCATAATTATCTGGTCTTAGGGGCCCCTTGCAGAGACTGATGAATCAACCAAAAACCATGCATGGAGAGGACCTAGACCCTCTGCTCAGATGTATCCCATGGCCAGTTCAGTCTCCTTGTGGGTGTCCAAGTAAGGGGAGCAGGGGCTGTCTTTGACATGAGCTCAGTGGCTGCCTCTTTGTCACCTCTTCCTGGTGAGACGGCATAACTAGACCACAGAGAAAGAGGATCCAGACAGTCCTGATGAGGCTTGATAGGCTTGATAGGGGAGGAAGGCCTCCTCTATCAGTGGACTAGGGAAGGGACATGGGGGAAAAACGGAGGGAGAGTGGGACAGGTAGGAAATGAGAGAGGGGGCTACAGTCGGGATACAAATGTGAATAAGTTGTGAATAAGCGAATAAGTTGTAATAAATAGTAATTAAAAATTAAAAATGAAGTCTCTTAAAATGGAATGACAGCTCCATGAAGTCTGTAAGCCTTTGAGAGTTTCATGTAGTGCAATATCAGCAATGAAGTGATGCTTTTAGAGATGCAGATATTTTAATGATATTTTCCATGATACAACCATCTGCAATTAATGACTCAATATTAATTGAGTTTTTTCATCATAAAGTACATTTCTCAAAAATGTTCACTTCTCAAATGTTCTAAAAATTGTACAGTGTTATTTGATATAGTGCTAAGGGTAACATATCTTAAATAAACTTACATGCATGTGTGACTGTTGTGTAAAGGCTTTCTGAGACTGGAGATAGTTTCCTTTTTTTGTTGTAGTAAGCAAAAATAAAAATAAATGAGTTTGGGCTATATAATGTTTATTTATTATTATTAGCCCTAAGATTATCACATTTCTATTATTGAACCTGCTATATTTGGGCTATATAATGTTTATTATTATTAGCCCTAAGATTATCACATTTCTATTATTGAACCTCACAAATAATAAGACACAGACATCTGTTAGATTTATAATTACTTTATTTACCTTGGGCCAGACAGATATTTTACTTACATTGTCTCAGCATTCTTACCATCCATCTCCCAGCCCCTATCCAATGCCATCCACCTTAATCCTTTTTTTCTTGACTACCTTCCATCCATAATCCCATGGTATTTGTTTGTATTCTTTATCTTGTTTTTTTTTTCCTCCATTATTGGAGTCCTTCCTCCAGTCCCACATGACTTTTTTTTCACCACAATAAATTGTGGTGTCCTCCTTCCTCTTTTCTTCCCGTCTGTCTGTTTCCTGTGATTCTCTCCTGAACCAAAAACTGGGGAAACTTAGCCAGGCTTACTCTATCCTTCCTTGCCCAGGTATAGGCTGTTTAATCAAGTAATCAGGTATGTCTTAGGCAGGTTTACAAAACAAGGATAGGTGTAACCAGATCTTGAGGGCCAGTAACATGCATTAGATCAACATCCAACATATGTGGAAGTTAAACATTTGAATTCAAATCGAACTATTAGTAGAACTTCTACAATGTTGGGAGATGAACTCAGAACTATCTATTAAATGCTGACTGCATTTCACCACCATAAAACATCATGACAAAGATGTGCTCCATGTATCGATAATCTAACAACCATGTTCACAACTTCACAACAGGACCTATTTTTCTGAATGTCATCTCTGAAACAAACCTTACAAAATGAACAATGGGAAAGAGCAGTAATTTTAAAGAATTTTTCCTCCCAGGCCTCTCTTAATATCCGTTTTTGGAAAAAAGCACTATATATAATGATTTACCCATCTTCTTTTTGGTAATTGTGAGTCATGTAGCCATTGCAGAGACAAAGACTGGCATCCACTCCTTAGGTAATTCAGTGTACTTCTTTCTGCCGGCTACCTCTAGATGTTCTTTTATGGCACCCTCATCTCACCAAATTTGATCATAAACTTAATATCTGACATTATAGCTATCTTCTTCATATCTTGTATGGGCCAGATTCTCACCAAATGTTTATTTGTTGGTACTTGGTAGTAATGGCGTATGCTTGCTATGGGACCATCTGTAAGCCACTGAGCTACATGATCATCATGAACTTTTGGGTGTGTTTGCATCCTTTTGTGTTATTGGCATAAGCTAGAGGGCTTATATACTCTTTGGATCAAATTTTCTTTGTTTATAATCTTCCTTTTGGGGCCCTAATGTCAATGACCATTTCAAGTGTGGTAATTATCCAGTATTATAATTTGCTATTGATAAATCTGTAACTTTTTTATACACTGTCACTTCCATGTTGGATCCTTTAATACTTTTAGAAATTCTAAAATGAAAAATAAAAAAAGACCCTGATATTTCATCTTACACCCATTAGAATGGCTAAGACAAAAAACTCAAGTGACAACACATGCTGGAGAGGATGTGGAGAAAGGGGAACCCTCCTTCTCTGTTGGTGGTAATGTAAACAAAGTGATTGTACATAACCACTTTGGAAATCAGTCTGGTGCTTTCTCAGACAGTTAGAAATAGTGCTACCTCAAGATCCAACTATACTGCTCCTAGGCATATATCCAAAATATGCTCAAGTATATAAGGACATTTGCTCAACCATGGTCAAAGCAGCTTTATTTGTAATAGCCAGAATCTGGAAGCAACCCTAATATCCCTCAACTGAGAAATGTATACAGAAGTTGTGGTACATTTACACAATGGAGCACTACTCAGCAATTAAAAACAAGGAAATCATGAAATTTGCAGGCAAATGGTGGAACTTAGAAAGGATCATCCTGAGTGAGGTATCCCAGAAGCAGAAAGGCACACAGGGTATATACTCACTCATAAGTAGATATTAGACATATAATATAGGATAAACATACTAAAATCTGTATACCTAAAGAAATTAAGCAAGAAGTATGACTCTGGGTAAGATGCTCAATCTTCAATCAGACAGGTAAAGAGGATGGACATCAGAAGAGGAGTAAAACAGGGAACAGGACAGGAGCTTACCACAGATGGTCCCTGAAAGACTCTACCCTGCAGGTTATCAAAGCAGATGCTGGGACTCATAGCCAAACTTTGGGCAGAGTGCAGGGAATCTTATGAAAGAAGGGGGAGATAGAAATACCTGGAAGGGACAGGAGATCCACAAGGAGAGCAACAGAACCGAAATATCTGGACACAGGGGTGTTTTCTGAGACTGATACTCCAACCAAAGACCATACATGGAGATAACCTAGAATCCCTGCACAGATGTAACCCATGACAGCTCAGTGTCCAAGTGAGTTCCCTAGTAATGGGAATAGGGACTGTCTCTGACATAAATTGATTGGTCTGCCCTTTGATCACCTCCCCCTCAGGGGGATGCAGCCTTACCAGGCCACAGAGGAAGACAACGCAGCCACTCCTGATGAGACCTGATAGACTAGGATCAGATGGAAGTGGAGGAGGACCTCCCCTATCAGTGGATTTGGAGAGGTGCACAAGGGGAAGTGAGGGTAGGATTGGGAGCAGAAGAGGGAGAGAGCTACAGGTGGGATACATAGGGGATAAACTGTAATTAACAAAATAAAAATAAAATATTATTATAATAATATAAAAATACAAGTACAGAAAATTTTGTACAAAAGCTCTGGTATAGAATCTCAACTATAGATAAGGTAAAACTGTCTCTTCCTCTCTACTTATAAAACAAGAATTGTAAAACAAGAGTTCTGGGTTTCCTTGTGATAGCTGCAAGGCAACATGAAATGTATGTTCCCCTGAGCTGGGGTCTGCTGCCATGATTCTAGGGATGCTGATTTCATGGGGCTGTAATATGCTGCTGTGGTTCAGGGGATGAGTTCTTTAATTGGGTGAGAGTCTTTAACTACAAGACTTGTAACTGCTGATGTCCAAGGATTGAGTAGGACATGGTATATCTGGGAATGAATGCTCTCACAGGCTAGAAGTTGCAGTGATGATTCTAGGAAGTGTTATTTCTGTGTTCCAGTATATCCTCAGTGCATTTATGAAAAGTTGCTGCAGGCAAATTGGGAATGGTGATCTTTAGTGGTTGATGTTTACTGAAGATACTCTTCGTAGGGAGTTCACAGGGGAAAGTATGTCTTTTCCTATGATTCTAGAGTAGTGATTTGTGTCTGCTGTCAATAAAAACATAGAACTCAGACAGGGAGACTCTTCTCCAGAAAAATGAGTGATTGTTTACTTGTCAGTTCTTGAATACTGGAGTTGGGTGACTGTTTGTCTGGGTAGTAGAGCTACTATGGTTCCAAGTTTCTGTTACATTTATCTTCACTCTTTAAAATCATGGCTTCTACTCCACCATCTTACCCAGAAGACAACAACACAAATCCACTCTTTTTTGAACTTCAACAGAACCAAAAAATCTTAGCAGAGGGGTCTTTCCTGAGGCTGATACTCCAACCAAGGACCATGCATAGAGATATCCCTTGCACAGATGTAACCCATGGCAGTTCAGTATCCAAGTGGGTTCCATTATAATAGGAACAGGGACTGTCTCTGACATGAACTGATTGGCCTATTCTTTAATTACCTCCCCCTGAGGGGGAAGCAGCATTACCAGGCCACAGAAGATGACATTGCTGATGAGACCTAATTGACTAGGATCAGAAGGAATGAAAAGAAGACCTCCCCTATCAGTGGACTTAGGGAGGGGCATGCATGTAGAGGGTGGAGTAAGGGAGAGATTGGAATGGGAGGAGGGGGGATACAAAGTGAATAAAGTGTAATTAATAAAAAATTTAAAGAAAAGAAGAAAAATATTTTAAAAGTAGCTGCTACTTTGAGTTATCAATGCTTATAAATTTTTAGTAAATGCTTGTTGATCAACTTATACTGCATGTTTTACTTTCAGCATTGATAAGTTCAAAATATTCTGTATTGTAGTGTGTCTTATTTCTGTAAGTGTTGTTAAAGAAATTCATTACTAGGTTTTTTTTTCCAGTTTCCAGCTATTATGAATAAAACTTATGAATAAAGTTGAGTAAATGTCCTTGTGTGCTGGGACATCTCTTGTGTATATGCCCAGGGATAGTGTAGCCAGGTTGTGAGGTAGAACTATTCCCAATTTTCTGAGAAATCTCCAGATTTATTTCCAGAGAGGTTTTACAACTTTGCACTGTTCCCAGCAATGGAGGAGTGTTCTTCTTTAATCCACACCCCTGCCAGCATGTGTTGTCGGTTGAGTTTTTGATCTTAGCAGCTCTGATGGGTATAAGATGGAATCTTAGAGTTGTTTTGATTTGCATTTATCTGATGGCTAAGGGCATTGAGGAAAAGGGGAAGGGGGAAAGAGGAGAAGAAGATAGAATGGGGCTGGGAAGAGAGGAGGAAAAGGGCTATAAGGATGTGACGTGAATAAAATAAATAAATAAATGAGAAAAAATATGTAAATGAGAAAAAAATTTCCTCAGAGCCTCAGAGCTTCTTGGACAGAGTCTCTTTCACTGTGAAGTGAGGTAGCATTCTACTGAGGTGAGGATGGGGAATGGCATAGGGATGCCTTCAGTTTTATACAGGCTTATCTATGACTTGCCTTATCTAACTATTTCATAGCAACAACTGTATAACAGTCTGTAACACTAGTTTATGAATCATCTCACTTTGGAATTCTTCTCATAGTAAAGTTCATGTCACTTGGCAGTTAATTACTTTTGTTGTTGAATCAGCAGAGGTTTTTTTTCCTCCCTAGAGATTATTCAAGGAAAGAAATCTTTCCAGGAAAGATTTCTTTACTTGAATTTGATCCAATAGTTTTACAAATAATTTATCATGACCACAGGTTCACTTATTTATTCTTATTTATCCATGAATAATCTCAATTGCTTTGAGAGGAAACTGTGGAAATATGGGGGTATGATGTAAGGATGGGGAGAAAAGTATTATAAAGATTCACTTTTAGGGGGAGCCAAGATGGCAGCACCGGGAAAACAGCGCATCTGAGCAGCAGGACAGCACTTTCCGGGCAGAGACCAGGAGACTGAACTCGGGGCCCTGAAACTACATCGATCGTGTTTCCCAGGTGAGGGGAGGCTCCCACGGCGTGGGAATCGGTCGGGTCCACTCACGGCTACCCAGCCAGAACCCGGAAGAAATCCCAGGTAACACGGGCTTTGGGTCTCGGGGCTGGAGCCTCAAGCGGGCGGGTCCCAGCCACTTTCCCAGGCAGATCCGTGGGAACAAGGGTACCTGAGACTGGGAGTCCCAGTCACGGGGGGACCCCACAGGGAAGCAGGGTTGCGGGTCTGATCGCAGGTCACCCAGTCTCTCCCCGGAAAGTCTCTGCCGCCATCACAGCCAAGCTCCTGCCGCATGCAGAGAGCTTTGCGCTCAGCTCAGCGGTACAGACAAGCTGTGTGCCCCAGTACACAGTATTTCTGTCCAGAGAGGACCACACAGAGAACTTTCCCAGGCTCCATGGGCACAAGGGTACCTGAGACTGGGAGTCCCAGTCGCGGTGGGACCCCACGGGGAAGCAGGGTTGCAGGTCTGATCACAGGTCACCCAGTCTTTCCCCGGAAGGTCTCTGCCACCATCACAGCCAAGCTCCTGCCGCATGCAGAGAGCTTTGCGCTCAGCTCAGCGGTACAGACAAGCTGTGCGCCCCAGTACAACAGGGACTGGGAACCACTGTCCGGAGAGGAACCCACAGAGAAGGAAGAAACCGTGCTGCTAGGGTCACCTAGGGAAAGTCTAGCAGACTGCAGATTGCTGACAGAACTTGAGTGCCCCAAGACACCACAGCAGTACTCACCCACCACAGATTACCTCAGCTGATCACTAAATTTACAGCAAGAAACCCAGAAGGAGGGCATCTGCCCCCAGGACTTCTCCCGGTGAGAGGAGAGCCCTCTTGACTAATCAGGACCACAGTTACCACCCAGGTCTCTAGGACTGAGGTGAGCTGTAGCAAACCTGAAAAACAGCAGACATCCAGGGACTATACCCAAGAAGCTGGGAAAAAGCATCTTCAGGAAAAAGCATCTTCCTGCCAAAGGGATTCTCTCCACTACAAGAGTCCAGGAATAACCAGAAACTAAATTCAAACAACTAAGATAGCCCAATGGATAGAGGACAGCGTAAAAGTTCAACCAACAGAAACCAGAGCATTATGGCATCTCCAGAACCCAGTTATGCAGGGGCAAATAGCCCTAGACACCCCAGCATAAATGAAATTCAAGGAGACGACCTAACATCTATGCTCAAGAAGATGATAACAGAGGAAACAAATAAAATACGAAAAGAATTAGAGGAAGATAAAAACAAACAGATCATGGCTATCCGTAAAGAAATGGAGGAAATTAAAGAAAAGGAGATTATGGCCATCCGTGAAGAAATACAGGAAGCTGCAGCCAAACAGTCTATGGCCTTTAGAGAGGAAATGCTTAAATCACTGAATGAAATAAAAGAAACAGTGGATTGTTCAAACAAACAGCTGAAGGAATTGACAGAAAAACATGAAAATACAGTCAGACAGGGGAAGGAAACCAACAAAATAGCACAGGTTTTAGTGGGTTTGTCCTATGTTGTATGTCTAGATGAGTGAGTATATACCATGTGTATCTTTTTGCTTCTAGGACAACTCACTCAGGATGATCCTTTCCAGATCCCACCATTTACCTGCAAATTTCATGATTTCCTTATTTTTCATTGCTGAGTAATATTCCATTGTGTAGATGTACCACAATTTCTGCATCCATTCTTCAGTTGAGGGGCATCTGGGTTGTTTCCAGCTTCTGGCTATTACAAATAGCCAGAAAACTTGGCTGTCAATGAAAATATGCTGGACTTTGAGTCACTAGCATATAACATGAGACTTTTTCCTGTGCTGCAAATCTGTCTAAACAATTGTCGAGCTATATTTTAGGTAATTGGACTGGAGAATTCGATACTACGATGGAGCAGCTGAGAGTGGCCTTTGTCACAGTAAATTCTACCAGAGTGGACACAGGACTAGCCATAGGATTATCATCATGGATTGCTGCAGCCATGAATCATCTGAAGGAATGGGCGGGCATGGGAGCGTTAGCAGGCCTTCTGGTGTTGGTCTCCTTGGTTTGCCTGTGGTATATATGCAAGATTAGAGTCTCACAACAGTGTGATGCAGCCATGATCATTCAGGCCTTTACAGCCATTGAAGCAGGACATTCTCCCCAAGCATGGTTGGATACCATAAAAAGCTAAAATGTTACGCTCAGGATGCAAGGCTAAGCACTGCACTCAGGGTCAGCCGCTTTGGACCCAGAGAAGAGCGTCTGATTGCATGCGGGTTGATGCCCCAGGTCACGCCTCTGAGAAAAAGGTATCAGACGGGTCTGATGCTCTTTGGGTGGATGACACCTAAATGAACATCGGTACAAAGTCCCAATTTATTTCTAACATCAGAGATCAGACCTCTACTCTTGCCTGATGCGTCTAAAACAAAAAGGGGGAACTGTAGAGAGCTGCGGAATGCTATGCCTTAAAGATGGAGCTGGTGTCCGCCTTCCACCTTCCCGATGGTGAGTGCTCTCTGTCACGAACAATTCCACATTTGTCTAAGGCTGAGGATCTGGCTTGCTTCCATGTATGTGGACCTATCTGCATTGCCCACGTGGCACGGCTGGGCTGGCTACCCAGAGGCTAAGCTGTGGGCTGGCTTTCCCCAGGGTCAGATGATTGTTCAAGATTCCTGAATAAACTGCATTGAAAAAAAAAAAAAAAAAAACCACAAATGGAAGAAATTGTGGAGATAAAGAACTTAGGGAAGAAAGCAGGAACTACAGAGGTTAGCATAACCAATAGGCTACAAGAAATGGAAGAAAGAATCTCAGGCGTGGAAGATACAATGGAAGAAATAGATGTATCTGTCAAAGAAAATGATAAATCTAAAAAATTCCTGACACAGACCGTCCAAGAAATTCAAGACAACATAAAAAGACAAAACCTAAGAATAATAGGAATAGAGGAAAAAGAAGATTCCCTGCACCAAGGCCCAAAAAATATTTTCAACAAAATCATTGAAGAAAATTTCCCCAACTTAAAGGAGAGGCCAATAAGAATACAAGAGGCCTATAGAACACCTAATAAATTAGACCAGAAAAGAAAATCCTCCCGCCACATAATAATCAAAACTGTAAGTATACAGAGCAAAGAAAAAATACTAAAAGGTGCAAGAGAAAAAGGCCAAGTAACATATAATGGCAAACCCATTAGAATCACACCTGACTTTTCAACAGAGACTATGAAAGCCAGAAGGGCCTGGACAGATATCATGCAGACCCTAAGAGAACACAGATGTCAGCCCAGGCTACTATACCCTGCAAAACTCTCAGTCCTCATAGACGGAGAAAACAAGATATTCAATGACAAAAACAAATTTCAACAATACCTACAAACAAATCCAGCATTACAGAAGACACTGGAAGGGAAAATACAACCCAAGAAAGCTAGCTACATTCAAGAAAACACAGGAAATAAATAACCTCACTTCAGTAAAACAAAAAGCAACCAAGCACACAACCGTATGACCACAGCCAACATCAAAGGCAAAGGAGTTAACAGCCACTGGTCATTACTCTCTCTCAATATCAATGGACTTAATTCTCCAATAAAAAGACACAGACTAACAGAATGGATGCGTAAACAAAACCCAGCAATCTGTTGTATACAAGAAACACCTAAGACACAAAAATAGACATTACCTGAGGGTAAAGGGATGGAAGACGGCTTTTCAAGCAAATGGACCCAAGAAGCAAGCAGGAGTAGCCATTATAATATATGATAAAATAGTCTTTCAACCAAAATTAATCAAAAAAGATGGGGAAGGACACTTCATACTCATCAAGGGAAAATTCCACCAAGAAGACATCACAATCCTGAACATCTATGCCCCAAATACAAGGACACCCACATTTGTGAAAGAAACATTGATAAAACTTAAACCACATATAGATCCCCACACACTATTAGTAGGAGATTTCAACACCCCACTCTCAACAAAGGACAGGTCAACAAAACAGAAATTAAACAAAGAAACAATATCTCTAACAGAGGTCATGAAACAAATGGACCTAACAGACATTTACAGAACCCTACACCCAAACACAAAAGAATTTACCTTCTTCTCAGCACCTCATGGAACCTTCTCCAAAATAGACCACAGAGTTGGTCACAAAGCAAGCCTCAACAAATACAGGAAGATTGAAATAATCCCTTGTATCCTGTCGGAGCACCATGGAATAAAGCTGGACCTCAGTAACAACAGAAATAGCAAAAAGCCTACACATACATGGAAACTGAACAACTTGCTACTAAAAGACAGCTGGATCAGGGAAGAAATAAAGAAAGAAATTAAAATCTTCCTAGAACTCAATGAAAATGAAGACACAACATACCCAAACTTGTGGGACACAATGAAAGCAGTGCTAAGAGGAAAGTTCATAGCACTAAGTGCCTTCAAGAAGAAATTTGAGACAGCGCATTCAAGCAACTTAATGGCTCACTTAAAAACCCTAGAAAAAGAAGAAGCAGACACACCAAGAAGGAGTAGAAGTCTGGAAATAATCAAACTCAGGGCTGAAATCAATCAATTAGAAACAAATAAAACAATTCAAAGAATCAATGAAACCAAGAGCTGGTTCTTTGAGAAAATCAACAAGATAGACAAACCCTTAGCCAAGCTAACTAAAAGGCAGCGAGACACCATCCAAATCAACAAAATCAGAAATGAAAAGGGGGACATAACTACAGACACTGAGAAAATCCAAGAAATCATTAGGACTTACTTCAAAAGTCTATACGGAACAAAATTTGAAAATTTAAATGAAATGGACAATTTTCTTGACCGATTCCACTTACCAAAGCTAAATCAGGACCAGGTAAATCTACAAAATAGTCCTATATCCCCCAAGGAAATAGAAGCAGTCATCGAAAGTCTCCCATCCAAAAAAAGCCCAGGACCTGATGGTTTCAGCGCAGAATTCTACCAAACATTCAAAGAAGAGCTAACACCAACTCTCTTCAAACTATTCCACAAAATAGAAACAGAAGGAGCACTACCAAACTCATTCTATGAAGCCACAGTCACCTTGGTACCTAAACCTCACAAAGACTCAACAAAGAAAGAGAATTTCAGGCCAATCTCCCTTATGAACATTGATGCAAAAATACTCAACAAAATACTCGCAAACCGAATACAAGAACACATCAAAGATATCATCCACCATGACCAAGTAGGCTTCATCCCAGGTATGCAGGGATGGTTCAATATACGGAAATCCATCAATGTGATCCACCATATTAACAAATTGAAAGAAAAAAATCACATGATAATCTCCCTAGACGCTGAAAAAGCCTTTGACAAAAAGCAACATCCATTTATGTTTAAAGTATTGGAGAGATCAGGGATACAAGGCACATATCTAAACATAGTAAATGCAATATACAGCAAACCTATAGCCAACATCAAACTGAACGGAGAGAAACTTAAAGCAATCCCACTGAAATCAGGGACAAGACAAGGCTGCCCACTCTCTCCATATCTCTTCAACATAGTTCTGGAAGTCCTTGCTAGAGCAATAAGACAGTTGAAGGATATCAAGGGGATACAAATTGGAAAGGAAGAAGTCAAATTATCACTATTTGCAGATGATATGATAGTATACGTGAGTGACCCCAAAAACTCTACCAGGGAACTCCTAAAGCTGATAAAAACCTTCAGCAAAGTGGCCGGATACAAAATTAACTCAAAAAAAATCAGTAGCCCTCCTGTATACAAAAGACAAAAGGGCTGAGAAAGAAATTAGGGAAACAACACCCTTCACAATAGCCACAAATGACATAAGGTACCTCGGAGTAACCCTAACCAAGGAAGTCAAAGACTTGTATGAAAAAAATTTCCAATCTCTGAAGAAAGAATTAGAAGAAGATATGAGAAGATGGAAAGATTTCCCATGCTCATGGCTTGGCAGGATTAACATAGTAAAAATGGCCATCTTATCAAAAGCAACATACAGATTCAATGCAATGCCCATCAAATTACCAACACAATTCTTTACAGACTTGGAAAGAAAAATTCTCAACTTCAGATGGAATAACAAGAAATCCAGAATTGCTAAAACAATCCTCTACAATGAAAGATCTTCTGACTGTATCTCCATCACTGATCTTAAGTTGTACTATAGAGCAACAGTTTTAAAAACTGCATGGTACTGGCATAGAAACAGAATGGTGGATCAATGGAACGGAACAGAGGACCCAGAAATAAACCCACACACTTATGGACACCTGATATTTGACAAAGACACCAAAATCATACAATGGAAAAAAGATAGCATCTTCAACAAATGGTGCTGGTCCAACTGGATGGCTACATGTAGAAAAATGAAAATAGATCCATACTTATCACCCTGCACAAAACTGAAGTCCAAGTGGATCAAAGACCTCAACATAAAACCAGACACATTAAATCGGCTTGAAATAAAAGTGGGAAATACCCTAGAACTCATTGGGACAGGGGAAAACTTCCTGAACAGAACCCCAACAGCACAGGCTCTAAGAGCAACAATCAATAAATGGGACCTCATGAAACTGAAAAGCTTCTGCAAATCAAAGGACACCGTCATCAAAACAAAGCGACCTCCTACAGATAGGGAAAGAATCTTCACCAACCCTTTATCTGACAGAGGACTCATATCAAGTATATATAAAGAACTAAAGAAGCTGAAAAGCAGCAAACCAAGTAACCCACTTAAAAAATGGGGAACAGAGCTAAACAGAGAATTCTCTGTAGAGAAATACCGAATGGCAGAGAAGCACTTAAAGAAATGCTCAACCTCACTAGCCATTAGGGAAATGCAAATCAAAACAACCCTGAGATTTCACCTTACACCCATGAGAATGGCCAAGATCAAAAACTCAAGTGACAACACATGTTGGAGAGGTTGTAGAGAAAGAGGAACCCTTCTCCACTGCTGGTGTGAATGTAAACTGGTACAACCACTCTGGAAATCAATCTGGCGTTTTCTCAGACAACTAGGAATAGTGCTTCCCCAAGATCCAGCCATACCACTCCTAGGCATATTTCCAAAAGAGGCTCAAGCACACAAAAAGGAAATTTGCTCAACCATGTTCGTAGCAGCTTTATTTGTAATAGCCAGAAGCTGGAAACAACCCAGATGCCCCTCAACTGAAGAATGGATGCAGAAATTGTGGTACATCTACACAATGGAATATTACTCAGCAATGAAAAATAAGGAAATTATGAAATTTGCAGGTAAATGGTGGGATCTGGAAAGGATCATCCTGAGTGAGTTGACCCAGAAGCAAAAAGACACACATGGTATATACTCACTCATATAGACATACAACATAGGACAAACCCACTAAAACCTGTGCATCTAAAGAAATTAAGCACGAGAGAGGACCCTAAGTAAAATGTCTAATCCCCATCCGGAAAGGCAAAGAGGATGGACATCAGAAGAAGAAGAAAACAGGAAACAATCTAGGAACCTACTACAGAGGGTCTCTGAAAGCCTCTGCCCTACAGCCTATCAAAGCAGAAGCTAAGCCTGATGGGCAACTATTGGGCAGAGTGAATGGAATTTTATGTAAGAACTGGGAAATAGTAAGAGCTGGAGAGGACAGGGTCTCCACAAGGAGAGCAACTGAACAAGAAAATTTGAACACAGGGAACTCCCCAGAGAATCATACTCCAACCAAGGACTATTCATAGAGATAACCCAGAACTCCTGCACAGATGTAGCCCAGGGCAGTTCAGAGTCTAATTGGGTTACATAGTAATGAGAAGAGGGGCTGCCTCTGACATGAACTGACTGGCCTGCTCTTTAGTCACCTCCTCCTGAGGAGGATCAACCTTACCAGGCCATAGTAGAGGACAATGCAGCCACTTTTGATGTGAACTGATGGACTAACATCAGAAAGGAGAGGAGAACCTCCCCTATCAGTGGACTTGGGGAGTGGCATGCATGCAGAGGGAGGAGGGAGGGTGGGATTGGGAGGGGAGGGAGGGGCTTATGGGGGGATGCAGAGTGAATAAAGTGTAATTGATGAAAAATTTTTTAAAAAAGGGAAAAAAATAATAATTTAAGAACCTTAAATGACTTTCAAAAGTGGAGGAAAACATGGAGTTAGTCAATTTACATGGAGCACGTCTCGCCCCTGGGGGCAATGGTCTCCTGAACCTACTCAGACCTCGGACACCACCACTGCTAGTTCTAGAACTGATGCAGGATATTCCAACGAGGGGGTTAAGGCTTCTCATAATATTTCCTATAAGCCCACACCTGATTGTTTACATCCCCCATTTTTATTCATTATTAGCCAGATAGAGCCAAGTAATTGTGGTAATGATACTTGCTTTTTTTGCCCAATGCTGTAATGCTAGTAAATTTACTAGCTGGTTACTCACATGCCTCGCTGGATGCCTGTGCCCGTTGATGCCCTCACGCTATGACTCTCTTCAGACAGAAAAGGGATTTTGGAATTACAGCTGCCATTGTTACTGCCATCTCATTGGCGGCTGTTGGAGCTACCACCACAGCATTAGCCATGAGTCATACAGGACAGACTGCTCAGACCCTGAATAACCTTTTAGCCAATGTAGCTCATGCCTTAGATGTACAAAAAGGAATTAATGCTCAACTAAAAGGAGGTTTGATGGTGTTCAATCAGAGGTTTGACCTCGTGCAGGAGCAAACTGATACCCTATGGCAAATCGCTCAACTTGGCTGTCAATGAAAGTATGCTGGACTTTGTGTTACTAGCATACAACATGAGAATTTTTCCTGTGCTGCAATTCTATCTAAACAATTGTCAAGCTATATTTTAGGTAATTGGACTGGAGAATTCGATACTACGATGGACCAGCTGAGAGTGGCCATTGTCATGGTAAATTCTACCAGAGTGGACGCAGGACTAGCCACAGGATTATCATCATGGATTGCTGCAGCCATGAATCATCTGAAGGAAGGGGCGGGCATGGGAGCGTTAGCAGGCCTTCTGGTGTTGGTCACCTTGGTTTGCCTGTGGTATATATGCAAGATTAGAGTCTCACAACAGCGTAATGCAGCCATGACCATTCAGACCTTTACAGCCATTGAAGCAGGACAGGGACTTTGAACAATCATCGGACCCTGGGGAAAGCCAGCCCACAGCTTAAATAGCCTCTGGGTAGCCAACTCCAGTGTGCAACGTGGGCAATGCAGATAGGTCCACATACACAGAAGCAAGCCAGATCCTTGGCCTTAGCCAAATATGGAATTGTTTGTGAAAGAGAGCACTCACCATCGGAAAGGTGGAAGTTTGGATTTCCTCAGTGTCTGTCATTATCCTCCCTTTTCATTTCTGATTTTGCTGATTTGGATAGTTTCTCTCCCTTTTAGTTAGTTTGGCTAAGGGTTTCTCTATCTTGTTGATTTTCTCAAAGAACTAGCTCTTGGTCTCATTGATTCTTCATTAACTCAGAGATAATATCAATGAATTAGATATTATCTCTGAGTTTGATTATTTTCATTTGTGTACTCCTCTTCATTATGTCTGCTTCTTTTTTTCTAGGACTTTTAGGTATGCTGTTAAGTTGTTTGTATGAGATGCCTCATACTTTTTTTGGTAGGCACTTATTGCTATTAACTTTCCTTTTTAGTATTGCTTTCCTTATGTCCCATAAGTTTGGGTAAGTTGTGCCTTCATTTTCATTGAATTTTAGGACGTCTGGAATTCCTTTTTCCATTTCTTCCCTGACCAAGCTTTCTTTGAGTAAGAGTTATTTAGTTTTCATGTGTATGTAGGCTTTTTGTTATTCCTGTTGTTGTTGTGGTCTAGTTTTAGGCCATGGTTGTCTCATAGGATACAAGAGATTATTTCATTCTGCTTGTATCTGTTGGTTTGCCTTGTGACCGTCTATGTCATCTGTTTTTGAGAAGGTTTCCATGAGGCGCTGATAAGAAGGTGTACTCTTGAGTTTGGGTGAAAATTTCTGTAGACATCATTGGTCCATTTGATTTAGGATATCCGTAAGTGCTATTACTTTCCTATTTAGCTTCTATCTAGATGACCTGTCCCTTGGTGAGAGTGGAGTGTTGAAGCCTCCCACTATTAAGGTGTTGAGATTGATGTGTGATTTCAGCTTTAATAATGTTTCATTTACAAATGTAGGTGTTCTTTGATTTGGGGCATAGATGTTCAGGATGGTGATATCCTCCTGGTGGATTTTTCCTTTGAAAAATTCTGATAGACTGTGTCTTTTTATTGGAGAGTTGAGTCCATTGATTTTGATTGATAATAGTGACGAGTGAATGTTAGTTCCTTTTCTTGTTGAATTGGTAGTGTTAATGTGGCTTAGTGCTTATTTTCTTTTAATTGTTTATTGTGAAATTATCTATATACTTTGTTTTCTTGGCTATAGGTTGTTTCTGGTTTCTTGGATTGGAGTTTTCTTTCTAGCATCTTCTGTAGAGCTGAGTTGCTGTGTAGATACTGTTTAAGTTTATTTTTGTCATGGAATATTTTGTTTTCTCTATCTATGGTGATTGAGAGTTGGTTATAGTAGTTTTGTCCTGTACAAATGAGTTCTAATATATCCCCCAATATTTTTTTCTAGGCGATTTAATATGTCTGGTTTTATGTTGAGGTCTTTGATCCACTTGGACTTCAGTTTTGTGCAGGGTGATAAGTATGGAACTATTTTCATTTTTCTACATGTAGACATCCAGTTGGACCAGCACAATTTGTTGAAGATGCTATCTTTTTTCCATTGTATGGTTTTAGCATCTTTGTCAGGTGACCATAAGTGTGTGGGTTTATTTCTGGGGCTTCCCTTTAGTTCCACTGATCCACCATTCTGTTTCTATGCCAGTACCATGCAGTTTTTATTACTGTTGTTCTATAGTACAGCTTAAGATCAGGGATGGAGATACAGTCAGAAGATCTTTCCTTGTAGAGGATTGTTTTAGCAATTCTAGGTTTCTTGTTATTCCATATGAAGTTGAGGACTTTTCTTTCAAGCTCTGTAAAGAATTGTGTTGATAATTTGATGGGAATTGCATTGAATCTGTAGATTGCTTTTGGTAACATGGCCATTTTTACTATGTTAATCCTGTCAAGCCATGAGCATGGGAGATCTTACCATCTTCTGATATCTTCTTCTAATTCTTTCTTCAGAGACTTGAAATCTTTTTCATACAAGTCTTTGACTTGCTTGGTTAGGGTTACTCCAAGGTACTTTATGTCATTTGTGGCTATTGTGAAGGGTGTTGTTTCCCTAATTTCTTTCTCAGCCCTTTTGTCTTTTGTATACAGGAGGGCTACTGATTTTTTTGAGTTAATTTTGTATCCGGCCACTTTGCTGAAAGTGTTTATCAGCTGTAGGAGTTCCCTGGTAGAGTTTTTAGGGCTACTCACATACACTATCATATCATCTGCAAATAGTGTTATTTTGACTTCATTTCCAATTTGTATCCCCTTGATCTCCTTAAATTGTCTTATTGCTCTGGCAAGGACTCCCAGACTATGTTGAAGAGATATGGACAGAGCAGGCAGCCTTGTCTTGTCTCTGATTTCTGTGGGATTGCTTTATGTTTCTCTCTGTTCTGTTTGATGTTGGCTATAGACTTGCTGCATATCGCCTTTACTATGTTTAGATATGTGCCTTGTATCCCTGGTCTCTCCAATACTTTAAATATGAATGGATGTTGGATTTTGTCAAATGCTTTTCACCATCTAGGGAGATTATCATGTGTTTTTTTTTTTTTTTTTTTTTTTTTTTGTTATTTCAGTTTGTTAATATAGTGGATCACATTGATGGATTTCCGTATATTGAACCACCCCTGCATACCTGGGATGAAGCCTACTTGGTCATAGTGGATGATATCTTTGATGTGTTCTTGTATTTGGTTTGTAATTATTTTGTTGAGTATTTTTGCATCAATGTTCATAAGGGAGATTGGCCTGAAATTCTCTTTCTTTGTTGAGTCTTTGTGAGGCTTAGGTACCAAGGTGACTGTGGCTTCATAGAATGAGTTTGGTAATGTTCCTCTGTTTCTATTTTGTGGAATTGTTTGAAGAGAATTGGAGTTAGCTCTTCTTTGAAGGTCTAGTAGAATTCTGCAGCAAAACCATCTGGTCCTGGGCTTTTTTTGGATGGGAGACTTTCAATGACTGCTTCTATTTCCTTGGGGGATATAGGACTATTTAATTGATTTACCTGGTCCTGATTCAGCTTTGGTAAGTGGAATCGATCAAGAAAATTGTCCATTTTATTTAGATTCTCAAATCGTGTGGCATATAGACTTTTGAAGTAAGTCCTAATGATTGTTTGGATTTCCTCAGTGTCTGTAGTTATGTCCCCCTTTTCATTTCTGATTTTGTTGATTTGGGTGATGTCTCTCTGCCTTTTAGTTAGCTTGGCTAAGGGTTTGTCTATCTTGTTGATTTTCTCAAAGAACCAGCTCTTGGTTTCATTGATTCTTTGAATTGCTTTATTTGTTTCTAATTGATTGATTTCAGACCTGAGTTTGATTATTTCTAGCCAGCTACTCCTTTTTGGTGTGTCTGCTTCTTCTTTTTCTAGGGTTTTTAAGTGAGCCATTCAGTTGCTTGAATGAGCTGTCTCAAATTTCTTCTTGAATGCACTTAGTGCTATGAACTTTCCTCTTAACACTGCTTTCATTGTGTCCCACAGGTTTGGGTATGTTGTGTCTTCATTTTCATTGAGTTCTAGGAAGACTTTAATTTCTTTCTTTATTTCTTTCCTGATCCAGCTGTCATTTAGTAACAAGTTGTTCAGTTTCCCTCTATGTGTAGGCTTTTTGCTATTTCTATTGTTGTTGAGGTCCAGCTTTATTCCATGGTGATCAGACAGGATACAAGGGATCATTTCAATCTTCTTGTATCTATTGAGGCTTGCTTTGTGACCAATTATATGGTCTATTTTGGAGATGTTTCCATGTGGTGCTAAGAAGAAGGTAAATTCTTTTGTGTTTGGGTGTAAGGTTCTGTAAATGTCTGTTAGGTCCATTTGACTCATGACCTCTGTTAGAGATATTGTTTCTTTGTTTAATTTCTGTTTTGTTGATCTGTCCTTTGTTGAGAGTGGGGTGTTGAAGTCTCCCACTATTAATGTGTGGGGATCTATGTATGGTTTAAGTTTTATCAATGTTTCTTTCACAAATGTGGGTGCCCTTGTATTTGGGGCATAGATGTTCAGGATTGTGATGTCTTCTTGGTGGAATTTTCCCTTGATGAGTATGAAGTGTCCTTCCCCATCTTTTTTGATTAATTTTGGTTGAAAGACTATTTTATCATATATTATAATGGCTACTCCTGCTTGCTTCTTGGGTCCATTTGCTTGAAAAGCCGTCTTCCATCCCTTTACCCTCAGGTAATGTCTATTTTTGTGTCTTAGGTGTGTTTCTTGTATACAACAGATTGCTGGGTTTTGTTTACGCATCCATTCTGTTAGTCTGTGTCTTTTTATTGGAGAATTGAGTCCATTGATGTTGGGAGAGATTAATGACCAGTGGCTGTTAGATCCTTTGAATTCGATGTTGGCTGTGGTCATAAGGTTGTGTGCTTGGTTGCCTTTTGTTTTACTGTAATGAGGTTAGTTATTTCCTGTGTTTTCTTGAAAGTAGCTAGTTTTCTTGGGTTGTATTTTCCCTTATAGTGTCTTCTGTAACGCTGGATTTGTTTGTAGGTATTGTTGAAATTTGTTTTTTGTCATTGGATATCTTGTTTTCTCCGTCTATGAGGACTGAGAGTTTTGCTGGGTATAGTAGCCTGGGCTGACATCTCTGTTCTCTTAGGGTCTACATGATATCCCTACAGGCCCTTCTGCCTTTCATAGTCTCTGTTGCAATGTCAGGAAAGATTCTAATGGGTTTGCCATTATATGTTACTTGGCCTTTTTCTCTTGTAGCTTTTAGTATTTTTTCTTTGTTCTGTATACTTACTGTTTTGAATATTATGTGGAGGGAGGATTTTCTTTTCTGGTCTAATTTATTGGGTGTTCTATAGGACACTTGTATTCTTATTAGCCTTTCCTTTAAGTTGGGGAAATTTTCTTCAATGAATTTGTTGAAAATATTTTCTGGACCTTGGTGCAAGGAATCTTCTTTTCCCTTTATTCCTACTAATCTTAGGTTTTATCTTTTTATGTTGTCTTGAATTTCTTGGGTGATTTGTGTCAGAAATTTTTTAGATTTTTTTAACCTTTTCTTTGACAGACAGATCTATTTCTTCCATTGTATCTTCCACACCTGAGATTCTTTCTTTCATTTCTTGTAGACCATTGGTTATGGTAACGTCTGTAGTTTCTGCTTTCTTCCCTAAGTTCTTTCTCTCCACAATTTCTTCCATTTGTTCTTTTTTGTTTTGTTTTGTTTTGTTTTTGTAATTTTTGCAATTCTATCTTCAGATCTTGAGCCGTTTTGTTGATTTCCTTCATCTGTCTGGCTGTATTTTTCTCTTTTTCCATCAATTCCTTTGAACAATCCTCTGTTTCTTTTATTTCATTCAGTGATTTAAGCATTTCCTCTCTAAAGGCCACAAACTGTTTGGCTGCAGCTTCCTCTATTTCTTTAAGTATTTGTTTGTTTCCTCTGTTATCTTCTTCTTGAGCATAGATATTAGGTCATCTTCTTGAATTTCAATTATGCTGGGGTGTCTAGGGCTACTTGCCCCTGGATAACTGGCTTCTGGAGATGCCATATTGCTCTGGCTTTTGTTGGTTGAACTTTTATGCTGTCCTTTCCCCATTGGGTTATGTTAGGTGTTTGAAGTTAGTTTCTGGTCGTTCCTGGAATCTTGTGGTGGAGAGAATCCCTTTGGCAGGAAGATGGTTTTTCCTGACAGAAGCCTTCTCAGCTTTTTGGGTATAGTCACTGGATAGCCAGTGTTTTTCAGGAGTTGCTTCAGCTCACCTCAGGCATAGAGACCTGGGTGGTAACTGTGGTCCTTATTAGTCGAGAAGGCTCTCCTCTCACTGGGAGAAGTCCTGAAGACAGCTGCCCTGCTTCTGGGTTTCTTGCTGTAAATTTAGTGATCAGCTGCTGTAACCTGTGTGTCCCGTGGTTTGGTTGGTTTTGTTAGGGATAACTGGTTGCCCCTTAGAGCAATGTCTGGGGGCTGATCTCTGGGTTCCTTGTCTTTTGTAGGTCTGAAGTTGAGGCTCTGTGCCTCAGTACTCAAGGGGTAATCTGTGGCCGGTGAGTACTGCTCTCCTGGTAATAGCAGGCTATCTGGGGCACAGCAGGTCCCTGAGTTGGACCAGTTTGTGGGACCTTTTCTGGGGATATACTGGGTGGCCTAAGTTCGTCCCCTTTGCTTCGTTCCTTGTTCCTTGTGAGGGTTTCTCCAGACAGTGACTCCAAGACTCTGGTGTCCTCGGGCACATAGTTCTGTCTGTAAGGAGTAGTTGTTACAAAGCTGGTCTCTTGGTTGGCGGTGTGTGCGCCCACCTGCTAGTCTGCAGGACCTGGGTTCCCAACAACTCTGTGCTCTCCGCTTGGGCCCGGATCAGTGTTGGCGGTGCGTACTCGCTGGTCTGCGAGACTTTTCCCAGGCAAAGCCTAGGTGACCCCTAGACAGCAAGGTTTCTTTTCTTCCCTGTGGGACCCTCTCTGGGCAGGGATTCCCAGGCTCTGTTGCACTGTGGCGTGCAACTTGTCCGTACTGGTGAGCTGGATGTGCAGCCCCTTTCCGTGCTGGCGTTGGTGCTTGCGCTTGGACCCCAGTTCAGTGCTGGGGCTTGTATCCACTGGTCTGTGAGAGACTTTCCCCGGGTAAAGCCTGGGTGGCCCAAGTCAGTACTGTTTCCTTCCTTCCCTGTAGGGGCCTTTCCCGACAGGAACTCCCTGTCTCTCTATTCCTATTATTCTTAGATTTTGTCTTTTCATGGTGTCCTTAATTTCTTGTATGTTTTTGTTGTTGTTGTTGTTTGGGACTTTTCTGATTTTACTTTTTCTTTGAGGTATGTATCAATTTCTGAAACTAATGTTCAACACCTGAGATTCTCTCCTCCTCTCTTGGATTCTTTTGGTGATGCTTACCTTAATGGTTCTTGATCTTTTTTCTAAGTTCTCCAGCTCCAGGTTTTTTGCCGTTTGTGTTTTCTTTATTGATGCTAATTCTGTTTTCATGTCTTACACCATTTTCATCTGTTTGAATGTAGATTCCTGTCTTTCCATGATGTACTCTATATTTTTTATTCATTTCTTATGAGCCTCTATTTCTATGGTTATACTTGTCTGTATTTCTTTGAGAGCTTTGTTAATTTCCTCTTTATTTGCTTCTATTTGTGTGGCTATATCTTTGATAGTTTTGTTTGTTTCCTCTTTATGTGCCTTCAATAACTTGATAAGCATATCTTTCATAGAGTCAAGATAGGCTTGAGTATTATAGAAAAATATTATTTGACAAAACAAACAAGCTCAGTAGGGGGAAGGGAGTGGGAAAAGTTAATCAACGTGTACAGAGTTCTTTGTAGAATGGGATGAAAAGATCTAGAGTATGATGGCACAGTTCAGTGACCATGTATAATGGGAATGCAGCACATATTTCAAAAACTACAAAAGAGGATATGACTATTTTCACCAAATAAGAATAATACATGGTTATAGAGATAAATCTACAAACCCATATATGAAGTCTGGAAAGTGAAAATATGAATCAAAACCTGACAACAGCACTCCATTACCTGTGATAGCATTTTATTTTATGGTTTTAGGTATCAGTTGTGAAATAATGTTTTGCAGTATTTTTTTATTAATTACAGTTTATTCACTTTGTATCCCAGCTGTATCTATCTCCCTCTTGTCCCATCCAAATTCCACCCTCCCTCCCTCTTTCCACCCACGTTGCTCTGCTAATCCACTGATGGGGGAGGTCCTCCTCCCCTTCCATCTGACCCTCGCCTATCAGGTCTCATCTGGACTGGCTGCATTGTCTTTCTCTGTGGCCTGGTAAGGTTGTTTCCACCTCAGGGGAAGGTGATCAAAAAGCCAACCACTGAGTTCATGTCAGAAACAGTCCCTGATTTTAAGACATAATTGAAAGCATGTGGATTTTTTTATCATACAGCACCTTTGAATCCACTGGTTTGTACTACAGGTTTTAAAGTAATTTATTTATTTTTTTAGTTTTTTTCCATTTATTATTATTATTAATCATAATTTATTCACTTTGTATCCCAACTGTGGCCCCCACCTCATGTCCTCTGAGTCCTACCTACTCTCACTCTTTCCACTGGCATGAACTTGGTTGCCTGGTCTTTGACCACCTCCCACTGAAAAGGTGGACTTACTAGGCCACAGAGAAAGAGGATCCAGACAGTCCTGATGAGACCTGATAGGCTAGGGTCAGATAGCAGGGGAGGAGCACTTCCCTTATCAGGGAACTAGGGGAAGGGTATGGGAGGAGGGAGTGATTTAAATTTAAAACGTAGCTGGATGGAGGTTTAGTCATAAGCTTATACTACTGAAACAAAAATAAGTCATTAAAACGTATGAGCGTCAGTGTCTTATATATAAACGATTACTTCATTTGAAAAAGGTTTTACTGGATTTTTTTTTTCTAGTAGTGCTTCCTCTGGAGGTCCCAAGGGAGCTAAAGCCCAGATGGAGAAGATAGAGGTGAAAACCACAGCATCATAGACAGGCAATGTGTCATCCTAAAGCAGAGACTCTTTCCTGGAAAGAGTCAAAACCCTATCAACAGACCTGGCTGAGTAAAGTTCCTGTCGATCCTCATGAACAGCTGTATGTGCATTTTTAGTTTATTCATTTTACTTTTCAAATTAGCATACAATCATTAGAAGCCCTTACAGCATTTTGGAATAAATATGTCCACTCATGACACTCCCTCCTTACCCCTGGTTCTCCTTGTGACCTTACCCACAAGCTTTTCCTGTCATGATTTATGTTTTCTTTGATGCACCATGCTGAGTCTTCCCCACCATCTAATTTTATCCTCTCTTGGTCACTTTCTAGTTTTAGGTTTTATTCACATTAATATGTACCTGCATCTCAAAGGAAGATCTGATATTTACAATACATAGGAAGAGAGTGAAATAGGGCATGGAATTTAATTGGATTCATAGAACAGGCTTACTGCCAGGCATGGAAATAATAGAATGTTTCTACAAATTAATAATCAAGAATTATTCTTAGTGCAATATAAAGATGAAAACACTGGGAAAATTTGTGTGTAGAGGATATTTTCTCAACATTCCATATAATTTATCTTAAAATTTTGAGTGTTGGGCTGGAGATATTGCATAGTGGTTACGAGCACCGGGGGTTCTTCCAGAGGCCCTTCCTTTGATTCCTAGGACACACACAGGGGCTGACAAGCATTCGTAACTCCTATCCTAAGAAATCCTACACCCTCTTCTGCATACATGTACTGCATAGACATGAATGTAGGCAAAACACTGATACTCATAAACTAAACTAAAATAAACTAAAAACTAAATCATAAACTAAAATATAAAATAAAGCTCAGCCATTCAAAGTATGCTTTTTTATTATTTTTAATTATTTTATTTTTTTGTAGCAATTAGAGTTTATTCACTTTGTATCCCAGCTGTAGCCCCATCCTTCATTTCCTCCCAATACCGCCCTCCCTCCCTCCTTTCCTCCCATGTCCTTCTCCAAGACCTCTGATAGGGGAGGTCCTCCTCCCCTTCCATCTGACCCTAGTTCATCAGGTCTCCTCAGGACTGGCTGCAATGTCCTCTGTGTTGCCTGGCAAGGCTGTTCCCCCCTCAGGAGAAGGTGGTCAAAGAGCCAGTGACAGAGTTCATGTCAGAAACAGTCCCTGTTCCCATTACATTGGATACTGAGCTGTCATGTGCTACATCTGAGCAGGGTTTCTAGGTAATATCCATGAATCATCCTTGGTTGGAGTATCAGTTTCAGAAAAGACTCCTTGCGCACATAATCCGAGTTAGGTTCCTAGAAAACATGTCGAGAAGATAACAACTGTCACTAGCACCATTCCTATGATAACTCATCATCTGTGGCCTTCAAGGGAACTCACACACATGTACATATACACACAGACAGACATACACATTCACATATTTAAAAATGAAATAAAATTTTAAAATTTTAAGGAAAAGTTTTAATTTGGTAACATCTAGATTATTAGTGAAGTGTGACAAGAACAATTTTTTTTTTTTGGAATAGTTGTTTTGAATAAAATAGTGAGCCATGAAGAGATGATATCTGTGAAATCAGCTATAGCTTCAAAAAACAAGAGCCATACATATTTTAAGAAAACTAGGAATGATTTTACGAATCATGTTTGATATTTGAAATAGATTTGTTATGTATGTCATTTGATTGTCATAGACAATTAGAAAATAAATGTGTTAAGAATATTAGAATAACTTGAAGAAATTGTGAATAGGCCAGCTGTTGCTCAGCATCTATAGTCTTTTTGTTATAATTTAGAGTATATTTGTGCTTATCTTTACATGTTTTGCTCTTCAATCTGCTGCTTACTGAGTACCATTTACAAATAATCTTAATGCATAGAAGCAGTGCCAAGGTGACACTGTACTCCTCTATTACATATTTGTGAGAGATATGGCCCCCTTAAGAAGACTCAGAGATGACAGGGATAAACTCACACAGGAGTGTCAGATAGGTCTTTTTAAAAAAAAAAAAAATGGTATATACATTTTAGCAATCACGATAAATGAAAAAAACAATAGAAAAAAGTACAAAACATATAGTCACAAATTCATAATTGCACATATTCTATTCACTTTTTTCTTGTAAGTGAACTATCCTGCATAATTCCTGCCTTCAGAGAAGTTTATTTTACTTATGCATTAAAAGCTCGATGTATATTAAAAAATACACACATACAGGATGGCATTTGGGGGAAAAAACGCCCATATCTTGTTAAAAATACATAGACACTCTAAGATGTCTGGTTGGTAGTATTTAGGCTTCTTAAGACTATTTTCTGACACCAGAAATTTGAGTAGGTGACAATGAAAAGCATTTTCATTGGAGAAGAAAAAAAATATTTGGATCAAAAGCTTCAGAGCTACAAAGTCATATTACGACATTTTCTAAACAACCCGTTGGAACAGCATAAAGGCAACTGAGTAAAGAAATTTGAGAGCTCAGTGAGAGTCAGAAGACAGATAACAGTGTAAAGAATCAGCATGAATAATATAACTGAGGAAGGAGGGATGCTAGAGTTCAAAACAGAATTCTGGGGACTGCAATATTAGAGGATGAATTGCAAATAGAGAATAAAAGCAATTTCTGAAAATAGACGAGAAGGAAATCTCAGAGACAAACAAAAAAATGCAATCAATTCTCATCTCGATTGTACTGTACGTGGGAAACATTACTCTCTGTTTTTCCAGCAGGTCAAATCTGATCGTCATGTAAGGGGATGGAGTTATAGCCACTGTAGACATGAGAGTGTAGAATGTTTCAATCTTATCTAACAGGGACTTTTTTTCTGTGCACTAGACACTCAAAAATAACTTAAAAGTTCTACACACTGTAATGTTATCTCAATGTGCTCTACCTCAATAGGTGCTACTGTGACATTTTATGTATAATGAATTGCATTTCCAAATAATTTGAAATAAATATGAATGTACAAAAAGATCTCAATATATAGCCTGCTCATGTAAAGTCATCATAATGTTTGCTTTAGTTAGGAAGAAGATGCCATACAAGTAGCAAACTTTCTAAAGGTTCATCTCCTGCTGGAGGTTTTCTGCTGCACAGTGACGGTTTGCTAGTTTTAGAGCTTTGTAAAGAGGCCTTGCGAAGCTTGAAACTTTCTGAGCTTCTTGAGACCTGTAAACTGTATTTTACTCCCTGAGACTTTCTAGCCTTCCTCCTTCCATCAGAAGGGAACATTCTGTTCAAAGGAAATAACTAGTCAATACCACATAGTTAAGGAAAAAGAGGACTCTACCCTCTTTATGTTAATTCCTATGTAAATAATGGTTTTATTATACACTACAAGCTGAGACAAATCTTCTCAATAGAAGTAGAAATGTTGCTATTGAAATGTGACAATGGCCTAAGCCCATATGTACTTAAAATGATTGACAAAGGTCATGGAAACCAACATTTATTTTTAATATTATAAATAGGATGTAAAATATACTTTCACATGCTGTGTCTGATTTATGATAACATTAAAATCCACAGGTGATTTCTTGAGTCACTTGCTTTTCAAATTTCCTCCCTGCTTGTAGATTTATTATTTTTCAAACCTGCTGTTGCACGAAGAATATTTTGCAGTCTCTTAAACTGCAGCGAAAGTCTCTTCTAGAGTATAGAATATCTATTTCAGCAAGATTCTCAATAAAAGAAGAATGACATCCACACGGATGTGGAACTCAGCCTGTTCCATCAAATGGATGATACCTTTCCAGGCTTGCAGCCTGAAATATGTCCTTCTGCTGATCCTCATTATTATCGCCTTCTGTGATGTCTTTTCAAGCCTGTTGTCATAGAGTGTGCAGTATCTCAGTGCTGCCAGAAGCATCATTATCATCTCTGTCAATGAGTACACAAGAATCTGACCCCAGAACCTTACTACTTCCTGCCAGGAATTTTGAGGTAAGAAAGTAGTGTATTTATATCTGTACAAATATTTTTCTCTCCATCTTCTATACTGTCTCCACAAATTTTTCAAGATATGTATATAGTTAGTGCAAAAGTATTAATTTAATAAAAAGATACAATTTAAACTCAAGTTAAAATATTTACATTTGTATCATACATAATAAAATAATTGAGAAATTGAAAATAATGGCTAAGAAATTTCTGTGATTTCCCATCCATTTTTTGGTGTGATACATTGTATCAAAATGCAGGGAATTAAAAGCTATTGTTTCTGGAAGACACAATATCAATTTACTTTAAGATTTTTTTTTTGAATAGAGTTTTTTTTTTTTTTTCAATGTAGTTTATTCAGGAACCTTAAACAATCATCTGACCCTGGGGAAAGCCAGCCCACAGCTTAAATAGCCTCTGGGTAGCCAACCCCAGCGTGCCACGTGGGCAACGCAGATAGGTCCACATACATGGAAGCAAGCCAGATCCTCAGCCTTAGCCAAATGTGGAGTTGTTCGTGACAGAGAGCACTCACCATCGGGAAGGTGGAAGGCAGAAACCAGCTCCATCTTTAAGGCACAGCATTACGCAGCTCTCTACAGTTCCCCCTTTTTGTTTTAGACGCATCAGGCAAGAGTAGAGGTCTGATCTCTGATATTAGAAATAAATTGGGACTTTGTACCGATGTTCATTTAGGTGTCATCCACCCAAAGAGCATCAGACCTGTCCGATACCTTTTTCTCAGAGGCGGAACCTGGGGCATCAACCCATATGCAATCAGACATGCTCTTCTCTGGGTCGAAAGCGGCTGACCCTGAGTGCAGTGCTTAGCCTTGCATCCTGAGAGTAACATTTAGCTCCCATGCTTGGGGAGACTGTCCTGCTTCAATGGCTGTAAAGGTCTGAATGGTCATGGCTGCATTACGCTGTTGTGAGACTCTAATCTTTCATATACACCACAGGCAAACCAAGGAGACCAACACCAGAAGGCCTGCTAACACTCCCATGCCCGCCCATTCCTTCAGATGATTCATGGCTGCAGCAATCCATGATGATAATCCTGTGGCTAGTCCTGCATCTACTCTGGTAGAATTTACCGTGACAATGGCCACTCTCAGCTGCTCCATTGTACTATCGAATTCTCCAGTTCAATTACCAGCTAGACAATTGTTTAGACAGATTTGCAGCACAGGAAAAATTCTCATGTTGTTTGCTAGTGACACAAAGTCCAGCATACTTTCATTGACAGCCAAGTTGAGCGATTTGCCATAGGGTATCAATTTGCTCCTGCACGAGGTCAATCCTCTGATTGAACACCATCAAGCCTCCTTTTAGTTGAGCATTAATTCCTTTTTGTACATCTAAGGCAAGAGCTACATTGGCTAAAAGATTATTCAGGGTCTGAGCAGTCTGCACAGTATGACTCATGGCTAATGCCGCGGTGGTAGCTCCAACAGCCGCCAATGAGATGGCAGTAACAATGGTGGCTGTAGTTCCAAGATCCCTTTTGTGTCTGAAGAGAGTCATAGCGTGAGGGGCGAGGCATGCCAGTAACCAGGGCATACCTAAATTCAATAGCATTCCAGCATTGGGCAAAACAGTAAGTATCATTACCACAATTATTTGGCTCTATCTGGCTAATAACTAATAAAAATGGGGGATATAAACAAACAGGTGTGGGCTTATAGGAAATATTATGAGAAGCCTTAACCCCCTCGTTGGAACATCCTGCATCAGTTCTAGAACTAGCAGTGGTGGTGTCCGAGGTCTGAGTAGGTTCAGGAGACCATTGCCCCCAGGGGCGAGACGTGCTCCATGTAAATTGACTAACTCCATGTATTCCTCCACTTTTGAAAGTCATTTAAGGTTCTTAAATTATTATTTTTTCCCTTTTTTAAAAAATTTTTCATCAATTACACTTTATTCATTCTGCACCCCCCCATAAGCCCCTCCCTCCTCCCCTCCCAATCCCACCCTCCCTCCTCCCTCTGCATGCATGCCACTCCCCAAGTCCACTGATAGGGGAGGTTCTCCTCTCCTTTCTGATCTTAGTCCATCAGTTCACATCAAAAGTGGCTGCATTGTCCTCTACTATGGCCTGGTAAGGCTGCTCCCCCCCAGGGGGAGGTGATCAAAGAGCAGGCCAATCAGATTATGTCAGAGGCAGTCCTTCTTCACATTACTATGTAACCCAATTGGACTCTGAACTGTCCTGGGCTACATCTGTGCAGGGGTTCTGAGTTATCTCCATGAATAGTCCTTGGTTGGAGTATGAGTCTCTGGGGAGTTCCCTGTGTTCAACTTTTCTTGTTCTGTTGCTCTCCTTGTGGAGACCCTGTCCTCTCCAGCTCTTACTCTTTCCCAGTTCTTACATAAAATTCCATTCACTCTGCCCAACAGTTGCTCATCAGGCTCAGCATCTGCTTTGATAGTCTTTAGGGCAGAGGCTTTCAGAGGCCCTCTGTGGTAGGTTCCTAGGATGTTTCCTGTTTTCTTCTTCTTCTGATGTCCATCCTCTTTGCCTTTCCGGATGGGGATTGAAAATTTTAGTTAGGGTCCTCTCTCTTGCTTAGTTTCTTTAGGTGCACAGGTTTTAGTGGGTTTGTCCTATGTTGTATGTCTATATGAGTGAGTATATACCATGTGTGTCTTTTTGCTTCTGGGACAACTCACTCAGGATGATCCTTTCCAGGTCCCACTATTTACCTGCAAATTTCATGATTTCCTTATTTTTCATTGCTGAGTAATATTCCATTGTGTAGATGTTCCACACATGTAGAATATATGTATCTCAAAGATATTTTATGAAATAGTTACATATCATCTCTTTAAAAAGCACAGCATTGCTGTTAGCTCTAGGAGGATTTGAAGAAAGGAGGGGATAAATTGTTGTTATATATGTTTGGTTTTATAGATACAGAAACAACAGGGAATTTAAAATGAGAAAACTTGTTCACATTTATTCTGTTACCAAAGACAAAGGCTCCATTAGTTTCTTTACAACATACAGGGAGAAACACTGCTATGGGATTCAGAGTAAAATCTGTAATGAGAATGATAGACAAAAATGTTTAAGATTAAAAAAATGCTGGTGAAATTTAAAACTGTAAAATACATTCTTCTATCAAAATCTCATTTCACAATAATAATTGTATATGAATAATAAAATTTAATAAAACACATTTCAATAAATTTTTTCCTCCTTTTTTCAGTATTTTTTTCTGGCTCATTCATGCATATATATATATATATATATATATATATATATATATATATATATATATATCTGATTTTTCTGTATATCACCTTCTCCTATATCTTCCCTTTCCCAATCAATTCTCTCTCTTCCTCAACATTTTTCTTTCCTAGATTCATGATATTTTGTTTGTTCATTAATCCATTTGAAATAATTATATAAAATAGATAACATTTAAAGACGTTATTGGAATAGATATCACTAATAAAGAGGTATATCTTTAAATCATTTTATATCTTTTCTATTTCTTTTTTATTTTTTTAATTACAGTTTATTAATTTTATACTTATTATAGTTTATTAAAGCTTATTATACTTTGTATCCCCCCTGTACTTCCCTCCCTCCTCCACTCACAATCCCATCCTCCCTCTTCCCTACTCCTGTTCCTCTCCCAGTCCACTGATAGGGAGGTCCTCCTCCCCTTCCCTCTGATCCTAGTCTATCAGGTCTCATCAGGAGTGGCTGCATTGTCTTCTGTGGCCTGGTAAGGCTGCTCCCCACTCAGGGGGAGGTGATCAAAGAGCAGGCCAATCAGTTCATGTCAGAGACAGTCCCTGTCCCCATTACTATGGAGACCGCTTAGACACTGAACTGCCACAGGCTACCTCCTTGCATGGGTTCCAGGCCATCTCCATGAGTGGCTGTTGGCTGGAGTATCAGTTTCAGAAAAGACCCCTGTGCCTAGACTTTTAGGATCTGTCACTGTCCTTGTGAAGTTCCTGTCCTCTTCAGGTCTTACTATCTCCCACTTCTTACATAAGATTCCCTGCACTTTGCCCAAAATTTGGCTATGAGTCTCAGCATCTGCCTCAATATCCTGCAGGGTAGAACCTTTCAGAGGCCCTCTGTGGTAGACTCCTGTCCTGTTCCCTGTTTTCTCTCTCCTCCGATATCCATCCTCTTTGCCTTTCTGAATGGGGATTGAGCATCTTAGCCAGAGTACTCCTTCCTGATTAGCTTCCTTAGATATACAGATTTTGGTATGTTTATCCTATATTACATGTCTAGTATCCACTTATGAGTGAGTATATACCCTGTGTCTCTTTTTGCTTCTGAGATACCTCACTCAGGATGATCTTTTCCATTTTCCACCATTTACCTGCAAATTTCATGATTTCCTATTTTGTTGTTGTTGTTGTTTGTTTGTTTGTTTTATTGCTGAGTAATATTCTATTGCATGGGTGTACCACAATTTCTGTATCCATTCCTCAACTGAGGGGCATCTGGGCTATTTCCACCTTCTGTCTTTAGTACTTCTTATAGAAAATATACCACATATTTTTCAAAATTGTTCTCTCTAGCAATGAATGTCTAGTGAAAACATATACCCTCTAAAAAGATAATATTTTCTGCCTTCTTTTAGGAAGTAATAGTCTCTAATATTCACAACTAAATTGGAACTTAAAATTGTTTCTGTAATTAGCGTAACTTATTATTTTTATAATCACAATTGTCAAAAGAAACAGAAATTTGTTATTGTCAAGAAATTATAGCAATTGTTTTCATTTTTACAACTATATATTTACTTTTTGAGATAGTAGCAAAGGCACCAATATTCTATAAATCCATAAACAAAAAAAAACCATACTTCATCTACTGATTTTTGAAAAATGAGCAAATAAGACTAATGTCCTATAAATCCATAAAAGAGAACTATGTTTCCTAAGGATATACCTGCTCCCAAGCCAGATGGACTGAAGATAAACTCTAGAACACCTACATGGTGGAAAGATAGTACCAAATAGTACCAAATCTTTCACTGATCTCTGGCCTGCATATATGGGATGCAGTAATCATGATGACGTAGGTGTATACACCTAAACAGTCAGAAGCTTGTAAATAAACAGATAAATAAATAAATAAAATGAGAAAACAATAAAAGAAAAGTTAGAATCATATTATTCACTAAAGGATGTTATTTGGAAAAGTCTATGGCTGAAAATATGACACGCTGGAATAGAAACTTAGAAATGCCATAAAAAGATTAGGAGCTGACAAAGGTTGGACTACAGAGTGTAGAAGGAATGGATATAGAGAAGATTTTATGACAGTTGAAATCCCCCATATGATCCTACCATAGTGAATTGTACAATTGTCAAGGCCTGTATAACTTTCAACATCAAAGATGAAAGTTAGTGTGATGACTATTAAGTTTTGCTGACAGTGTTGGACTGTTTGAGTTAGATCAATGTGCTGAGTGTATTAGTTTACTGTGAGCAACTGGGTATGAGAGAGGCGATGCATATGTAGGGAATTTCTGTTCAATGTTGACAGTTTGCTGAGAAACAAAATAAATTCTAAAATAATTGGTTTCTATAAGTTCTACAGGGATTAAAAGCACAAACTTTCTTCATTAGTCAGAGAAACATTCATAGGTGTATTTTCTGTGATACACTTCACATTGATTTGAACTTCAAAACCACTTTTCATGATGAGTGATCATCAAGATAAAATGTATTTAAATATGAAAAGAGAAGCAGAATAAAGAGAGTAGCAGTTGTATTGCTATTGTCTATGAAATATATTTACATCAAACTATGCAATAAAATTTAAATCAGATTCACTCATATTTGACAAAACTTGAAAGCAATCAAACTGTGCCTAAACTGATAAATTGAAGAATACATACTGTTACACTCATACAAATATTATTTAGATTTTCTAACTAAAAATGGGCTATAAAACCAAAATTTGAAGAACAAGTAAAAAGAGGTCAATGTAAACCTAAAGAAGGCAACAAAAATAATTATTTCTTATGTGATTATTTTCATTATGTGATCTATGAAACAGAAAATGTTAGAAAGAATGAAAACAAGAGTGAATTCCAGAATTTAATGGTTGTAAGGGAGAAAAACAGATTAAAAGGGGAATATATATACACACACAATATAACATAAAAATACAATAGAGTATACATATAATTTTTCAAAGTTTCCAAAACTTTATAACATAAAACAAATATTAATAAATAGATAGCTAGATGGACAGAATGACAATAGAGCAAGTTAGATGACAGATAAATAGATAGATGATAGGATTATTTTTTTTAGCCTGCCTCACAATACTTTTTTTTATTACAATTTATTTACTTTGTATCCCAGCTCTAGCCCTCTCCCTTGTCCAGTCCCAATCCCCCTCTCCCTCCTTCTTCTCCTTCCATGCCCCTCCCCTAGTCTAATGATAGGGGAGGTCCTTCTCTCCTTCCATTTGACCCTAGCCTATCAGTTCTCATCAGGACTCTCTGCATTGTCTTCCTCTGTGGCCTGGTAAGGCTTCCCCCGCTGTCCCACCCATCAAGGGGAGGAGATCAACGATTCAACCAATGAGTTCATATCAGAGACAGCACCTGTCCTCTTAATAGAAAACCCACTTGGAGACTGAGTTGCCATGTGCTATATCTGTGCAAGGGTTCTAGATTATCTCCATGAATGATCCTTGTGGACCTTCTGTCCCCTCCAGGTTGTCTCTCCCCACCTTCTTTCATAAGATTCCCTGCACTCTGCCCACGTTTGGCTATGAGTCTCAGTATCTGCTTTAATACCCTATGGGGTAGAGTGTTTCAGAGGTCCTCTGTGGTAGGCTCCTGTCCTACTCCTGGTTTTCTCCTTCTTCTGATGTCTATAACATTTGCCTTTCTGAAGGAGGATTGAGCCTCATACCCACAGACCTTCTTCTTGCTTAACTTTTTTAGGTGTACAGATTTTAGTATGATTATCCTATATTATATGTTTAATATCCATGTATAAGTGAGTATATACCATGCATGTCTTTCTGTTTTTGGGATACCTCACTAAGGATAATCATTTCTAGTTCCCATCATTTGCCTGAAAATTTCATGATTTCCTTGTTTTTAATTGCTGAGTAGTATTGCATTGTGTAAATGTACCACAATTTCTGTATCCATTCTTCAATTGAGGGACATCTTTTTTTTTTCCCAGATTCTGGCTCTTATAAATAAAGCTGCTATGAACATAGTTGAGCAAATGTCCTTATTAATTTTGGGACATTATTTGGATATATGCCTAGGAGTGGTATAGCTGGATTTTGAGGTAGCACTATTCCTAATTTTCTGAGGAAAGTGCCAGACTGATTTTGAAAGTGGTTGTACAAGTTTGCATTCCACAAGCAATGAAGGAGTGTTTGCCTTTCCCTACATCCTCTACAGCAAGTATTGTCACTTGAATTTTTGATCTTAACCATTCTGATGGATGTAATGTGAAATCTCAGGGTTATTTTGATTTGCATTTCCCTAAGAACACTGAACATTTCTTTTTTTTTTTTTTTTTTTGGGTTTGACACCTAAATGAATATTGGTACAAAGTCCCAATTTATTTCTTTTTATTTTATTTTTTATTTTATTTTATTTTTTTATCAGTTACATTTTATTAACTCTGTATCCCAGCCGTGTCCCGATCCCTCATTCCCTCCCAGTCCCTCACTCCCTCCCTCATCTCCACCGTGCCCCTTTCCAAGTACACTGATAGGGGGGACCTCCTCCCCATTCATCTGATCCTGTTTTATCAGGTATCTTCAAGACTGGCTGCAAAGCCCTCCTCTGTGGCCTAACAGGACTGCTCCTCCCTTCGGGGGTGGGGAGACCAAAGAGCCAGTCATTGAGTTCCTGTTAGAAATAGTCCTTGTTCCCCTCACTTTGGGAAACCAATTGGTTACTGAGCTACCACAGGCTACATCTGAGCGGAGGTTCTAGGTTATATCCATACATGGTCCTTGGTTGAATGTCAGTCTCAGAAAAGACCCTGTGCCCAAAGGACACTTGCTCAACCATGTTTATAGCAGCTCTATTTGTAATAGCCAGAACCTGGAAACAACTCAGATGTCCATCAACGGTGGAATGGGTACAGAAATTGTGGTATTTTTATACAATGGAAGACTACTCAGCAATCAAAAAGGAAGAAATCATGAAATTTGCAGGCAAATGGTGGGATCTAGAAAAGATCATTCTGAGTGAAATATCCCAGAAGGAGAAAGACAAACATGGGATATACTCACTTATATAGACCTATAAGGTATGATAAACATAACGAAATCTATACACCTAAAAAAGATAATCAATTGAGTGGACATGGGATAAGATGATCAATCTTCGTTTAGAAAGACAGATGGGATGTGCATTGAACGTATGACAGGAGTCTACTGAGAGCATCTGAAAGACTCTAACTAGCAGTGTTTTCAAAGCAAAGACTCATGACCAAACCTTTGGCAGAGTACAGGGAATCATAAGAAAGAAGGGGAGTTAGTCTGATGGGGAAAGGATAGGAGCTCCACAAGGACCAAATACATCTGAACATTTCTTTAAGTATTTTTCTGCCGTTCGATATTCCTCTATTGAGAATACTCTGTTTAGCTCTGTACCCCATTTTTAAATTGGATTACCTTTTTATTGCTGTTTATCTTCTTGAGTTCTTTATAAATTCTGGATATTAGTCCTCTGTCAGATATAGGGTTGGTGAAGATCCTTTCCCAATCTGCAGGCTGTCATTTTGTTCTGATGACAGTATCCTTTGTTTTACAGAAGCTTTTCAATTTCATGAGGTCCCATTTATTGATTGTTGATCTTGGAGCATGTGCTGTTTGTGTTCTGTTCCAAATGATGTTTTCTGTGTCAATGAGTTCAGTTATTTGCCACTTTTTCTTCTAACAGGTTTAGTGTGTCTGGTTTTATGCTGAAGTCTTTGATCCACTTGGACTTTGTTTTGTGCAGGATGATAAATATGACTCTATCTGCATTTTTCTACATGTAGATATCCAGATAGCTCAGCACCATTTGTTGAAGATGCTATCTTTTTTTCTATTGTATGTTTTTGGGATCTTTGTCAAAAATCAGGTGTCCATAAGTGTGTGGGTTTATTTCTGGGTCTATTATTTGATTCTGTTGATCCACTTGTCTGTTTCTATGCCACTACCATGCAGTTTTTCTTACTGTTTCTCTATAGCTTGAGATCAGGGATGGAGATACCTCCAGAAGAACTTTTATTTTACAGGATTGTTTTTAGCTATTCTGGGTTTCTTGTTATACTATATGAAGTTGAATTTTTTTTCTTTCAAGGTCTGTAAAGAATTGTTTTGGTAGTTTGATGGGAATTGCATTGAATTTGTAGATTGTTTTTTATGAGATAGCCATTTTTACTAAGTTAATCCTGCGAAAGCCATGAGCATTGGAGATCTTTCCATCTTTTGATACCTTCTTCTATTTCTTTCTTCGGAGACTGGAAGTTTTTTTGCTTTTGTTTTTGTTTTTTCATACAAGTGTTTGACTTGCTTGGTTAGAGTTACAGCAATGTGCTTGATGTCCTTTGTGGCAATTGTGAAGGGTGTTGTTTCCTTAATTTCTTTTTCAGACAACTGTCTTTTGTGTACAGGAGGGCTACTGATTTTTTATTTTATTTTATTTTATTTGGCTAATTTTGTATCTGGACACCCATCTGAAGGTGTTTATCAGCTGTAGGAGTTCCCTGGCAGAATTTTTGAGGTCACTCAGATATACTATCACATCATCTGCAAATAGTGTTACTTTGACATCTTCCTTTTCTGATTTGAATACTCTTGGTATCCTTTAATTTTCTTATTGCTCTAGCAAGTACTTCAAGAACTATGTTGAAGAGATATGGGGAGGGTGGGCAGCCTTGTCTTGTTCCTGATTTCAGTGAAATTGATTTAAGTTTTGTTCCTTTGGATATATGCTAAGTGAAACTGATTGATAGTTTAATTTAAATTATTCTTTCTTTTGAGGATTCTCCAGTCTTACATTGAGGCTGCAACAATTCATTTTCTCAAGTGAGAGAATAAGTGTTTCCCACATCATGAAAAACATGAAAATGCTGTCATTTTCTGTATTAATCTTGTCCATTCTGACTGGAATTAGATGATATCTTAAATTTTCCTCTCAACCAATACCTAGATACTCTACCCAACCACACATGAACTGCAATCCCTTGCTCGCACTCTCCCTTCAGAAAACAAACATACTCAGGAAAATAAAAAATAAAAATAAAAAAAACCAGCAAGTGGGGTTCCTAGTAAGAGATACAGGGGACATCTCTGATATGAACTCAGTGGCTGGCTCTTTGATCATGTCAAAATAGGGGGTTCAGCCTTGCCAGGCCACAGAGGAAGATGATGAAGCCAGTCCTGATGAGACTTGATAGGCTAGGGTCAGATAGAACTGTAGGAGGACCTCCCCTATCAGGAGAATAGGGAAAGTTCATAGGGGGAGAAGAGGGAGGGTGAGTGGGACTGGAAGGAGATGAGGGAGGGAGCTTCAGCAGGGATACAAAGTGAATAAATCATAATAAATAAATAAATAAATAAATAAATAAATAAATAAATAGATAGATAGATAGATAAATAAATTAGAAAGAAAAAGTAAAGAAATAAAATTAAAAATTAAAATAAAAGCAAACAATCAAAAAGAATAGAATAAAAGATAAAAAGAAAAAATACAAGAAACACACACACACAAAAAAACACAACTATAAAAATACAGAAATCATACAGTCCTTAAGGGACCACAGATTCCAACCCAGACTACTATACTCAGCAAAACTTTCAATTAACATAGACAGAGAATTCAAAATATTCCAAGACAAAACCAAATTTAAACAATATCTACATAGTAACCCAGGTCTACAGAAGTTACTAGAAGGGAAACTTCAAACCAAAGAAAACAACTACATCTAAGGAAACAGAGGAAATAGATAACTACACAACAAAAAAAACAAAAAAATACAAGCAATGAAACTCAGTGACACCACCAAACCCACATCAAAAGTAAGTAACAATTGTTGGTCACTAGTATCTATCAACATCAATGGACTCAACTCCCCAATAAAAAGACACAGACTAACAGAATGGTTGTGGAAACAGGATCCAACATTCTGTTGTATCCAAGAAACACACCTATGCAACAAAGATAAACACTACCTCAGAGTAAAGGGCTGGAAAAATGTTTTTCAAGCAAATGGTTCCAGAAAACAAGCTGGAGTAGCCATCCTAAAATATCTAATAAAATAGACTTTCAACCCAAGTTAATAAAAAAAAAAGATAAGGAGGCCCACTATATTCTCATCAAAGGAAAAAATACACCAAGAGGACATCACAATTTTGAATATCTATGCCCCGAACACAAGAGCACCTACATTCGTAAATGAAACAATATTAAAGCTTAAATCACACATTGATCCTAATACCCTAATAATGGGAGACTTCAACACTCCACTCTCACCAAGGGACAGATCAACTAGACAGAAAACAAATAGGGAAATAAAAACACTTACAGAGTCCCTAAATCAAATGGACCTAATAGACGTCTACAGATCTTTTCATCCAAATTCAAAAGAGTATACCTTCTTTTCAGCACTGCATGAAACCTTCTCCAAAATAGACCATATAGTTGGTCATAATGCAAGCCTCAACAGATACAAAAAGATTGAAATAATCCCTTGTATTCTATCTGACCACCATGGACTAAAGCTGGACCTCAACAACAACAGAAATCACAAACAGCCAACACGCACATGGAAACTGAACAACTTGTTACTCGATGACAGCTGGGTTAAGGAAGAAATAAAGAAAGAAATTAAAGACTTCCTAGAATTCAATGAAAATGAAGGCACAACATACCCAAATTCATGGGACACATTGAAAACAATGCTCAGGGGAAATTTTATAGCACTAAGTGCCTGCAAGAAGAAATTCATAACATCACATACAAACAACTTAATGGCCCAACTGAAAACCCTAGAAAAAAAAAGAAGCATCAGACCCGTCTGATGGATGACATCTAAATGAACATCAGTACAAAGTCCCAATTTATTTCTAATATCAGAGATCAGACCTCTACTCTTGCCTGATGCGTCTAAAACAAAAAGGGGGAACTGTAGAGTGCTGCGTAATGCCGTGCCTTAAAGATGGAGCTGGTTTCCGCCTTCTACCTTCCCAATGGTGAGTGCTCTCTGTCACGAGCAACTCCACATTTGACTAAGGCTGAGGATCTGGCTTGCCTCCATGTATGTGGACCTATCTGCATTGCCCACGTGGCATGCTGGGGTTGGCTACCCAGAGGCTATTTAAGCTGTGGGCTGGCTTTCCCCAGGGTCCGATGATTGTTCAAGGTTTCTAAATAAACTGCATTGAAAAAAAAAAAAAAAGAAGCAGATACACCCAAGAGGAGCAGATGGCTGGAAATAATCAAACTCAGGGCTGAAATCAATCAATTAGAAACAAATAAAACTATTCAAAGAATCAATGAAACAAAAAGCTGGTTCTTTGAGAAAATCAAGAAGATAGACAAACCCTTAGCCAAACTAACTAAAAAGCAGAGAGAATCTATCCAAATCAACAAAATCAGAGATGAAAAGGGTGACATAACTACAGACACTGAGGAAATTCAAACAATCATTAGGTCATACTACAAAAGCCTATATGCCACAAAATTTGAAAACCTAAATGAAATGGACAATTTTCTTGATAGATTCCATCTTCCACCATTAAGTCAAGATCAGGTAGAAAGACTGAATAGCCCTATATCCCCTAAGAAAATTGAAGCAGTCACTCACAGTCTCCCCTCCAAAAAAAGCCCTGTGCCAGAAGGTTTCAGCGCAGAATTCTACCAGACCTTCAAAGAAGTGCTAACAACAATTCTCCTCAAACTATTCCAGAAAATAGAAAAAGAAGGTACATTACCAAACTCATTCTATGAAGCGACAGTCACCCTGATACCTAAACCACAAAAAGACCCAACAATAAAAGAGAACTTCAGACCTATCTCTCTTATGAACATTGATGCAAAAATACTCAATAAAATACTTGCAAACCGAATCCAAGAACACATCAAAAATATCATCCACCATGACCAAGTAGGCTTCATCCCAGGCATGCAAGGGTGGTTCAACATATGGAAATCCATCAATGTCATCCACCACATAAACAAACTGAAGGAGAAAAACCACATGATCATCTTCTTAGATGCTGAAAAAGCATTTGACAAATTCCAACACCCATTCATGTTTAAAGTCTTAGAGAGATCAGGGATACAAGGCACATATCTAAACATAGTAAACGCAATATACAGCAAGCCTATAGCCAACATCAAACTCAATGGAGAGAAACTGAAATCAATCCCACCAAAATCTGGGACAAGACAAGGCTGCCAACTCTCTCCATACCTCTTCAACATAGTACTTGAAGTCCTAGCCAGAGCAATAAGACAACTAAAGGAGATCAAGGGGATACAAATCTACAAATCAGAAAGGAAGGTCAAAGTGTCACTATTCGCAAATGATATGATAGTATATATGAGTGACCCCAAAAATTCAACCAGAGAACTCCTTCAGCTGATAAACACCTTCAGCAAAGTGGCAGGATACAAAATCAACTCAAAAAAAATCAGAAGCCCTCCTGTATATCAAAGACAAAAGGGCCGAGAAAGAAATTAGGGAAACAACACCCTTCACAATAGCCACTAATAACATAAAGTACCTTGGGCTGACACTAACCAAGCAAGTGAATGACTTGTTTGAGAAAAACAACCTCAAGCAAATTCTCAGATTCAGGTATAGTACCAGACTATAACAGCCACAAAGTGAATCTCTATGAGTTTATGAATTAACCACTGCGTGAGAGGATACTGTGCTCCTGCTTGCATGCTTACCTGCATGCCTCAGACATATGTTAAGTCAGTGAATGAAAGCACTATGAAAGCCACTTAAATCTTTGCATTAATCTTTTCTAAATCCCAAATTACTTTCAAATCTACTCACAAATCTGTGGAGTCACCTCTTCTCTCAACATTGATTTTTCTTTAAAGTGGATAGAGTAATGATGACTGTGGCTTTAGAAATGTCTGTAGCTTCGCAACACAGGCTGGGTATTTAAACCAAATACTAAGCTCATGTCCTTGAGAGCATATAGAATGATTTTTTACAAAGATGACTAAGAGAGTTAAAGAACTGATAAAAATTGTTCTCTGACCATCAAAGGTCCTTGTTTGTCCTACACAAGTAAATATTGCTACCAGATCTGATTATGGGAACCACAGAAAATTCAAAACCATTTGACATCCCTCTGTTCAATGAGACA
>JAEOAE010003324.1:0-233808 GCA_036365155.1 Meriones psammophilus | reverse complement strand
TCAATGGAACTAAATGTCAGTCTACACATTAGGAAAATAACACATCAATCCTATTTTCAACAAAGTGCTAATATCCAAACTATACAATGGACTCAAGAAATCAAACTCCAATAAAAATTACCCAATTAATTAATTTTCACAGAAATAAACAAAGAATTTTCAACAGCGAAATCTTGAATGGCTTAGAAGCACTTAAAGAAATGCTCACCTTCCCTCATCATCAGAGAAATGCAAATCAAAATGACTCTGACATTACATCTCATACAAGTCTGAATGATTTAGATAAAAAAAATCTCAAATTGTAGCACATCCTGGTGAGGATGAGGACAAAGGGAAGCACACTTTCCTTACTGGTGTGAGTGTAAACTTTTACAAGCACTTTGGAAAACAATCTGGCGCTTTCTCAGAAAATTGGGAAGACCTAGCTATACCACTACTGGATATATACCCAAAAGTGGCTCTACAAGAAGTACACCTTAGCAACTACATTCATAGCAGTTTTATTTGTAGTAGTCAGAATCTGGAAACCACCTAGATGTCCCACAACTGAAGAATTGGTTAAGAAACCATGGCACGTTTACATAAACGAATATACTCAGCCATTAAAAACAAAGCAATCAACTTCCACTGCTTTCCCCAGCCAGTGGTGAGATTTTTAATTCTCTGTTTCTTATCAGGCAAAGAAATCTTGCAATGAGCACGCATAGACACACCCTACCCACTCCACCCCAATCCCTTCCCCCATATCGGCTGCATATGACAACAGCTTCACATTTGGGTCGGGACCTCTGAATAAAAACAAGTTTCTCTAGGATTATAGTAATCAGATTAGAATAGGATAGAATAGTGTCATAGTGATTATGGCATTTAAGGAGACCACAGTCCACAAATGCACACCCTCATGGTTTTATAAATGGCAAATGTGCCCAGGTCAGACCTGCACAGTTAGATGATGAGAGACACTAAGGGTGAGGAAAGAAAGACCCCCTCCTCCTCTCTAGAGATGCTCTCCAAGCTCAGACACACCCAGGAACCTTTTCAGAGGAATTCATCCAAACCCTTCCTGGATGAGAGGAGTTCTGGAGGAGTTTCAAATTCCCTGCAGTCACCAGAGTGGTTAGTGCCACCTGAATTCACTGTGGCAATTGCTTGAGAAAAATTTGAAGGCACTGCTGACCCAGCTTTCTGCTAGTCATTGGCAGAGGGTTTAGGTGTCGTGCTAAGCACATTGGCATCTACTATATACAATATATTAAGGATAAAACCCCTCAGCAAATGATGTCCTCACTAAAATAATTTCTAAACCAAAGGTCCCGAAAACTTCAGTCTTAATTTGCATACATATTCTACTACTAAAACTTCATAATCATTAAGAAGTGAGAAAGTAAACTCATCCAAGCGTTGTGCCAGCCAAATCTGAAAACATTAGTAGTGGATATTTTGGGAACAGAGACTGTCTCTGACATGAACTGATTGGCCTGCTGTTTGATGACCTTCCCTTGAGGGGGGAGCAGCCTTACCAGGCCACAGAGGAAGAGAATGCAGCCAGTCCTTATGAGACCTGATAGACTAGGATCAGAATGAAGGGGAGGAAAACCAGCCCTATCAGTCAGTGCACTGGCGGCAGAGGGGCACGGGTGGAGAAGGGGGAGTTTGGGTGGGATTGGGAGGGGAGGATGGAGGGAGCAACATGGGGGAATACAAAGTGAATAAATTGTAACTAATGAAAATTAAAAAAAAATAAAAATAAAGAAATAAAAAATAAACTCAATTGACTAGGATAATCTCTGGACTGGACAAAGAGCCCCATGAATTTATCTGATTTCACTTTTGCAATACAGCAACTTGGAAGTTAATACCTGCTTCAGCTACCAGAGCTTTGAGACAAAAAAACAGTGAAATTCAGGTGGGCAGGCCTCCCCGGGGAGAGACAGGACCATTTCAGGAGGATCCCTGGGATGCCCAGATGCCCTGTTCCTAGGAGCAACCCAACTCTCTTGGGCACTCAGAGGAAAGCCCAAGGTGAACGCTCCCAGCCCAGGAATCCCAGAAAACATAGGTGCCTCTGAAGATTGCGCAAGTCTTTTCCTCCCCCACCAGCTCGGTGGCCTGTTTCTAAAATCCCCATCTGCACAACATAAACAGGAAACGTGCAGCAAATAGCCTCAGCGGTGCAAATTCCAAGCTTCCAGCGGAGGACGGGAGAATCTCCTCCCTGCTGCCAGTGGCAAGCAGGCAGCAGAGAAGAGCAAACTTTTCAAGGGACCCCGCGCCCCTCCACGGCCTTCTCCCCCTGCAAAAGGGAGAGAGAATCCGCTTCCCGGGCGCGGTGGCGGGGGTGGGGGTCGTGGTTCGTGTAGTGGACTACTTCATCTTGGTAGGCTGAGACTAGGAGAAGCCAGGTAAGAATGTGGGGCGGGCGCCGCCTGGGCTCCGCCTCCGCCCCGGGCTCCGTTCCCGCCCACCTAGGCTCCGCCTCCCCCACCGGGCTCCGCCTACAACCCTTGACTCCGCCTTTGCTCCTGGGCTCCTCCCCCGTCTCCGCCCCGGGCTCCTCCTCCGTTCTCGGGCTCCTCCCCCGCCTCTGCCTCTGGGCTCCGCCTCCGCCCCCAGCAGCACTCCAGTGGGCTAGGTGGTGCTGGGCCTGGCATCGCGGCTGGGAGGCGGGAAGGAGAGAGGGTTGGGTCCCGAGGTGGAGGAGCAGCGGGTCCACGGGTATCAGCCATCCCGGTGCAGCCGAGCTTGGCTGGCTGTGGGCGTGTGTGAGGGACCCGCAGGATGGCGGTCGCGGGGAGAGACCGCAGCATTGCAGCAGGGAGCTGGGCGGGTCGGGAGAGCCTCCCTGCATCCAGACAAGAGCTTCTGTGCTGGCTGCTGGTACCCGGGACTGTGCCCTCTGGCCATAGGGGTTGGGAGGGCGGGAGCACACTGTGTGTAGTTCCTAGGGATACACTTGCGCCTTGCATCCTGAGGAAGAGTGATGCTGGGGCCAGGCCTCCAGGAAAGGAAGTGCAGAGAGTCCGGTGTTGCCTCCTGCCTGGCCTGGGGCAGCGGGGGAGGGGGGCTTGGACATCCCAGTGGAATGAACACTTGCTGCTTGGAAAGGCCACAGGATCCTTGCACCTTGAAACATTTCTAGGACTATTGTTTCAGGACATATGTGCCGGCATTCCAGAATGAAATGACTCTTCTTAAGTAAAGACAGCCAGCAAACCACTGCAGGTGCTCTCTCTCTCACTTAGCTTTTAAGTGACTTGATTGTTCTTTTTATTCCATCGAGAATTCTTCTTAAGGCACAGTTTGGTATATACATTGCTGTTTATACTTTGATGGACTTGCACAACCAGGAGTATACAGGGTTCATGCGGACTTATTTTCCTATTTGTACTTCTTTGGGTTGCTATGTGTAGATAATCAGGATGTAATAACAAGGTTACTGTAGAGCTGGGAAAGCACTTTTATTTCATGGTAATTCCAGTTTTACACTTGCAAGGAATTTTAGCTACCAGCCCTGTAGCCCCTTGTCTCAGGAGGTTGCTTTGCTGATTGTTGGTCGTTGGTAGCACTAGAGTACTGCTGTTCTACTCATCTCTTTTTATTGTTTATTTTCCCTACAAATTTGTTTAAGAGAAGGAATCATTCACATTTTTTCTCACTACTGCCTAATTGAGGTCACTCAAGAGAATCGCTTGTAGGTTGGTGAGATGGCTCAGCAGATAAAGGCTCTTGCTGGGCAAGCCTGGAGAACTGAGTTTGATCCTCGAATTTATGAAAAGGTGGAAGGCAAGAAGGGATTGCACAGAGTTGTCTTCTAACCTTCCTATGTGTTCCCTAGTATGCATGCTTCACCGGCATCATGAACACAGACACACACACACACACACAGGCTAAAAAAAAGAAGACATTGTGTTGTACTTAGAGAATCTTCCTGCTGCTCCAAAATGTCATGTCATTTCACTTGTCAGTCTCTTACAGACATAGTCTTACCCAGAATGCTAATGTGGAATATCAGTTATCAGTTTTGTTTTTAATCTTGTTCAGTTTTTAGTTACATTGTTCTTCCCCCTACAACAATTTTATTTAATTTTGTTTTGTTTTGTTTTCTTTTTTTTTTTTTTAGACAAATTCCCTCTATAGAGTCCTGGCTGTCCTGGGATTCCTTATGTAGATCAGGCTGGCCTTGAACCTACAGAGATCTCCCTTCCTCTGCCTCCCAAGTGCTGAAGTTAAAGACCACACGCAACTTCCCCACAACAATTTTGAAAAAATAACAAACTTGAAAAAAGTTCCAAGTATGGTACACAGTTAATTGATGTTTTACTTTGGACATTTTGAGAGAAGCTGCTGACCTTATGCCCTGTCACTCTGAGTGGTTTAGTGTCAATTTTATGCAAACAGAATGTTGTCCTACATAATGACAGTGCAGTTCTCAAAATAGGAAATTCACGGTGGTATAGTATTCCATTTAATGTGGGTTTTATTGACTATGGTATTACTCACATAAATGTCAAAAGAAGCTGGTACATTTAACTGTTGCGTTGTCCTTTATCTCTTTAGTCTCTTTCAATATGGAACAGTTCCCTCATCTTTTTCATGATCTTGTCACTTTGATGACTATGGGTCAGTTATATTTTTCTTCATTAATTTATTTATTTGTCCATTTTACAGCCCACTCACAACTCCACTCCCTCATCCCTTGCCAGTCCCAACCTCCCAAACACTTTCCCTGTACCTCCCCCAACCAGCCCACCCAGGTTCATCAAGTTATATCAGGATTAAGTACCTCCTCTTTCACTGAGGCAAGACAAGGCAGCCATGCTAGGGAAATGGGATCCAAAGGGAGGCAACAGAGTCCAAGTCGGAGACAGCTCCTGCTCTAGTTGCTAGGGGACTGACTTGAGGACAAGCAGCCCATCAGTTTCATATGTGTAAGAGGCCTAGGGCTATTCCAGGCATGTTCTTTTGTTGGTGGTTCAGTTTCTATGAGGCCCCATGGTCCCAGATGAGCCAGCTATGTAGGTCTTTTTGTGGTGTCCTACCTCTCCAGCTCCCTCTATCCTTCCTCTAACTCTTCCACAAGATTCCCAGAGTTCTGCCTAATGTTTGTTTGGCTGTGGGTCTGTGCAACTGTTTCCATTATTTGCTGGATGAAGCCTCTCAGATGACAGTTATGCTGGTCTCCAGTCTACAAGCATAGCAGAGATATGAATAAATAATAAGGACCCAGGCTTTGGGGTACACCATTGCTTAGGGGATTAAAGAAGAGGAGCAGTAAATGCATTTGGTGAACTTGAAAGAGATATTCAGCTCTTCCTAATAGATATTATTTTTCTTGTAGGTGATATGAGCCATAATTTTTGTTTAGTTACATGGCTGTACAGAAGAGATTGTTTTCAAATTAAAACAAAGTTTTTAGATTTCTTTTTTTCTTCTTTTTTTTGTGGGGGAGGGAAGGGGTCATCAAGACATGGTATCTCTGGGTGTGTACTCCTGGCTGTTCTGGAACTCTGCCTAAGACTCACAGAGATCCACCTGCCTCTGCCACCCCAGTCTGGGATTAAAGGCTTGCATCACTTGGTGAGCAGTGAGTACTCTTTAATCACTGAGTCATCTCCAGCTCTCTTTAAATTTTTAACAGATACAATCATATGACTATGTCTACATTAGTTGAATATAAGTAGAATGATGAATATAATGTTTCAAAAGTGTTTTAAGGAGATACTGGTGTGTATTCCCAGCCTTTCTTTAGCTGAGACTGGAGATCGACTGGGAGGTGGTGGCTCACTTTTAATCCCAGAATTTGGGAGGCAAGGCAGAGGCATTTGGATCTCTGCATTAAAGGCCATCCTGGTCTATAGATCTAGTTCCAGGTCAGCCAGGAAACCTACACAGAAAAACCCAATCCAAGCAAACAAAATCAAGCAAGGAAGCAAGCAAGCAAAGGAATGGAGATATAGCAGCCATCTTGGGTAGGGAGTAACAGAGCAAAGAGCTAGAAAGATCCTAGATAACTAATGCCCGACAGTAGGGTTGCCATAGCAAATCTAGATAGCTGCTCTGTGTTTTGTATTTCTTTGTTTTTAACATGATAAATAATAACATTATATGTTTAAAGCACTATAAATCTGAGTTTTCAGTTTCATGCTGGCAAAACAGGTACAAGTGACAGGATGGGTTATCAGGATCCAGAGACATAGATAGTGAAGGAATGTTTTTCAGTGTCATGTGTAACCAATTGAGGGCATCATTGAGAGAAATAGTTATTGAAGAAATTTGTGGTTGAATGTACAGATGATCTACTTATATGCATTGTACAGATAAGGAGGAGACTGCAAAGTCTCCTCCTTCCTGTGGCCTCCCATTTTTTCTTGTGAGTATTTAACTCCATCATTGAATAGCAAATCATGAACTGAAAGTTTACTCTAATGAATGATGTACTCTTTTGAGAATTTATACATTTTTTTTTTCAGTTTTTGGTTGTTGTTGTTTGTTTGTTTGTTTTCCCAAGATAAGGTTTCTCCATGTAGACCTGACTATCCTGGAACTTCCTCTGTAAATTAAGAATGTTCTCAAACTCAGAGATCTGCCTGTCTCTGCCTCCTGAGCACTGCTGGGATTAAAGGTGTGTGCCATCACTGCTTGGCATAAAGGATCATTTTTAACTCTAACTTTCCTTATTTGATTGTTGTTTTTACTAACCAAATTGCAGAATATTGGTAGAAGAAATGATAAGAATTGAGGTTAGCTGATTAAACACTCCCCCCCCCATGTGAGAAATCTCATTGTGATAGGTATGAACATATGTTTGGAAAACTTTGAATGTGTTTTATTAAAACTTAAAAAGACCAGCTCCATGTACTAGTGTGGTCTGGCTTTTTACTTTCCTTGCTTCCTTCCCTTCCTTCTTTTATCCTTCTTTGATCTTTATAGCTTGGCTATCCTGGACTCATTTTGTAGACCAGGCTGGCCTAGAAATCAAAAAGATCCACCTGCCCCTGCCTCCCTGAGTTGCTGGAATTGTAGGCTTGTGCCAAGATGCCCAACTTCAAATCTTTATTTTTTAAAGGACTCAAAGACATTGTATGAGTAGTTAATAATGCTTGATATGTAAGCCTCACCTGGGGCCTTTCTGTCCTAAGCAGTCAAGATTACACACTCTGGTTTTTCTAGAATTCTTGCCTTATTGTTCTTTTATTTTCACCATTGACCTTTAACAGTTTAAAAGAATTAGGTATTCATAATCTTTGGAGATGAATATTAATTTCAAGGTGATTTTTTTTACATTACTGTTTATTATTATCATTTATTACAATTTATTCAAATTGTACTGTGGCTGTGCCCCCTCCCTCATCTCCATCTGCTCACATCCTCCTTCCCTGTTCTGTGCCTAAGCCCCTCCCCTAGCCCACTGATAGGCATGATCCTACTCCCCTTCTATTTGACCCTAGCCTATCACGATGTTTTATACAAGTATCCCTCCTATTGTTGCACACATATTATTACAGTTATATAACCATCTATCTCACATCTATCATCTGTCTATTTATCATCTTTGTCATATATCTGTTACTCACACATATTGTTGTGAAAATCTGTTATTTCTTCCAAAGAAACATGGTTCAAAAATTGTTCAAAAACTATGTTTTAAATCAAAAGTAATCCAATAAAAATGGGGACAGAGCTACACATAGAATTTTCAGTAGAGGAATATCTCAGAGAAACACTTAAAAATGCTCAATGCCCTTAGTTATCAGAGAGATGCAAATCAAAATGACCCTGAGATTTCACCTTACACCCATCAGAATGGCTAAGATCAAAAGCTCAAAAGACTATTCAGGCTTGTGGTCACCCTCAGCTACAGACCAGGATTATGGGCAGCCAGGGTATATGAGATCCCACCTCAAGAAACAAAACAAAACAAAACAAAACAAAAAAACAAAACAAAAGAAAACAGTGAACTACTGTGCAGTGCTGAACAGAGAAATTGGCAGAAGATTTGATGGACTTGGCAGTAGGGTTAGCAGGAACTGCAGCAGGTCGATGGGAACAGCAGCTTGGCAGGCACAGTGAAGGGTCTTAGGCAGAGTAGTAGTCTCCAGTGCAGGGCGAGCTCATGCTGTGTCCACCTGTCCATCTCTCTGTCTGCCATTCTCAGTTTTTCAGTAGATTTCTTTTATTTATCTGTATCCATGTGGTTATACATGCCTGGCAAGGGCCAGGAGAGGGTAAGAGATGCCCAAGAGATAGACATCGTTGTGATCCACCTGATACAGATTTTGGGAGCCTAACGCAGTCCTCTGCAAGAGCAGCATGTCTTAATTACTGAGCCATATCTTCAGTCCAGTTCTCTGGGTTTTTGATGGGACAAGCAGTTGGAAACATGAAGCCCAGGTTGGTCTGGAACTCATCCTCCTCCCCCAGCTTCTTGTCCTCCAAATACAAGTCTGAACCTTCATGCCTGCCAGTCTTTTTCTTGAATAGTTTCAGGTCCTCGTTTTGTGTTCCAGGCCACAGACTGCAGATAACAGTGAACCTGACTTTAGCCCTGTGTTCCTGAGGGTGTACAGACAGAGTGATTCCTCTGTTGTTATGGTAAGGCTAGGGTAGACCTGCCACCCTGCTAGAGCTTTAAGAATCATGCTGGGACTGCTTTTTAAAACTTGTCCTTCATCAGGGCCTTTTCCCCTTAGCAAAAGGAAAAGTGAATAATTAATTACTGTTTTGTCTAGGGCTGATCCTGTGGGTCCCAGGCTTTTGTAGATCTGGGGTTGGAGCTCTGTGCCCCAGTACCCAAGTGGTAATCACTAGCCGGTGAGTGCAGCGTTCATGCATGCAGCAGGAGGCTAGATCCTGGAGCCTGTGGGAACCCAGAAACTTTTCCTGAACTGGGTGTCCTGAGTTTGGAAGTAATGTTTCCCCCACCGTATGGTTTCCTACCAACAGGGTGACCCAGTTTGTCCTGCTTTGGGGTCCACAGTTCGGTCTAGGATGTTGAGTAGAGCACGCAGGAGCAGGTAAGTGGCTCTATGCTGGTGACTAGGCATCTGAAGGAACCCAAAAACTTTACCTGTGAACTTTTTGGGGGACTGTGGGGGAATTCTACTGGATGCCCTGAGGTTGGATTTGATGTTTTCTTCACCATGGTGTTTCCTCCCAACAGGGAAACCCAGTCCCTTGTGCTTTGGTGCCCACAGTTCTGTGTGGGACAGTGATTTGGGCATAGAAAGAGCTCTCTGGGCTGAGCACCTTCTAGAGCCCAGACCTTTTTCAGGGATTTTATGGGTGACCTGAAGTCAGTCCTGATTGCTTCCTACTCCATGGGGTTTTCTCTAGACTGGAAATCCCAATCTCTGGTGTTGTGGGGCCCACAGTACAGTCTGGGATGGTGACCAGAACACACAGTCATGTGGCTCTGACCTGGTGACCTATTGCCTGCAGGGAACTGGGAATTCTTCCATGGTTTACCTGGGTAACCTGAGAATGGACCCAATTACTTCCCACTCCGTGGGGTTTGTTCCTAACTTGGAAACACAATTGCTGTTGTTTGAGGGCCCAGATATTGGTATATTGCTTGCTGTGAAGTCACTGCTGTACTGCTCTGCAGATACTGTCCTCTTGGTACCACCATCTTTGATTCTCTTTTTTTATTAAATATTTTTTTAATTTTTCTTTTCTTTTCTTTTATTTTATTAATTACAGTTTATTCACTTTGTATCCCAGCTCTAGCTCCTCCAGCATCCCCTCTCAATCTCACCCTCCTCCCTCTTGTTCTCCTATGTCTGTACCCCAGTCCAATGATAGGGGAGGACTTCCTCCCCTTCCATCTGACTATAGTCAATCAGGTCTCATCAGGACTGGCTTCTTTGTCTTTCTCTGTGAACTGGCAGGATTGTTCTCTGCTCAGGTGGAGCTGATCCAAGAACTAGCTCATGAGTTCATGTCAGAGATGGTCCCTAGTCATATTATTGGGGTACCCTCTTGGATACAGAGCTGTCTTTGACTATCTCTGTGCAGGGGTTCTAATTTATCTCCATTCATGGTCCTTGTTTGGAGTATCAGTCTCAGAAAAGACCCCTATGCCCAGACCTTTTGATTCTGTTGTTCTCCTTGTGGAGCTCCTGTTCCCTCCAGATATTTCTATCTCCCCCTTCTGTCATAACATTCCCTGCACTCTGCAAAATGTTTGGCTCTGAATCTCAGCATATGTTTTGATACCCTGCTGGGTAGAGTCTTTCAGAGGACCTTTGATAGGCTCCTGTTATTTTCTCAGATAATTAGGAATAGTGCTACCTCAAGATCCAGCTATACCACTCCTAGGCATATATCCAAAAATGCTCAAGTATACAACTAGGATATTTGCTCAACCATGTTCATAGCAGCTTTACTTGTAATAGCCAGAAGCCGGAAACAACCCAGATGTCCCTCAGTTGAGGAATGGATACAGAAATTGCGGTACATTTACACAATGGAATACTACTCAGCAATTAAAAAGAAAGAAATCATGAAATTTGGTGGCAAATGGTGGGATCTAGAAATGATCATCTTGAGTAAGGTATCTCAGAAGCAGAAAGACACACATGGTACATACTCACATATAAGTGGATATTAGACCTATAATATAGGATGATCGTACTAAAATTTGTAGACCTAGGGAAGGTAATCAAGAAGGAAGACCATGGTAAGATCCTTAATCTTTTCTTTCTTTCTTTTTTTTTTTTTTTTTTTTTTTTTTTTTTTTTTTTTTTTTTTTGAGCAAGGGCAGTTACCCAGACTGAACTCAAATTTTTGCTTTCTGGTTTGTTTTTCAAATTCTTTTTTCTTTTATTAATTATTTTTAATTTTTTCACAATTTATTCATTATATATCCTGCCTGAAGGCCCCTCCCTCAACTCCTACTGGTCCCATACTTCCTCTTCCCTCTATCCTCTTCCCCTAGTCCACTGAAAAGGTGAGTTTCCTTCCTTTGCCATCCACCCATGTCTTATCACAATACTATTCAGCTATTAAAACAAGGAAATAATATTTCTGCTCTTATTTCTTTTCCATAGGCCACTCTGCTCACGTCAGAATACTCCATACCCTGAAGCTTGCCTGCAACCTAACTGTGAAATTAACACTAAGTATAACTCATTTTACAGAGCCCCACTCACAAGACAATGTTTAATTGACCATCTCAAATCCAGAAACATGTGAAATATGAAATGCTATGAAATCAGAAAGATTTGATCACAAGCATTTCAAAGAACTTGGTTCTCCTTCTGTCTAGAGGAACCACCTCAGGAAATAAGTTCAAATTGAATTCCAGAAAACAGAGGCTATATACCTCTTGGGAAATGACTGGGATGCTCCATGGAGAGGTGTATATAATTGTTCAAAACTAGGTACCTTGAGAATGCTTGATTTGCATTCAATAGCACATTCCTATCATATGAACAAGAGCACAGATCCTAAACATCCTATATTTAAAAGGAGGAGAGAGTTAGCAGGGATCAGTGTCAAAAGCCATCTATCAAATTTGGCTAGTAGCATCTATGTCTAAAGACACTCCCCAGTTGAAGTCAGGCACAGAAAACTCACCCTTGCATGGTTACACAACTAGGCCAGCAGCAGGGTCATACATGGAAGAGAAAGCTTTCTCCTTCAGATCTCAAAATTCAGACTGGGTTGTGATGGTTTTCAATAGAACCCCTGGAACAATATATATGTATACACAAAGAAACTTCTACAGGCTACCACTGTTCTATTACTCTCAGAGAACTTCCTGGCTGGTGTTAGTTCACCATTCCCTACATATTCATCCACTGGACTGAACTTTTCTTGTCTAAAGTGAGGCAATTGAAAACAGTAAATGTTGAGAATCAGGTTTATCAATAAGTCTTCCCTAAACACATTTTATAATACTTTTGCATGTAATTGATATTTACCATTCATTGTATTCTTTAAAAAAATAAGTTTATTTACTTTACATTCCAATCATAATCCCCCTTCCTTCTCTCCCCCATTACTACCCTCCACTCCTATTGTCTCAATTCCCTTTCCCCTTTCCCTTCAGAAAAGGAAGGTCATTTCCATTGAGCTAGTTTTTCAGTTCTGTTGGATCTCAGTGGACCAAAGAACACAAAGGCCTTTCCATATTGCTTATAGTCACAGAATTCCTCTCCAGTAAGGATACTTTTATGATGATGATGACTCTAGATTTGTGCAAGGCCTCACCATTTTAACACATTCATCAGTTCTCTCCAGGATGAATGCTTTCATGATGATGAAGATTATACAAATATGGAATGGTTTCACCATGTTAAAAGCACTGTCCATTAGGATTTCTTTCATGAGTGTGAAGATGATTCTGAAGTACAAAAGTTTTTTCACGTGGTTACAGTCAGATAGCTTCTTTCCAGTAGGTTTTCTTTTATGTATTAGGAGATGCTATGTGCAGAGGCTTTGCCACACAGTTAATTCATATGGTTTCCCTCCAGAATGTGTTCTTGTCTTAGGAGATGACTGTTATATGCAAAGGTTTTATCACACTAATTATCCTCACCAGGCTTCTCTCCACTGTGCGTTTTTTCATGTTTTCGGAGACTACTCTGCTGTGCAAATGCTTTATCACATTGGGTATATTTATAAGGTTTCTTTCCAGTATGTGTTCTTTTATGGCTTATGAGATGACTGTTTTGTGCAAAGGCTTTACCACACTGGTTACATTCATAACGTTTCTCTCCAGTGTGTGTTCTTTTATGGCTTAAGAGAGTACTGTTTTCTGCAAAGGTTTTACCACAATGGTTACATTCATAAGGTTTCTCTCCAGTGTGTGTTCTTTTATGTCTTATGAGATGACTGTTTCGTGCAAAGGCATTACCACACTGGTTACATTCATAACGTTTCTCTCTTAGTGTGTGTTCTTTCAAAGAGAGCACTGTTTTCTGCAAAGGTTTTACCACAATGCTTACATTCATAAGGTTTCTCTCCAGTGTGTGTTCTTTTATGTCTTATGAGATGACTGTTTCGTGCAAAGGCTTTACCACACTGGTTACATTCATAACGTTTCTCTCCAGTGTGTGTTCTTTTATGGCTTATGAGATGACTATTTCGTGCAAAGGCTTTACCACACTGGTTACATTCATAACGTTTCTCTCCAGTGTGTGTTCTTTTATGGCGTAAGAGAGCACTGTTTTCTGCAAAGGTTTTACCACAATGGTTACATTCACAAGGTTTCTCTCCAGTGTGTGTTCTTTTATGGCTTATGAGATGACTGTTTCGTGCAAAGGCTTTACCACACTGGTTACATTCATAAGGTTTCTCTCCAGTGTGTGTTCTTTTATGGCGTAAGAGAGTACTGTTTTCTGCAAAGGCATTACCACACTGGTTACATTCATAAAGTTTCTCTCCAGTATGTGTTCTTTTATGCCGCATGAGATGACTGTTTTTTGCAAAGGCTTTATCACATTGATTACATTTGTAAGACTTCTCTCCTATGTGTGTTCCTTTATGCTGTATGAGAACAGTGATATAGGGGAAGGCTTTACCACATAGAGTGCATTTAAAGACTTTCTCTCCAGTATGATTGCTTTCATGCCTGCAAAGAAAATTGGCATATGTGAAAGATTTACCACAGTCATTTCATTACACTAATAAATATATTTATCTATATGAATTAATTTCATAATTTGGTCTAATGGTAAAGAAGAATCAAATTTTAAAGTTTTATCACTTTATTTACATTCATGGTATTCCCCTTCATTGTGGCTATTTTTGAAAATCCCTGTGATGGTAAGAACATTTATTATGTGGTTCACTTTTATAACATCATTTTTCTATAAGAGGTTTCTCCTATATATGAAGAGTATTGTAAGAATTCAGAGTTTTACCACAGCAATCCCATTCACAAATTTTTATACTGTATGAATGATACTTCATTTACAAAGTGAGCCAGGACAAGCAGAAAAAGTTCCAAATTCCTAGTATTCATAGGTTTTTTTCAGCAGTATGAGTTTGCTGATGAATTCTCAGTGAAGTTGCAAAACCAATCAACAGTAACCATTTATCACATTCAGAAAATCTACTCAAAGTGGGGACTAATACAAAATCAATTGTTCTTGGAGAAAGACAAGTACACTGCTTATTTCAATATCCCTATGCTCTTGTGCCTTAGAAACATTGTGAGATATGATATACCTATTAAATTACAAGAATAATAAAAGATTCCCACATTGAATTAACACAGTTTGTTTTTTGTTCATCATAGACATGTCATATAGGGATTAAGTTTTCTCCACAACAATAATCTTGACTCTCATAAGCTGCTCCTTTCAGTAAATTTTACAATGTTACTGTATGAATATGAGTAACACTGGTTGTATATGACATATTTGCTTATTAGAAGGTTTTGGACATATACTGATCACCTATTCAATGTATATACATCTTACAATATCTGAGTAGATAGGATGAGACTAAACAGATTGGCAGATCAACTCAGTAGCTGTAATGTCTATATGATTCAATTGGTATTTTCTGTTACAACATTATTTTATTTTCTTCTATCTGAGGGGAGTGCCTTGCAAACACAAATCAGATAACTGACATTGAAGTACATGGAATTGTGAGATTTTAATGATCATCAGTACACTTAAAGCAGTGCTGTTTATACACTGTTGCATTTATTTAAAAATTCCAGGAGGCAGCCAGGTGTGCTGTTACATGCCCTTAATCCCAGCACTTGTGGAGGCAGAATCAGGCAGATCTGTGTGATTTTGAGGTCAGGCTGGTCTAACAAGCAATTCTAAGTTAAGCCACAGCTACACAGAAAAAAAAAAAACTATTTCAAAAACAGAAAATAAAAAGCAGCCAACAAACCAAAAAAACAAACTTCTAGGACACATTAAAATTTCTTAAGATTCATATATGTATCAGCTTGCACATAAAGTTACCTTTTATTACTTGTATAACTTTGAAAATGTTCTTCAATATTATGGTCTTCCCAATCGTAGCCTAAATATATAGTACCAGAAAATATATATTATTGGAAATATCACATTATTATTTAGGAAAAACTTAAATCACTATCTTCTGTGACCCTGAGAACCATGCCTGATTAATTAACCTCATTCCTCCTCATTCTCAGTTAGAATTACAGAATAGGATCAATAACAAAGTAAGAATTGTCCCCTTATTTTAAAAGTGGAAGAAAATTCCCAGTCTTACCTACAGCAGTGAGGTTTTTGCAAGTCTCTAGCATCACGTCTTTGTAGAGTTGCTTCTGGGAAGATTCCAGCAAACCCCACTCTTCTCTGGCTGAATTTCACATGCACATCATCGAAGGTCACTGAATTCTAAAATATACCATACATTTGTACAAAAGAAAGACTGGCAACAATATAAATTTATATTTCATTGGCAATATAATCATATAATTCTAGTGCTGCTTCCATTTATATTCTGACACAGAAGTGCTAGTGTTAGACAGTTGGGTGCTGTGCATCAGGTGAAGGATGGGAGAAGAAAAAGCCTAAAGGTTAGGAAACAAAAGGCTTGCTTTGAAAACCTGTGTTAAAGGTTTTGCATTAGTTTGTAAGACATGAATATGAAGTAGCCATTAGTTGGGTTCTTGAGTGATCTATGAATCATCTTCAGTTACTTGGGTGAGTATGTCAGGACACTGTCATGAGACAGGTGGAAGGAAAAACACAGTCATGATATTTTATCTAGCAACAAATGATAGGTGACTATCAGGTGACAGTGAACAGATGGGTGACATCAGTCAAACGACAACGTGGCACTGGATATCATTTTGACCAGGATCAGAGATGTGGCATACCAGTAGATGAAAATGGGGCTCATATATTTGTGGAAGGAAAATTGTACTACAGTGAACAGATGGATAAAAACAATGTGAGTGGCAAGCAACAATAATCATAGCTGATAACATCATATTTCTGAGTTCCCAGACAAAAGAAAAGGCATAGAACACATGATTATTCTTTGTTCATTGTTTTGTATATTCTCCTTTCTAAATCAGGGATAGTCTATAGTTTAAAAATAAAGATTAAAACTTTTCTATTAAAACATAAGTGTTAATGTTATCACTAAGTCATTTTAGAAGAAAACTGAATAATGAAGTTTAACTATGTCATATCTGAACTTTTTTGAATAGGATATAGCTTTTGAATAGTCATTCTAATTAATGTGGACAAAGACAGAGAGAAGAGAGCGAAATAGAAAGAGAGAGACAGAGACACACAGAGAAATTAAGAGATGAGCAGTACTAAGTACACATCAGAGAAATTTATGAACAGTTACTAAGTACAAAAATCATGGATAAGCTGGGTGTATTCTGTTATGCCTTGATTCCATCACTCAGGAGGCAGAGACAGGTGTATCTTATTGAATTGGATGCCAGCATGATCTATGCAAAGAGTTCCAGGACAGCTAGACCTATACAGTAAGACAGAGCCTCCCCTAAAAGTAAATCAAACAAACATAAAAGATTGAAAGGACTCAGAGGTCTTTACTGAAGCTTCTACAAAAAGTTACACATTCACTCCAGTTGTTCATTCCTTTTCCAGAAATCTGCACTGCCCCAGCATAAACTGTAACTCTAATAACATCTTACTAAAAGGGAATGCATGTTTAAACAGCTAAAAATAGAAAAATTAAAATATTAGCAATGTCAATGCTGATCATAAATAAGCAACATAAGGTAGAAGAGATGGCTCAGCAGTGAGGAGCTCTTGCTACTCTTCCAAATAAGTGGGCTCAATTGTCATTGTTTACCTGGACCCCACTACTATCAGTTCATGAGTTCTGAACACATCTTCAGATTATAGTGAAGATCAAGCACACAAGAGGTGCATATTCATGCATACAATCAAAACACTCATATTCAGTAAAAATTAAAAACAGATCCCAGCTGGAAGGGCTGAACACACACTGTGTCTGATCAGCAGGGTAGCAGAGACTGCACAGTGACCAATAGTTGGAACTGTGGGCCTCCAAACACCACTGACTGTATTTACCAGGTGAGATGAACCCCAATGATGAGAAAAGCAATTGGGTTCAACCTCAGAGCACTCAGCTAATCCTTTGAAAATATCCTGGGCTGTTTTATCAGGAATAAGGTTTTCAAGCAAATAGACCCAAGAAACAAGCAGGAGTAACCATTCTAATATCTAATAAAATAGACTTTCAACAACCATTAATTGAAAGAGATGAGGAAGAAGGTAATCCAAGATGGTGGCACCGGGATGACACTGTCTGAGAAGCAGGGCAGCAATCTTGGTACAGTGCCTAAGAGACTGAACTCTGGACCCTAAAACAACAGTGATTGTGTTTCCCAGGTGAGAGGAAACACCACAGTGTGGGAATCAGTCGGGTCTACTCTCAGGTCACCCAGCAAGAACCCAGGTTACACAGGCACTGGGTCACTAAACCAGAGCCACATGCCTGCATGTCCTGATCAACTTCCCAGGCTGAACTGTGCACCCTGGGGCACCAGAGACTGGGAGCCCAGTCTGGAGAAAACCCCACAGGGAAGGAAGCAAGCGGGTCTGACCTCAGGTCAACCAGTCTATCCCTGGAAAAGGTCCTGTAGACTTGCGGGTGCACAGCAGCCAGCCCTGAGTAGGGCTCCAGCTGTCAGCTCTGTGCACCTGACTCTCTGTCACAGACAGAACTGTGTGCCCCAGGACACTAGAGGCTGGGTTTCCCTGTCGGAAGAAAATCCCACAAAGAGGGAAACAGCAGGTCCCAGCTTAGAGCACTCAGATGACCCCCACCACCACTACCACCACCACACACAGGAATGTTCTCAGGAAAAGTTCTCAGGTTCCTGCCAGTCACCATCTTGGAGCAACAAATCACAAGCGAGTGCCTATGCACTCTACACACCCCCCACCCCGGAACAGTACAGACTGGGTCTTCTTGTAGGGAGAAAACCCAAAGGTGGGGGGAAAATATCTGTCCCTACCTCAGGGCCAGAAACTTTTCTAGCTCCAGAAAAGTTTCTGGTTATCCACAGGCTCCAGACTTTAGCCGCCTGCTGCACACATGAAAGTGGTGCTCACCTGCCACTGATTACCACTTGGGTACTGGGGCACAAAGCTCTAAACTTAGACCTACAGAAGGCTGGGTTAACTGTGATCAACCCCCATATACTGTTCCAAGGGACAACCAGTTTTCCCTAACTAAACTGACCAAACCATGGGGCACCCAGTTTACAACAGTGCTCTCTAAATTTACAGCAAGAAACCCAGCAGCAGGGCAACTATCTAAAGGACTTCTCTGGGTGAGGGGATAGCCCCCTTTACTAACAAAGGCAACAATTACTACTCAGGTATGTACGCCTGAGATGAGCTGTGGCAATTCCTGAAAAACACCTGCCATTCAGTAATCATACCTAAAAAACGGAGGAGAGCTCCTTTGGGAAAAAGCATCTTCCTGCCAAGGGTATTCTACCCACCACAGGATTCCAGGACGTACTAGAAACTAACACCCAACATCTAAGATATCCCAATTGGTAGAGACCAGTGTAAAAGCTCAACGAACAAAAGACAAAGCAATATGGTGTCTACAGAACCCAATTATTCAGGAGCAAGCAGCCCTGGATACCCCAGCATAAAGACAATTTCAGGCCAATCTCCCTTATGAACATTGATGCAAAAATACTCAACAAAATACTTTGCAAACCCAATACAAAAACACATCAAAGATATCATCCACTACAACTAAGTAGGCTTCAGGCCAGGTATTCAGGGGTGGTTCAATATGCAAAAATCCATAGATATGATCCACCATATTAACAAATTGAAAGAAAAATAAACAGATGATAATATCCTTAGTTGCTGAAAAAGCATTTGAAAAAATCCAGCATCCATTCATGTTTGAAGTATTGGAGAGATCAGGGATACAGGGCACATACCTAAACATAGTAAAGGGGATATACAGCAATCCTATAGCCAACATCAAGCTAAACAGAGAGAAACTTAAAGCAATCCCACCGAATTCAGCAACAAAGCGAGGCTGCCCCCTCTCTCCATATCTCTTCAACATAGTTCTCGAAGTCCCTGCTAGAGTAATAAGACAATTAAAGAAGATCAAGGGGATACAAATGGGAAAGGAAGAAGTCAAAGTATCACTATTTGCAGATGATATGATAGTATACCTGAGTGGCCCCAAAAATTCTACCAGGGAATGCCTAAAGCTGACAAACACTTTCAGCAATGTGGCTGGATACAAAATCAACTCAAAAAATAAGTAGCCCTCCAGTATACAAAAGACAAAACTGCTGAAAAAGAAATTAGGTAAACAACACCTTTCACAATAGTCAAAAAGGACATAAAGTATATTGGTGTGACCCTAATCAAGCAAGTCAAAGACTTGTATGAAAAAATTTCAAGTCTCTAAAGAAAGAAATAGAAGAAGATATCAGAAGATGGAAAGATCTCTCATGCTCATGGCTTGGCAGGATTAACATAGTAAAAATGGTCCTCTTACCAAACGCAATTTACAGATTTAATGTAATTACCATTAAATTACCAACACAATTCTATACAGACCTTGAAAGAAAAATTCCCAACTTCATATGGAATAACAAGAAACCCAGAATTGCTAAAACAATCTTCCATAAAGAAGATCTTCTGGGGGTATCTCCATCCCTGATCTCAAGCTTTACTATAGAGCAACAGTAATAAAATCTGCATGGTACTGGCATAGACACCAACTAGTGGATCAACGGAATTGGATAGAAGTCCCAGAAATACACCCACACACTATGGACTCCTGATTTTTGACAAAGATGCCAAAACCATACAATGGAAAAAAGATAGCATCTTCAACAAAAGGTGCTGGTCTAAATGGATGTCTACATGTAGGAAAATGAAAATAGATCCATATTTATCACTCTTCACAAAACTAAAGTTCAGGTGGATCAAAGACCTCAGTATAAAACCAGACATACTAACCCTGTTAAAAGAAAAAGTGAGAAAGAGCCTTGAACTCATTGGAACAGGAAACAACTTCCTGAACAGAACTTCAACAGTACAGTTTCTAAGAGCAACAATAAATAAATGGGACCTCATGAAACTGAAAAACTTCTATATGTCAAAGGAAACTGTTGTCAAAACAAAATTACTGCCTGCAGATTGGGAAAGGATCTCCACCAACCCTATATCTGACAGAAGGTTAATATCCAGTATTTATAAAGATTTCAAGAAGTTAAACACCAACAAATCAAGTAACCCAAATTAAAAAATGGGGTACAGAGCTAAACAGAGAATTCTCAATAGAGGAATATAGAATGGGAGAGAAACACTTAAAGAAATGTTCAACATTCTTAGTCATCAGGGAAATGCAAATCAAAACCACCCTGAGATTTCACCTTACACCCATCAAAATGACTGAGACAAATAACTCAAGTGACAACTCATGCTGAATAGGATTTGGAAAAAGGGGAACCCTCCTTTATTGCTGGTGGGAATGTAAAATTATACAACCACTTTAAAAATCAACCTGACACTTTCTCAGACAATTAGGAATAGCACCTCCTCAAGATCCAGCTATACCACTCCTAAGCATATATCCAAAAGGCGCTCAAGTATACAACAAGGACATCTGCTCAACTATGTTTGTAATAGCTTTATTTGTAATAGCCAGAAGCTGGAAACAGCACAGATGGCCCTCAGTTGAGGAATGGATACAGAAATTGTGGTATATCTATATGATGGAATATTACTCAGCAATGAAAAACAAGGAAAACATGAAATTTGCAGGTAAATGGTGGGAAATGGAAAAGATCATCCTGAGTGAGGTATCCCAGAAGCAGAAAGACTCACAGGGTATATACTCACTCATAAATGGATATAGGATATAAAATATAAGATAGAAATACTAAAATCTGTACACCTAAGTAAGTTAATCAGGAAGGAGTATGCTGGCTAAGATGCTCAAATCCCATGCCGAAAGGCAAAGAGGATGGACATCAGATGAGGGAGAAAACAGGGAACAGGACAGGAGCCTACCACAGAGGGCCTTTGAAAGGCTCTACCCTGCAGGGTGTCAAGGCAGATGCTGACACTCATAGCCAAACTTTGGGCATAGTGCAGGGAGTCTTATGAAAGAACTGGGAGATAGTAAACCTGGAGAGGACAGGAGTTCCACAAGGACAGTAACAGTTTCAAAAATTCTGGGCACAGGGGTCTTTTTTGAAACTGATACACCAGCCAAGGACCACTCATGGAGATGGACTGAAACTCCTGCACAAAAGGTAGCCTATGGAAGTTCAGTATTCAAGTGGGCTTCATAGTAATGGGGACAGGGACTGTCTCTGACAGGAACTCATTGGCCTGCTCTTTGATCACCTCCCATAGAGGGGGGGATCAGCCTTGCCAGGTCACAGAAGAAGACAATGCAGCCACTCCTAATGAGACCTGATAGACTAGGATCAGAGTGAAGGGGAGAAGGCCCTCCCTTATCAGTGTACTGGGAAAGGGACAGGGGTTGGAAAAATGGGGGTGGGATTGGGATAGGAGGAAGGAGGGAGGTACAGAGGGGATACAAAGTGAATAAACTCTTATTAATAAAATTTTAAAAGAACACAATAAAATGTTGATTTTTTAAAAACTATGCTGTTTCACACACTTTTAAACTTTGAAAATATTGGCAGATATCAGTTATTGCTCCTAAATAAAAATAAATAAATAAATAAATAAATAAGAGGAAGGATACTTCATACTCATCAAAGGAAAATTCCACCAGGATGGCATCTGTATTCTGAGCAATAATGCCCCAAATACAAGGACACCCACATTTGTAAAAGAAACATCAATAAAGCGTAAAGAACATATCAATCACCGTACATTAATAGTGGGATAGGTCAATATGTCACTATCATCAAGGGTTAGAGCAATGGAAAAGGACTTAAACTGAGAGATAATGACACAAATGGATGTCATGAATCAAATGAACCTAACAGATATCTAGAGAATTTTTTAACCCAAACAGAAAAGAATCTATTTTCTTTCAGCACCTCATGGACCCTTCTCCAAAACTGACCATACAGTGGGTCACAAACGAGGCCTCAAAAGATACAACACAATTGAAATAATATCTTGTATCCTATCAGACCATTGATGGACTAAAGATGGACCTCAACAATAACAGAAATAATAAAAAGACTACACACACGTGGGAACTGAACAACTCCCTACTCAATGAAATCTAGGTCAGGGAAGAAATAAAGAAAGAACTTCCTACAGTTCAATGAAAATGAATGCACATCATACTCAAACTCATGGGATTCAATTAAAGCAGTCCTAAGAGGACTTTTAATAACACTAAAAGCTTCATAAGCTATTGGAGACATCCCATACAAGCAACTTAATGGCACACCTGAAAGCCCTAGGGAAAATAAAAGCAGACACACCCAACTAGGGATAACCAAAGTCAGGGCTAAAATCAATAAATTAGAAACAAAGAATAATTCAAAGAATCAACGAAACCAAGAGCTAGTTCTTTGAGAAAATAAAAAACATAGACAAACTCTTAGCCAAGCTAAGTAAATGGCAGAGAGACACTACCCAAAACAACAAAGTCTGAAAGGAAGACAGAGATATAACAGACACTGAGAAAATCCAAAGAAACTTTAACTCTTATGTCAAAATTCTATATGCCACAAAATTTGAAAATCTAAATGAAACATACTAAAATCTAAATGAAACCTACTAAAGTTGAATCAAGATCAGCTAAAGATATCAAATAGTAGCGCCTCCCTCATCTCATTCCATCCCTATCCACCCTCCTTCTCCTTCTATGCCCTTTTCCTAGTCTCCTAATAGGGGAGGAACTCCTCCACTTCTGCCTGACCCTAGCTTATTAGGTCTTATCAAGGATGGGTGCATCAGCTTCCTCTGTGGCCTCACAAGACTGCACCCCTCAGGAGTTGGTGATCAAAGTTCATGATGGAGAATAAATTACAGAAAACAATTTTAAATTAAATGTGAATTAAATAAATACATAAAGTTTAAAAAACACAACAGGTAAAAAGAACATCACACACCTGCAATTCAATGATTCAGAAAGCTCAGGCAGTGTTAGTGTCATGAATACATGTCATCCTAAGGAATTAAATATACTCTCTGCCAATTTTTAAATACAAGATATGGATGAAGATCAACACAGTAACCTACACTTACATATACAAAACAAAGCATATACAAAACAAAGCAAAACAAAACAAAATTAAAAAAAAAAAGGATCAGCAGCCAATGATGATGATGTTGATATCAGGCATGTTGGCCTAATTTTAAACCCAACACTTGACTGGAGCTAAACCTGTAAGTTCGAAAACTGCTTGGTCTACATACCAACTTTCAGGACAACAAGGGCTACACAGAAACTTTTTCTTCAATGTCAAAAACAGAAACATCATCTTCTCTGGAAGCTTTTTTGATTCAAGCAAATAAGTTCTGACCAAATTCCCTATAGGCTTATTGTCATCCCATGATGAAAATGTAGTCTAACTTCAATGATCCTAAAATTCTGCAATAGCTCATACACTGTTCAAATATTCGATGTTTCTTCTGACACACAATAAAATTTCTTGGCTGCCACATCTTGTAACATCAGAAACAAATCATATCATTCCAACTTAGATGCACAGAATACCCCTTCCCGTTCCACTAAATAGGAATGTGGAAAGTGTGGACCAAGGAAAGATTAGCAAGGAAAACAACAAATTCTGTTGCTATTTTTAAAGGCTTAGATGGCCCTATCCCTGCAACGTCTCATACATCTTACTTTGGTTACTTCCACTTGCTACAGGCAGCACTCTATGGGAGGTATCTCCTAACAAAGGTACATCAACATCTTGTACTGTCAAGACAGAACTCAGGCTTCACCCTCACTGCTTCATGCAATGAACCTTTACAGTATCTTTACTGGGGATCTAACTCTGCCAAACACAGATGGCTGTCACAGTGTTGAACTGAAAACACAAAGAAAGAATCTATTATCTTAAATTTTGCATCTTCCTTGTTTCCAGAATGTGCATAACATGAGTGAGCCTGTCAAGTTGGATTTTAAGTCAGGATGGACAAATTGGGATGGACTGTGCCACACTTGGAACACATTTGGAGCAGGTTTTATATGAAGTTCTTTCCTGGTATAAGGAATCACTTAGCCTGCTCCATTGATTAACGGAAGAATTATCAGGAGGGAGTGTTAATTTAAGGACACCATCTTAGGTTTCAAATCCAGACCTAGGACCTTCTCTTTGATGATGATGATCTCCTTAAAAATTTCTGTCTCTGTTTCAGCATGTGACTACCATCTGAAACTACCTAGTGATGCTTTTCTCTACAAACCAAAGACTACATTTATTTCTGCTCCACTTGTTTCTTTCTTTCACTGTGGTCCTGAACGTCTCATTAATAATAACCATTCAACAGATTCAATGTTCTTCCTAAGAAATCCAGCCCATGCTGGTGGTGCATGTGTGCTGGTAGGTTGTAAGCCACCTGATACCATCAGCCTTCCATCATGACCTCTGAGATTCATCATTTATCTCTATCTGGGCCTGCTCACTGGCCCACTGGGCCTAGGCCTCACCGGATCTGTGTCTCACTAGGCCTATGTCTTGGTTGCAAGCCAACCAGGCATGGACTTTTACTTGAACCTCTGAGGTGAAAGTCCTCAGAGCAAGGCACAGCAGCGTATGCAAGAATGGTAACACTTTGGTATTGCCATAGGATCTGGAATGCCAGAATTTCTACTACCACTGGTGATTTCATTCTAAAAGAGCTAGCTACCTGTAACGGTCAATAGTAAAATCTTTCCACAACCCCACCTAGTGAACATGGGTTTTGCCCCAAAGGGTTCTAGCTGCCCCTGAGAGAAATCAAACCTCTGTTCTCCATCTGGAAGCTGATCTCCAAGCCTCTGCTGAATGGAGAATGACAGAATGAAACACATTCTGGAAACGTGGAAATATAATCAATAAAGAAAGCAAAAACAAGCTGGCCATGGTGGTACATACCTGTGATCCTAGCACTTTGGTAGGTAGAGGCAGAGAGATCTCTGTGACTTGGAGGCAAGCATGGTCTACAAAGAAAGGCAAGGACAGCATATGCTACACAGAGAATTCTAGGCTCAAAAAATTAATTTTTAAATGCAGAAATTTAAGGAATCCTGGAAATGAAAAATTTAAAGACTACAGCAAAGAAATACATAGGCAAGGTTCACACAGAAAACAGAGACCAATGAGATAAATTTATGCACTGAATACAAAATAGAAGAAATGGAAGACAGGTGTGTTTATACACTCCTTCAACACCAGAAGTCAGGGATGCAGAAACAGCTGGACTGTTGTGAGTTTGAGGCCAACCTGGTCTACAAAGTGATTCCAGGACATCAAAGGCTATAAAAAGCAATCCTGTCTGAAAATAAACAACAACAACAACACAAAACAGAAAAAAAAAGATGAAATAGATATATGTGTCAAAGAAAATGTTAAATACAAATGTTCCCTGTCACAAAACATCCAGGGACTCTGAGACATTATGAAAAGACAAAGCATGCTGATAATCAGATTATCAGAAGAAGGATGAGATCAAGGGTCCAGAAGATATTTTCAACAAAATCATACAAGAAAAAAATCTTAACCTAAAGAAGAAGATGTCTATCAGGGCACAAGAAGCATACAAAAATACCAAAGACGTTGGACCAGAAAAGAAAGTCCTCTTACCAGAGAATAATCAAAATGCTAAATATACAGAACAAAGAAAGAATATGAAAAGTTGTAACAGAAAAAAATCAAACAGACCACACTAACTAATCAAACAGACAAACCAAAACAAACAAAAACCAACCAAGAAATAAATAAAGGCAGATCAATTGGAATTAATCCTGTATTCTCATTAAGATGTTAGAAGTTGAAGGACATAGACAGTGTGCTTCTGACTCTAAAAAACTACAGAATCCAAGAAAAATTACTAACTATGCCCAGAACCTTTCAATCAGCAAATGGAGAAAATAAGATGTTGCATGTTAAGGTCAAATTTACACAATATGTATCTATAAATACAGCCCCACACAAGGTGCTAAAACCACCACCACTTCCACCACCAAAATACCAAGATTAACAATCACTGTTCATTGATATCTCTTAATACCATTGACCCAAATTCACTAATAGAAAGACACAGGCTCACAAAATGGATGATAAAACAGAATCCACCCTTCTTCTAAACACATCAAACACAGCTTCACATCAAGATAGATATTATCTCAAGGTAAATTGTTGGAAAAGATATTCCAAATAAATGGACTAGAATATCATGTTTGTATAGCAATTTTAATATCTAACAAAACATATTTCAAAAAAAGTAATCAAAAGATGGCAAAAAACATGACATATTCAAAAATATCCAGCAATATAACATTTCAATAGTTAACATTTATGCCCCCAACCTAAGAGCACCCAAGTTATAAAAGAAACACTTCTGCAGCTTGCATCACATCCTAGCTCTCATAAACTGATAGGGAAAGACTTCAATATATCACTCTCACCAATGTACAGGTCCCCCTGACCAAACTGAACAGAGAAATGCTCCAGCTAACTAACATCAAAAAACTAAATATACCCAAATGATGTTTAAAGAACATCCACCCAAACAAAAAAGATTGTTCCCTCTTCTCAGCAACTCCAAATTGTTCTCCAAAATTGATGATATACTTGAACAGTAGAATTCTCAAAATATATAAGTAACTTTCAATAACCTCATGCACCCTATGAGACCACTAAGGTCTAAAGCAGCACATCACCAGTAACAAAAACAATAGAAAGCTTACAAACTCATAGAAATCGAACAACTCTCTACTGAATAAAATATGGATCAAAACTGAACTAAAGAAAGAAATTAAATAATTTCTAGAAGTCAATGAAATGAATACACAGCATATCAAAACTCATAGTACACAATAGAAGTGTTGACCAGAAGACAGTTCATAGCACTAAGTACATTCAGAAAAATATTCAGAAAGATCTCTTAGTAGCAACTTAACAGCACACCTAAATACTCTAGAACAAAAAGAAGTAAACAAAACTAAAAGGAGTAGACAGTGAGAAATTACTGAACTGTGTCTTCACTGGTAAAACTGAATGTTTCCACAGGAAAAGAAAGGTGGATCCTATCAAAATTGATAATGATTAGATTTGAATAGTAGAGATCTTCTGAATAAGCAGAGGTAATTGTTCATCAGACAGTGTGGTCATTCAGTCCAAACTAACTTAATAAAGACTAAAGTTTTCTTCTTAAATAAAAAAGGATACTTTTGTTGTTTCATATTAAAAACAGTTAAGAGGTTTAAAATGTTTTAAGTAAATTCAAAGTAATAAACTTGTTTGAGTTGGAATAATTTGGAGTGAATATAAAATATTTGAGCAGCACGGTGATAGACCATGCATTTAATCCCAGCAGAGACAAGCAGTTCTCTATTAATTAGTTGTTTTCTAAATAAAGGAGTTACACTGACAGGGTGTTGGTTCATAGCCTCAATCCCAGCATTTGGGAGGGATTTTTACATACCACCTGGGAGGCAGAAGCAGGCACATAGGATTTACAGTGATTTTATTTAAAAGCTGCTTGTAATAGGCAGGCTGAAAATCAAAGCCCTTTATTATCTAGAAATAAATACACTTTAAGGTATATTTGTAAACTTTCAAAGATTTTTTTAACTTTAATTACGATACTATACTTTTTCTATTTTCAAAAAATCATTTGCCCTATAAAAGATATAACATGCCTAAAAAGGTACAACCCTCACCCCCGAATTAGGGATGGGGTACGGTTTTGATTTAATCTTTTCAGGAGAATAAAATCATCCAACTAAAGAATATGGAGACCACTGGACACATGAAACTTCTGAAGAAAATGACAGACCACCAAAAGAAAACGTCAAAAGAGAAGGAGTAAACTGGCCAACTGGTATCACTCACCTTCATGTTGTCTCTTCTGCCTTCTACAGAAATAAGTGCAAATTGTCTTTACGTGATTGCTAAACAACAATCTAAAATCTCTATCTCATATAAGAAAAGCCACCTGGTAAGAAACAGAGGAAAACAGAAAAATAAGGGATAATTCTGTTGTCATGAATCTCATAATCTTCTGGCATGATGGGACTTCTGTACTTACCACAAACTTCAATAATCAAGAATGTGTACAGTATTTGTGAAAGAATGAGAGGGTGGGAGAAAAAGCCAAAAACATAATCCTAAAATATGGTCAAGTTTACATGAAAAGACATAAGGAAACTCTAACATGAAAAATGTGCACTGGACCAGAGATACCTTTGATTTTCTAATTAATACAAATTAAATAAACACAGATTTCACAACTGTTATAAGACAAACACAAAGTGACACCTAAACTGTTATATTTCTGACCCTCCAGCTACTACTAACCTCCTTTACAGAGAGACTTTCTGCTCTGGAAGTCTCTTGGAAAATGGAGGTGATCATAAATATGGGTTATGGCTAGCAGTCCCTCATGTCCCCTTGTGGGTTCAGGCACAGCCCAGCCCTTTCAGACACTCACACACAAAAAAATGTTGGAGAATAATTTAGTATCTGTTTCCTGCTGCATGAATTATGTAACAAGATGTGAATCTGCCCTATCCACTTATTTAAAACCAGGCACACCTGACACTGACAAAATTTTGCATCTCAGAAAATCCTTTTGAACCCAGGAATTGAATTTCGCTGAATCACACCATTGTGTCCGTTGGTAGTTGAAAGGTAAAAAATAAATAAAAAAAAAAAGTAAGCAAGTATTGCTTAATGATGACCACCACCACTTTTTTTTTACCAGGTTCAAAACTATTTGTAAAATTTGTTACACAAAACCATGTGTGGAATATAACATGAGACATTTCTAGAAATGAGACTTTCAGTTTTCCAATCTATCTATCCAATGCACAGCAAAAGCAATGCCTGGGTGTGCACACTAGATAGTGATTCTTTAAGCACCACAACTTTCTACTGCCCAAGCCACAGGGTCCCCTCCTCCTTGGACAGTCAACACTCAAGACAGGTCACAGGACAAGTATCTTTGCTGAAGTCACCACATGGAAAACAACAGAACCAGAGTCTGAACCACAGCTCATCTCAGTCAAAGCAGATCAGGCTGTGATAGCTCAGCAGCTTCCTGGCCTGGGGACAATGGCCCCACACTCAGCATGACATGGCCTCTGGACTCTCTCACATCTCTTTAGAGCTACATCAGAGGAAAATCCCAGAACAAACCTGTAAACTACTTCCCACTGTTGTTCCTGACTGCTATGCCTGCCCAGAGTCCCTCATTAGCTTGAACAATACAGCTGAGTCTCAGGACAGTAGTAGCTCCTCTACCAGTGGATCAAAGATCAAATGATGCAGATAGCAGAGGCATTCTAGCTTTGCCCTAACCCCTATGGGCACACAGAACTTTAGTGTTGTTATAAAAAAAATGAAAATCTCAATTATTCGATTTTAAAACCTGATAGCGCAGAGAGGCAGAGAAAGCATCCATCTGACCTTCCTACTTACCTCACCTCCAAGAGGAAAAATCCCCAAAAGCTCACCAGTTCAGATGGCAACTCAGGGGAGATAGACCAAAGGAACCCAAGGCCAAAGGCTTTCTAGCTCACAACTCAAAAAGCCCAAAAATCTACCAAGCTAAAACTTCTTCCACTTTTACACTCTGTCTTAAATATATTTCAGCTCAAAGTTCCACTCACTCTTTAATCCCTGTCAGCTGGTTTATTGCTTTGCCTCTTGACCCAGGGTTAACAATATTTACTCCTGTGCACAGAGATCTTTTGAATTAAAGGTATGTTCTAGGGCTGATAGAACCATAACATAATCACCTGTTTACAATAAACAGAAAGTTCTTGGAATTAAGGTTTGTGTTAGGGCTCACCCACACCACACAAAGCACAGGTTTTTGCAGTTCACAATATAAGAGATCACACTGGGATCAAATATCCTGCAACATCCTCATCTTGAAAATGTTTTAAAATAAAATCTTCCACTTTCCCAGGGCACCTGCTCATCTTCCAAGATACAGGTCATTTATGTTGCACATTCCATTACACGATCAGTGTCCAGTGCAGTCATCTCTACCTCATAGTTGGAAAGTTTTTCAGCCAAACTTCAGTCAAAGCCGAACAGTAACAACCATTAAAGAAACAAATGGCCATGAATTTGAAAGCAAGGAGTAGTTAATGGGAGCCCAATGAAAATGAGAAAGAAAACAAAAAGGATATGGCTGTAACTAGGAATGTTGGAGTAGAAAGTTTTTTTATAGATAGATGAGAGAACATAGTCAGACACAGGGAAATCTGGGACAGTCTAAAGTTGACATGACCCTGAGCTATGTGAGATGAGAGGAGAGAGGGAAGTGGAGAGCCAGAACAAAAGGCCAGGAGGATAAATGAAAAATGAAAAAGACCAGGTAACCAAAATAGTTGGAATACATAGGGAAGGACAGCTCAAAGGAGGGCAGCTCAACTCCTGGGCTAGAGATCTGTCTTTGACACCCATACCTTGTAACAGGTAAGGACTGAGGGATGCTGGGAGAACCTGACAGCCACGTCTGCTTTGATTGTTAAGTAGCCACCTTAACCATTCATCCCAGCATTTGAGACGTAAGAGTAGAGGGAAGGTTGAATCGATTTCATTATAATTTCAAGAATTATTTTTAAAAGTTGAAAATGGCTTTATGGTCCAATATTCTTCAGGGAATTCAAGTATGTATTAGAGCACACAAAGTATTACACCTTTTCTCTCAGGTTGTGCATTTTCAAATGGGGAGGGAGGAAACATGCCTGTTAGTCACTACTACAGCATTTTATCAAGAACTTATGTGTTGTTTGAACTCGTGCAACTATAGAAATTTGCTTTCCAGTTCAGCAACTAATCCATATTCTTGATTCCCTTTGTGTATGACTCCCCACAAATGTACAGTTTTCACTTTTATTGACCATCTAAAATTGATTACCTGACTCATTACGATCTTCCCTCTTCCCCCTCCCTTTCTGTGTTGTGACTACACCAGCTTCAAAGTAGGTCAGTGAACTCAATTCTTACACAGGTACCTCTTTATTTGTAATTGCCCACCTCCAAAAAATATAAGAGTGCTCAGTGAACATTCATTCACTGGCCTCTTTTACTTCACACTCACCAGTCAGGCCCCACCTAAAAAGAGCTGCAGTACTATGTTCTAGGCACTGGGCAGTAGGGGCAGCATTCAGTGTGCAAAGAAAGTCTCAGTTACATAACATGTGAAAGTTTGACCTACAGGAGACATTGCTTTAAACAAAAACAAATATCAAAGCACTAGGGAAAAAGGAATGAAATTCTTAATGACTGGATTATCAAAGAATATTAACTAATAAGAGACTAGAGCAGTGATGCATTAACAAAATAAAATTTAATAATACCAACAACTGACTTATTTATTTATTTATTATGTATACAGTGTTCTGCATACATGTACACTTGCACACTATAAGAGAACACCAGATCTCATTATAGATGGTTGTGAGCCACCATGTGGTTGGTGAGAATTGAGCTCATGACCTCTGGAGGAGCAGCCAGTGCTCTTAACCTCAGAGTTGAAAAAGAAAACACATAGGCATACCGACTTTGAAAAATACAGGCCATTCTCTTATAGAGGGAAAGCCATTAATAAGATACTGTTTGATGTTATCCCTGTGTACAATATTAGCTGCTGAGACCTGTAACCTGACAGACACAGCTTTAGCCAATATCCTGTGTCTCAAATTTGAACTGAGAGAACTCTGTCAATGAGGACTGTACATATGGGCATAGGACAATCCCTTAATTGTTAATTCAATATTCACTGGATCAAGCTATCTGACCCAAATTGTACACCCACCAATCTGTTCTGTTTTCATTTGCATTCATGAAATAATAAATACATGTTGGGAAATTACAGATTAAAAAACCTCATCTTGCCACATTTCTAGATAATCCTGGTGAGCAAACATGTGTGTCTCAGGATCCTATTCTCTAGCAGGCCTGGTTGGCATATTACTTATCTGTGGAGTGTTTTACAGACAGTCTTCCCTCTGCTAAATTCTAAGTGGGACCACTAGTTTCTCAGAAATAGTAAATCCTTCACATCATCAGTTCTACTCTTCTATATCACAGCTTAATATTCAGTGCTCTCTGACATAGGACATAAACCATTTACAAACCCCACAAAATTCAAATGGATCTTTTAGAACTAAGAGAACCTACCTGAAACCCCCAAAAGTCACCAGAACTAGGCCTAAAAAAGGTCACCTAAAGGTCACTAGAATAGTGACTCTACAATAAGGTCAGCAGGAACTAGGCCATGGGTCACCAAATCCAAAAACAAGGTCTTAAGATTACCTACCCAAGGAACAACCTGAGGTTAACCACAAGGATGGGAATGTATCTCATCTCAAAGTGTGGCATTTGTGCTGAGCACCCTACCAACCTTGTAGTAGAACATTCAATGACACTGAAAATACCTAACATTCCTGAGGCCTAGAGATAGCTCGCTCAATGTTAGTTATGTTATATAGCCAATCACTTTGTAAAAAGCCTGCCCTTGCTGAATGTCACCCAATCCTGTTAAACTGGAACTTTCTGGTCCTTCCTAAAACCCCAATCAAAACTCTGCCATGCAGCTGCTCAGGCTCTCCTCTCTGATCCACTGTGTTCATGATGATGGAAAGACTCAGCTTAAGCCCAAATAAAACTCTTTGTTCTTGCATATGCGGTACAGCTCCTGATGGTCTTTGGGGACCTTAAGACCTGGGAATAACATGTGGGGTCTCATATTGGGTCCTCAAGGCTCCCAAGCACCCCTGGCACATGGAACTCAACGGCCAATAACTGAGCACTCTGTATCTGTCTGTGTATGTCTCTGTGTTTCTCTAGGTTCTTTCTTCAGGCCTAGAGGCAAAATGCATAATCTATGTGGTCAGGAAGGTTAGAGCTGATGCTCTGGACAACTGTGGGCCACAGATCGCCTGGAATGATTTCCAGCTCTCCTTTGAAGGGTCACATCTGTAAAGGGACTTGAACATCCACTTTTCTGTGTTCAATGGATCTCAGAGAGGATGAATGTGCCCCTATCTGTACAGGGTGGTAGAGTACCCAGTTTTCTGTGATCTCTGGATACTTGGACAAGGACAATGCAGGTATCTCCTGCATCAGGGATTCACTGATATCCTACTTTCATTTTTTTCCACTGCAGGAGTGGTGGGATCTTCTGTCTGGCTCTGTGTATTTTTCTGCTGCACAAGCAATGGGATCTAGTCTGTGTCTTGTTTAACTGTTTTGACTCTCACTGCCATTTTTTTTTTGTCTCTGGGACTGACTGAGGACATGGGACAAAATCCTTCTATCCCCCTAGACCTGATTATTTCCCATTTCAGGGAGGCTTGAGCCATGCTTCATAGGTTCCAACGAGAGTGGCAAGGAGGTGGCAAGGGATTGATACAGTATGTGGAGCCCCAAGCTTGGCACCTCTGCCAATGTTCTCTGGTCTTTGGTCTGGCAGATCTTATCCACTACTCTGGCCTCGGGTCTGGCAGAGCATGTCCCCTGCTCTGGACTCTGATCTCGCAGAGATTTGCTGCTGCTGTGGTCTCTGGTTTGGCAGAGTTTGGCTGGTGCTTTGGCCTCTGGTCTGGTAGACAGAGATCAACAGATATGTTGCTGTTCCATTCTCTGCTCTGGCTGAAGGCAGGTCATCATTCCAAACTCGGGTGTAGTTGGATGGAGCCTGATTTGGGGTACGTCACCACTAATGGAACAGGATAGAGGGCCCATAGAGAGACAGGCCACTGTTCTGAGTTTTGCATTTTCTTCTTCCATTCTCTTTGAGCGTATTATACCCAGTACATTTTTTTTCCTTTGTTGTACTTTTGTGATTTTGTTTGCTTGTGATGGTCTCAGTGGGCTGGTGATCAAACAGCTGTGCTCCATGGTGACTTTGCCTTCCCATGCTCCCAACACTACAAGCTGGGGCACCTCTGGTCATCAGTGGGAACACATATTTCCACATATTTGGCTAGGAAGGCTCGGTTGGAGAGGGGTCTGTGTGGAGAAAATCTTGCTGGGCTCAACCTTGTTGCCTCCCTTGCTATCTCTATGAGGAAGGTCGGTGACCTGAGGTTAGCTCTGGCTTGGAACAATGACCACCAAATAATGCTCTTAGCTGAAACGTATTGTAGTTATTATTATTATTATTATTATTATTATTATTATTATTATTATTATTATTATTATTTGGTTAGGGTCCCTGTAGCCCAGCCTGGCCTTAAACTAAACAGCTATAAGATGACCTTGAATTTCTGATTCTTCTGCTTCACCACTTATCAACTGAGCTACACTCCCACTCCCACAAACTTTTTTTTTTTTTTTTTTCCCATAGGTGGCTTCAACAAGGAAGTGAACAGAACTCAAATAGGGAAGGCTTGACTCCACTGAGCTCCTGGGTCTGAGCCTGTGTACTAGCACTGTACACAGAATACCTACCTGAGCACCTTGATATGTCACTTATTAGCCTGGCTGTACTTATGAGATTGTCACCTGAGAATGAAGCCAATTCTTTTTTAGTCAAGGTCTCATACTGGCAACTAAAAGAATTTTATTAGAAAATCTTAGAAAGCACATGTATGATTGTGGTTTGAATGGGTGGGGAACCTCTGTCAATGTGCTCCCCAAAGTGCTAAAGGACGTAAGCATGGGGAATGGGAAGGGATAGATGAGGAATTCTCCATGTCTGGGTATCTACCCCTCCCCCCAGAAAGTGAGTTGCTTTACTTACTCACCAATGCAAGAAAAAAAAAATAGCTAGAATGCATTTGAGGTTCAAGCTTTAGAAGTGAGGCTGCAGGGGTCCTTTTGGCAATGCATTCAAAGAACTACATCCATTCAAGTGCAATGTTTGTAAATTCACACTGAGCAAGGAAGGCAGGGAAGGGAAGGGGAGGGGAGGAGAATAAAAAGTAGGACAGGGGAGGAACATGTTCAAACTTTTCCTGTCAAGAAAACAAAAAGGAAAAAAATCTTAATAAAGTCCCACTTTTTGTATGTGTGCCCAAGAAATTTTTTTATTATTTATTTAATTTTTTTGTGTTAAATGTTTTTTTAATTTTTTAAACTTTTATTAATTACACTTTATTCATTTTGTATCCCCATAAACCCCCTCCTTCCTCCCTTCCTAATCCCACCTACTTTTCTCTTTCTTCACGAATGATCCTCCCCAACTCCACTGATAGGGATGTCTCCCTTTCCTTCCTTCTGATCTTAGTCTGTTAGGTCTCATCAGGAGTGGCTGCATTGTCTTCCTCTGTGGCCAAAGATCAGGCCAATCATTTTATGTTAGAGGCAGTCTCTCTTCCCATTACTATGCAACCCACTTGGACACTAACTGTCATGGGCTACATCTGTGCAGGGGTTCTAGTTTATCTCTAGCAAAGTAATGAAAAACAGTAAACAGTACTAATAATGTTAATGACTAAAATGAAAGTAACTGAGTGATTGTACAATGATCTCAGATGCTCTTTTTCAGACAGGACATTTTATGATGATTTTTTTTTCATGAGGCACAAAATACCTGCTAAGCTTAAGGCTTGTTTACAACATTTTCTTGAAAACAAGGTTCAAGATGCATCCTGAAGGCAAATGATGTACAGAGAGGACATAATCACCTTTGCAGATATGGTCTCCTAGGGATAAGTATGGTAGGATTCAAAGCTCAGGACACTTTCTGAGGATATGAATTCTCATAAAACCTAATGAAAAAATTGATTCATCCCAGAAAATGAACATATGCATAAAACCAACTACATATAAAGCAGGTAAATGTCAGGAGAAGGACCAGGTTAAAAACTAAACACCAAATAAGTATCACTGTTGCTGTATGTGGAATTTCTACCTTATTTGGAATGCAGAGACAAGAAGACTGTTAACCCTTGTATTGAAGAAAGTGCATCTGCATAAAGAAAAGCAATGTTTTGATTCTCCTGTTCTTTTTTTCTCTTCCCCTTCCTCCTCCTTCCTTACCTCCTATGTATTTCTGCCTTCTGTACAAAACAGGAAGAAACAGATAGTCTTTGGATATAATGAAGCCAGATGCTAAATCTCACTAAAGCTTAAGGGAAGTAACTTGTTATGGGATAAATTAAAGAGAACACAGAGAAGGCAACAGGCAACAGGCATAGAGTAGGCTGTCTTAGTATCAGCAGTAACAGAACAAGATAAAAAGACTCCAGGAAGTTTTTTACAGATGGCACAATGGCTGGCATTAACAAATAAAATGCTACATGCTCCCATCCTTTAGGTGGGAATTCTGTATTACTATCAGATTATGAAGACTTTATTAAAGAATTTACTGTTTAAAAGGTTATTTGTCCTTCCACAGATAGTTATTGTGAATTAGGTACCCAATACTGTGCTAAATCCTGAACACACAGAAAATGATTCATGAAAACACCATTCTTTCTCTATAAGCTTTCAGCCTTGTGGGGTAATCCACAATAAACAAACCTATAGACCATGCAAAGAAATATATACATCACTATAAATTCCACTATGAAACCTAACGGAAAGCAAGAGGTACCTAACACCCCAGAAAAGATAAAGAACTTACATATTCAAAGGCTGAGAGATGAGAGCATTTTAGTTCATAGGGGAAATGAAAGAAGGTGAATTTGTTTGCAGTATACTAGGGAAGAAGAAAGGAATGATCAATAATAATAATAATAATAATAATAATAATAATAGGGATGGTAGCCATCCTTCTCTGCTGCTGCTCTTCTTTTCATCCTTGCACCCTCTCATGTGCCTCTATGCCCTCTAGTGGTGACGGGAGGCAACGTCTCCATCATTTTTCTCTGGAACTGTTGATGATTTAGTCAGCAGAGCTTGCAGGGCTGGTGGCCCCCAGGGAGAGCCCAGTATGGGGAGGTTCTGTCAGGGTGACTCCAGGAAGTGACCACGCTTCCTCGCTTCCTCAGCCCGGTTCCAGATGGAACTCGGAACCCCGGTTGCCAGGTAACGGGAGGCCAACAGCAGCAATAGCAGCCTTGACAGACCAAGCCGGTCCAGAGGAGTTGGAGAGATGAGTCTGTTCTGCTTCCAGACCTCCAGGGGCTCAGGTCTCAGAGAAGACAGCGGTGGTCGCCTGTGCCACTGCTGGAGACACGTGGTGCTCACCCTGACACGTTTCTGGCCTGTTCCTCCCTGGGAGACCAAGGTAACCAGGGCCGCCCTGCAGCAGGGAAGATTTCTGGTCCACCCCACCCCCATCCACCATGGTCGCAGCCTAGGAGAGTGTTCCTGTTGGGACACTGAGGGATGCTTATCATGTCCGCTTCCAGCTTCGGTTAGGGAAAGGTGTCGTTGGTGCCCCTGGGGGTTTGCACACTTAAAGCCTCCCTCCTGCCCTGGTCCTACCTCATAGCGAAAAGGAGTGAGCCTTCCTGCATGGCATCCCCATGCTCAGCAATGATGGCTTGGACTATGTGGAGCAGATGATACCCTATTTGCCCACGGCTGTGCAGAGGGACGACAGATTCTTTCTGGCCCTTTATCCAAAGTTTGCCATCATCTGGATGGTTCTGGACCTGATCCTGAAAAGGTAGGAGAGCAACAGCAGCCTGGACAGACCAGCCAGGGATCTAGCCAGCCTTCAGATCTTCTTCTGCTGTTTCCCAGGGCCCGCACCCTGTGCCCTCACAGAACTGGACGCCTGAGTCCAGGCGGGACTCGGACTTTAAGGCCTGGCCCCTTAAAGTGACATGGCCAAGCATGGGCGATTGGGGCAGGGGTGGGGCTCTAACAGGTGCCATTCCCCTTCCCCAGGGAGTGTCACACACTACCCTTTCTCATGCCCTTTCCCTGTTTATGTAAAGGATTCTGGACCCCATCTGCAGAGTTTGTTATGGATGGAGCCCCAGCACCCCAAGCCCCTCCCTGGGAAGATTCTAATCGTTCCTTCTAGATGTCTGGGTGGGTTGGGGACACGAGGCCTTAGGGGTGACACCCCTGTGGACTGTCACAGGTATAAATCCTTCAGGCCGGACTGTGAGGAGGATTAGCAGACAAAGACATGAGTGGGCTTGGGGTGGAGGGGGAGGTGAGAGGGGAGCGTTGTTTGGGGCGCCAGGGTTGAGGACCAATAATGGCCAGGAGCCTCGCCTTTGGGTTCTCTCCCTAGGACTGTCCCCGCGACCTTGCCTGCTGGTAGAGGACAGAGGTTTCCCACAGGGCTCCTGGGTTTTGAGCAGCAGAGGGAGGGACAAGAGAGGAAGGGCCTTGGGGGACACCCATGCCCTGCCCCACGGCCCTGAAGTGAAGCCAGGCTCCCGACCCCATGTCCTCTGCCCTGCTCTTACCCACAGGGCCATCTTATCATTCTTGTCCCAGTGGCTGCAGAAATTCCCCCAGTTTTTCTGTGGGGCCCCGGACCTGGCTATCATGAGGTGGCTGCTAGGCTATGCCAGGATCCATGAGCCCACTGCAGAGTTGGACTGCCAATCTGGGGAGATCCTCTGGGCAATAGATAAGCCCGGGATAAGCTGAAGTCCAAGGAGGAGGAGAAAGAGGAGGATGATTAGGAAGAGGGTGTGGACCCGGGGGAGGTGCCTGGTGAGCCATCAGCTGATTACAGCCCTGTGTCCCACAGGAGAAGTGTCCTGAAGCTCTGGCCAATGAAGCAGAACAGGATGTCTGTCAGCTTAACCGTTCTGCGGGTAGGAAAGGGGACTTTGCTTTCCCTGGCATGGAGAAGCCATCTTGGGCTAGCTCACCCCATTCTGTGTGCCTTCAGGCTGCTCCCTATCCCGGATGACGGCTCACCCTTTCTGTGCTCAGATACTGGGCTACTTGGGGTTTCAACTGCGGAGCTGCCCATGCAAGAGGCCTTGGTGGCCCAGGAGACATGGAGACTGGCTTCGGGGCAGATGCTCGCCCCAAGAGGATGCTGAGCTCCTGGATCACATGGCTGTGGGACCCTAGTCTTGCCAGAAGCTGGACCAGTGCAACCTCCGGCTTTAGCATCTGAGGATGCAGAGTTCCTTGTGGACTTGGCAGATGAGCTACTGTTTCTTTCCACTGTGGTGCACTTGGAGGCACCCAATCTCCTGTCCTCGCTGCCCAAGGTAGGCATATAGTTAGTACAATTGCCAGCTGAGCTGCACCCTGTGCCTGCTCCCCTTAGAGAAAAGATTCCCTTTATTTTGTATATTTTAAATTGCTGTTTTTCACTGTTGCGTTATTGTTGTTGGTTTCACATTATTATTAAAAAGGTGTTGCTTACTCAACTTAAGTGATGTATTCGGAGATGGCACCTTCCCATCTGCCCACAGTAGGTGGAGCCATTCCTGGGCTGTGGTCCTTGATGAGCCAAGGGGTATGGAGCCTGTTTTTGTTGAGAGTTTCCTGCGAGTTGGCCATGTGCATCCATCTATAGAAGATGCTGCCAGGTGTGTAGTTGGTGCCCAGGGGGTCTACTGGGATAGATTGAGTCCCGGAGAGAAAGCCCAACAGGGCCAGCACTTGACAGCGGACTTTCAGGGCCACAGCTGAGCCTAGGGCTAGGCTCTGAGGTCAAGCACAAGTAACGGTACCAGGATCCATCTCTGTGGACACCTATAGCCCTGGGGGCTATAATTTGAGATATAAAGTACATTTTGGGTGATCATTTAAATACATGATATTTCTACATAGCACACCTCTTTAGAGAACTCAATCTTTGGAGCTGGGCATGGTGGCACACACCTGTAATCCCAGCACCCAGGGAGGAAGAGGCCTGAATTTGAGTCCAGCCAGGTCTACAATGTGAGTCTAGGACAAACCAAGGCTACACAAGGAAATTCTGTCTAAAAAACAAACAAATGAATGAATGAATGAATGAACAAATACAAAAGAGAACTCACTCTGTGGACCAAGCTGACCACAGTCTCAGAAAGATTAGCTTGCCATGGACTCCCAGGTCTAGGATGACAGGGATGCACCTGTGAGCCAATCTAAGATATTTTTAATGACCTATTCTTGAATCAAGGAATGAAAAGATAAAATAAGATGTGCAAAGGTACCATTTTTTCTTTTAATGAACGGTAATAAGTCTTCAAATTCTACATTTATTTACAATTGCAAATAATTTCTGATGTTGTCAATAAGTGAATTTTCTCCTTTGCTTTAATTTCATACATTGAAAAATGTTTGAGTATGTACATGCGAGTGAGAGGACAACTTATTGCTGTGAATAGCCAAAACCAATGTAAAAGTCCATGTACAGGATGCCTAAGATATACTTAATGCTAAAGGTAAGAGAGTTTATATGCTAATGCTAAGCGAGTTTATATAAAGTTTGGCTATAAAGGCATAACTGTCCAGTCTGTATAAATAAGGTGCAAGCCAAAAAGTAGCCACTATCAGCTTAAAGCCCAGGTACAAGATGCCTAGGGTATGCTTAAATGCTAGAGGTAAGGGGAGTTTAAATAATGTTTGGCTATAAAGTCATAACTACCCATCTTGTTTAAATAAGGTATAAGCCAAAAAATAGCCACAAACAATGTAAAACCCAGGTACAAGATGCCTAGGCTATGCTTAAATGCGAAAGGTAAGATGGAGTTTAAATAAAGTTTGGCTATAAAGGCATAACTACCCAGTCTATATATAAATGGGGATAGGAAAAATAGCTACAACATATATAAAAATCTAGGCCTAAACCTCCAAACAGGTACAAGATACCTACAGTGTGCTTATATTCTAAATTAAAAAGGCTTTTATATAAAGTTTACTTAAAACATGCATTTTCTATTGCTCAAGGCAACCAGCTTGTCTCTCTATTGGGAGGCTTCTCTAGGAAAATAGGTAGCAACTTGGACTAATACAACAGGCATTGCAAGAGCCCAAAATATATTTTAATCTCTCCAAACTTGTTTTGATTTCAACATGATAATGATTGTTTGTTCAATAATATGGTACCTTATATTGCTGATCCCTTTACATGGGAACAACTCTGAAACTGACTGAGAGAAAAAATTGTTTTCAGTCCAAAACTACAACCTGTTTGCTATCTGTTTACATCCCATATATAAGTTTTCGACATGAAACCTAGAGTCTTTTGACCAGTGAAAAAACTGGCCCTTATTTAGGTTTAAAATTGATTTATATATGTGCTGCTGTGTGAATTTGTATATACAATAGCCCAAGTATAAAAAAATAGTAGAAAAATCTATAGGAGTAATATGGGCTACCCAGAAATTGAACTCAAAACATCAGGCTTAGAAACAATCAACTATTCCCACTGAGACAATTCTCTGACATTCACTTATAGATCTCAGACAATGTCATGAGCAAAACTTTACTCCTAAGAATGAACTAAGAACAAGTTTCAATTAGGATAACAGAAAAACTGAAAAGTGTAATATTGCACAATACAGCACAGAAACAAGTTTCCAAATAAAAGAACACGAGAGGATTATATCATTTTAATTTGGAAATAGCATTTATTATTCAAATTATTTCATGTTCTTCCATCCTTATATAACAGTAAGTTTATAATCTGGATAGAAGACAATATTTTACTGATGTAATATTTCAAGTAAGGTTATTTGAGTATCAATGAACTCAATGGGGAATGTCTGTGGTAAGCAAAACTGGCAACATGACGTTGAACATCATATAACAATGAAGAAAATAAACCCTACAAAGCTGTCACCAAGTCTTCACACATCTCTCATGGCCTAAAAACTCATAGTAACATTACAAACACACAACATGCTTTTTTGAAATAAATATCATTGCTGTTACATTATTTAACACCTCTAGATAATTCTCTCAGAAGGCAGTACTTCAACGTTAGGTGCCGTATAGTAACTAATGGAAACACGAAGAAGAATGGAACTTTAAACAATATATATTTATATATATGTATATGAATACACATATATGTATGTATACAGTCATACATACATACACACTATTAAGCATTTTAACATTAATATTGGTAAAAATAGAACACATCCAGGGAACATCTTCCACCATTGGACGTGTACTCAAAAGGCATGAGAATCAAGATTTCAAATGCAGCTTTGCCTAATTACTGGCATTTTATCAAGAACTTATGTGTTGTTTGAACTCGTGCAACTATAGAAATTTGCTTTCCAGTTCAGCAACTAATCCATATTCTTGATTCCCTTTGTGTATGACTCCCACAAATGTACAGTTTTCACTTTTATTGACCATCTAAAATTGATTACCTGACTCATTACGATCTTCCCTCTTCCCCTCCCTTTCTGTGTTGTGACTACACCAGCTTCAAAGTAGGTCAGTGAACTCACCTCTTACACAGGTACCTCTTTATTTGTAATTGCCCACCTCCAAAAAAAATATAAGAGTGCTCAGTGAACATTCATTCACTGGCCTCTTTTACTTCACACTCACCAGTCAGGCCCCACCTAAAAAGAGCTGCAGGATTATGTTCTAGGCACTGGGCAGTAGGGGCAGCATTCAGTGTGCAAAGAAAGTCTCAGTTACATAACATGTGAAAGTTTGACCTACAGTAGACATTGCTTTAAACAAAAACAAATATCAAAGCACTAGGGAAAAGGAATGAAATTCTTAATGACTGGATTATCAAAGAATATTAACTAATAAGAGACTAGAGCAGTGATGCATTAACAAAATAAAATTTAATAATACCAACAACTGACTTATTTATTTATTTATTTATTTATTTATTTATTTATTTATTAGGTATACAGTGTTCTGCATACATGTACACTTGCACACTATAAGAGAACACCAGATCTCATTATAGATGGTTGTGAGCCACCATGTGGTTGGTGAGAATTGAGCTCATGACCTCTGGAGGAGCAGCCAGTGCTCTTAACCTCAGAGTTGAAAAAAGAAAACACATAGGCATACCGACTTTGAAAAAATACAGGCCATTCTCTTATAGAGGGAAAGCCATTAATAAGATACTGTTTGATGTTATCCCTGTGTACAATATTAGCTGCTGAGACCTGTAACCTGACAGACACAGCTTTAGCCAATATCCTGTGTCTCAAATTTGAACTGAGAGAACTGTGTCAATGAGGACTGTATATATGGGCATAGGACAATCCCTTAATTGTTAATTCAATATTCACTGGATCAAGCTATCTGACCCAAATTGTACACCCACCAATCTGTTCTGTTTTCATTTGCATTCATGAAATAATAAATACATGTTGGGAAATTACAGATTAAAAAACCTCATCTTGCCACATTTCTAGATAATCCTGGTGAGCAAACATGTGTGTCTCAGGATCCTATTCTCTAGCAGGCCTGGTTGGCATATTACTTATCTGTGGAGTGTTTTACAGACAGTCTTCCCTCTGCTAAATTCTAACTGGGACCACTAGTTTCTCAGAAATAGTAAATCCTTCACATCATCAGTTCTACTCTTCTATATCACAGCTTAATATTCGAGTGCTCTCTGACATAGGACATAAACCATTTACAAACCCCCACAAAATTCAAATGGATCTTTTAGAACTAAGAGAACCTACCTGAAACCCCAAAAGTCACCAGGAACTAGGCCTAAAAAGGTCACCTAAAGGTCACTAGAATAGTGACTCTACAATAAGGTCAGCAGGAACTAGGCCATGGGTCACCAAATCCAAAAACAAGGTCTTAAGATTACCTACCCAAGGAACAACCTGAGGTTAACCACAAGGATGGGAATGTATCTCATCTCAAAGTGTGGCATTTGTGCTGAGCACCCTACCAACCTTGTAGTAGAACATTCAATGACACTGAAAATACCTAACATTCCTGAGGCCTAGAGATAGCTCGCTCAATGTTAGTTATGTTATATAGCCAATCACTTTGTAAAAAGCCTGCCCTTGCTGAATGTCACCCAATCCTGTTAAACTGGAACTTTCTGGTCCTTCCTAAAACCCCAATCAAAACTCTGCCATGCAGCTGCTCAGGGCTCTCCTCTCTGATCCACTGTGTTCATGATGATGGAAAGACTCAGCTTAAGCCCAAATAAAACTCTTTGTTCTTGCATATGCGGTACAGCTCCTGATGGTCTTTGGGGACCTTAAGACCTGGGAATAACATGTGGGGTCTCATATTGGGTCCTCAAGGCTCCCAAGCACCCCTGGCACATGGAACTCAACGGCCAATAACTGAGCACTCTGTATCTGTCTGTGTATGTCTCTGTGTTTCTCTAGGTTCTTTCTTCAGGCCTAGAGGCAAAATGCATAATCTATGTGGTCAGGAAGGTTAGAGCTGATGCTCTGGACAACTGTGGGCCACAGATCGCCTGGAATGATTTCCAGCTCTCCTTTGAAGGGTCACATCTGTAAAGGGACTTGAACATCCACTTTTCTGTGTTCAATGGATCTCAGAGAGGATGAATGTGCCCCTATCTGTACAGGGTGGTAGAGTACCCAGTTTTCTGTGATCTCTGGATACTTGGACAAGGACAATGCAGGTATCTCCTGCATCAGGGATTCACTGATATCCTACTTTCATTTTTTCCACTGCAGGAGTGGTGGGATCTTCTGTCTGGCTCTGTGTATTTTTCTGCTGCACAAGCAATGGGATCTAGTCTGTGTCTTGTTTAACTGTTTTGACTCTCACTGCCATTTTTTTTTTTGTCTCTGGGACTGACTGAGGACATGGGACAAAATCCTTCTATCCCCCTAGACCTGATTATTTCCCATTTCAGGGAGGCTTGAGCCATGCTTCATAGGTTCCAACGAGAGTGGCAAGGAGGTGGCAAGGGATTGATACAGTATGTGGAGCCCCAAGCTTGGCACCTCTGCCAATGTTCTCTGGTCTTTGGTCTGGCAGATCTTATCCACTACTCTGGCCTCGGGTCTGGCAGAGCATGTCCCCTGCTCTGGACTCTGATCTCGCAGAGATTTGCTGCTGCTGTGGTCTCTGGTTTGGCAGAGTTTGGCTGGTGCTTTGGCCTCTGGTCTGGTAGACAGAGATCAACAGATATGTTGCTGTTCCATTCTCTGCTCTGGCTGAAGGCAGGTCATCATTCCAAACTCGGGTGTAGTTGGATGGAGCCTGATTTGGGGGTACGTCACCACTAATGGAACAGGATAGAGGGCCCATAGAGAGACAGGCCACTGTTCTGAGTTTTGGTATTTTCTTCTTCCATTCTCTTTGAGCGTATTATACCCAGTACATTTTTTTTTCCTTTGTTGTACTTTGTGATTTTGTTTGCTTGTGATGGTCTCAGTGGGCTGGTGATCAAACAGCTGTGCTCCATGGTGACTTTGCCTTCCCCATGCTCCCAACACTACAAGCTGGGGCACCTCTGGTCATCAGTGGGAACACATATTTCCACATATTTGGCTAGGAAGGCTCGGTTGGAGAGGGGTCTGTGTGGAGAAAATCTTGCTGGGCTCAACCTTGTTGCCTCCTTGCTATCTCTATGAGGAAGGTCGGTGACCTGAGGTTAGCTCTGGCTTGGAACAATGACCACCAAATAATGCTCTTAGCTGAAACGTATTGTAGTTATTATTATTATTATTATTATTATTATTATTATTATTATTGTTATTATTATTATTATTTGGTTAGGGTCCCTGTAGCCCAGCCTGGCCTTAAACTAAACAGCTATAAGATGACCTTGAATTTCTGATTCTTCTGCTTCACCACTTATCAACTGAGCTACACTCCCACTCCCACAAACTTTTTTTTTTTTTCCCATAGGTGGCTTCAACAAGGAAGTGAACAGAACTCAAATAGGGAAGGCTTGACTCACTGAGCTCCTGGGTCTGAGCCTGTGTACTAGCACTGTACACAGAATACCTACCTGAGCACCTTGATATGTCACTTATTAGCCTGGCTGTACTTATGAGATTGTCACCTGAGAATGAAGCCAATTCTTTTTTAGTCAAGGTCTCATACTGGCAACTAAAAGAATTTTATTAGAAAATCTTAGAAAGCACATGTATGATTGTGGTTTGAATGGGTGGGGAACCTCTGTCAATGTGCTCCCAAAGTGCTAAAGGACGTAAGCATGGGGAATGGGAAGGGATAGATGAGGAATTCTCCATGTCTGGGTATCTACCCTCCCCCAGAAAGTGAGTTGCTTTACTTACTCACCAATGCAAGAAAAAAAAAAATAGCTAGAATGCATTTGAGGTTCAAGCTTTAGAAGTGAGGCTGCAGGGGTCCTTTTGGCAATGCATTCAAAGAACTACATCCATTCAAGTGCAATGTTTGTAAATTCACACTGAGCAAGGAAGGCAGGGAAGGGAAGGGGAGGGGAGGAGAATAAAAAGTAGGACAGGGGAGGAACATGTTCAAACTTTTCCTGTCAAGAAAACAAAAAGGAAAAAAATCTTAATAAAGTCCCACTTTTTGTATGTGTGCCCAAGAAATTTTTTTATTATTTATTTAATTTTTTGTGTTAAATATTTTTTTTAATTTTTTAAACTTTTATTAATTACACTTTATTCATTTTGTATCCCCCCATAAACCCCTCCTTCCTCCCTTCCTAATCCCACCTACTTTTCTCTTTCTTCACGAATGATCCTCCCCAACTCCACTGATAGGGGATGTCTCCCTTTCCTTCCTTCTGATCTTAGTCTGTTAGGTCTCATCAGGAGTGGCTGCATTGTCTTCCTCTGTGGCCAAAGATCAGGCCAATCATTTTATGTTAGAGGCAGTCTCTCTTCCCATTACTATGCAACCCACTTGGACACTAACTGTCATGGGCTACATCTGTGCAGGGGTTCTAGTTTATCTCTAGCAAAGTAATGAAAAACAGTAAACAGTACTAATAATGTTAATGACTAAAATGAAAGTAACTGAGTGATTGTACAATGATCTCAGATGCTCTTTTCAGACAGGACATTTTATGATGATTTTTTTTTCATGAGGCACAAAATACCTGCTAAGCTTAAGGCTTGTTTACAACATTTTCTTGAAAACAAGGTTCAAGATGCATCCTGAAGGCAAATGATGTACAGAGAGGACATAATCACCTTTGCAGATATGGTCTCCTAGGGATAAGTATGGTAGGATTCAAAGCTCAGGACACTTTCTGAGGATATGAATTCTCATAAAACCTAATGAAAAAATTGATTCATCCCAGAAAATGAACATATGCATAAAACCAACTACATATAAAGCAGGTAAATGTCAGGAGAAGGACCAGGTTAAAAACTAAACACCAAATAAGTATCACTGTTGCTGTATGTGGAATTTCTACCTTATTTGGAATGCAGAGACAAGAAGACTGTTAACCCTTGTATTGAAGAAAGTGCATCTGCATAAAGAAAAGCAATGTTTTGATTCTCCTGTTCTTTTTTTCTTTCCCTTCCTCCTCCTTCCTTACCTCCTATGTATTTCTGCCTTCTGTACAAAACAGGAAGAAACAGATAGTCTTTGGATATAATGAAGCCAGATGCTAAATCTCACTAAAGCTTAAGGGAAGTAACTTGTTATGGGATAAATTAAAGAGAACACAGAGAAGGCAACAGGCAACAGGCATAGAGTAGGCTGTCTTAGTATCAGCAGTAACAGAACAAGATAAAAAGACTCCAGGAAGTTTTTTACAGATGGCACAATGGCTGGCATTAACAAATAAAATGCTACATGCTCCCATCCTTTAGGTGGGAATTCTGTATTACTATCAGATTATGAAGACTTTATTAAAGAATTTACTGTTTAAAAGGTTATTTGTCCTTCCACAGATAGTTATTGTGAATTAGGTACCCAATACTGTGCTAAATCCTGAACACACAGAAAATGATTCATGAAAACACCATTCTTTCTCTATAAGCTTTCAGCCTTGTGGGTAATCCACAATAAACAAACCTATAGACCATGCAAAGAAATATATACATCACTATAAATTCCACTATGAAACCTAACGGAAAGCAAGAGGTACCTAACACCCCAGAAAAAGATAAAGAACTTACATATTCAAAGGCTGAGAGATGAGAGCATTTTAGTTCATAGGGGAAATGAAAGAAGGTGAATTTGTTTGCAGTATACTAGGAAGAAGAAAGGAATGATCAATAATAATAATAATAATAATAATAATAATAATAGGGATGGTAGCCATCCTTCTCTGCTGCTGCTCTTCTTTTCATCCTTGCACCCTCTCATGTGCCTCTATGCCCTCTAGTGCTGACGGGAGGCAACCTCTCCATCATTTTTCTCTGGAACTGTTGATGATTTAATCAGCAGAGCTTGCAGGGCTGGTGGCCCCCAGGGAGAGCCCAGGATGGGGAGGTTCTGTCAGGGTGACTCCAGGAAGTGACCACGCTTCCTCGCTTCCTCAGCCCGGTTCCAGATGGAACTCGGAACCCCGGTTGCCAGGTAACGGGAGGCCAACAGCAGCAATAGCAGCCTGGACAGACCAAGCCGGTCCAAAGGAGTTGGAGAGATGAGTCTGTTCTGCTTCCAGACCTCCAGGGGCTCAGGTCTCAGAGAAGACAGCGGTGGTCGCCTGTGCCACTGCTGGAGACACGTGGTGCTCACCCTGACACGTTTCTGGCCTGTTCCTCCCTGGGAGACCAAGGTAACCAGGGCTGCCCTGCAGCAGCAGGGAAGCTTTCTGGTCCACCCCACCCCCATCCACCATGGTCGCAGCTTAGGAGAGTGTTCCTGTTGGGACACTGAGGGATGCTTATCATGTCTGCTTCAGCTCGGTTAGGAAAGGTGTCGTTGGTGCCCCTGGGGTTTGCACACTTAAAGCCTCCCTCCTGCCCTGGTCCTACCTCATAGCTTAAAAGGAGTGAGCCTTCCTGCATGGCATCCCCATGCTCAGCAATGATGGCTTGGACTATGTGGAGCAGATGATTCCCTATTTGCCCGCGGCTGTGCAGAGGGACGACAGCTTCTTTCTGGCCCTTTATCCAAAGTTTGCCATCATCTGGATGGTTCTGGACCTGATCCTGAAAAGGTAGGAGAGCAAGAGCAGCCTGGACAGACCAGCCAGGATCTAGCCAGCCTTCAGATCTTCTTCTGCTGTTTCCCAGGGCCCGTACCCTGTGCCCTCACAGAACTGGACGTCTGAGTCCAGGCGGGACTCGGACTTTAAGGCCTGGCCCCTTAAAGTGACATGGCCAAGCATGGGCGATTGGGGCAGGGGTGGGGCTCTAACAGGTGCCATTCCCTTCCCAGGAGTGTCACACACTACCCTTTCTCATGCCCTTTCCCTGTTTATGTAAAGGATTCTGGACCCCATCTGCAGAGTTTGTTATGGATGGAGCCCCAGCACCCCCAAGCCCCTCCCTGGGAAGATTCTAATCGTTCCTTCTAGATGTCTGGGTGGGTTGGGGACACGAGGCCTTAGGGGTGACACCCCTGTGGACTGTCACAGGTATAAATCCTTCAGGCCGGACTGTGAGGAGGATTAGCAGACAAAGACATGAGTGGGCTTGGGGTGGAGGGGGAGGTGAGAGGGGAGCGTTGTTTGGGGCGGCCAGGGTTGAGGACCAATAATGGCCAGGAGCCTCGCCTTTGGGGTTCTCTCCCTAGGGACTGTCCCCGCGACCTTGCCTGCTGGTAGAGGACAGAGGTTTCCCACAGGGCTCCTGGGTTTTGAGCAGCAGAGGGAGGGACAAGAGAGGAAGGGCCTTGGGGGACACCCATGCCCTGCCCCGCGGCCCTGAAGTGAAGCCAGGCTCCCGACCCCATGTCCTCTGCCCTGCTCTTACCCACAGGGCCATCTTATCATTCTTGTCCCAGTGGCTGCAGAAATTCCCCCAGTTTTTCTGTGGGGCCCCGGACCTGGCTATCATGAGGTGGCTGCTAGGCTATGCCAGGATCCATGAGCCCACTGCAGAGTTGGACTGCCAATCTGGGGAGATCCTCTGGGCAATAGATAAGCCCGGGATAAGCTGAAGTCCAAGGAGGAGGAGAAAGAGGAGGATGATTAGGAAGAGGGTGTGGACCCGGGGGAGGTGCCTGGTGAGCCATCAGCTGATTACAGCCCTGTGTCCCACAGGAGAAGTGTCCTGAAGCTCTGGCCAATGAAGCAGAACAGGATGTCTGTCAGCTTAACCGTTCTGCGGGTAGGAAAGGGGACTTTGCTTTCCCTGGCATGGAGAAGCCATCTTGGGCTAGCTCACCCCATTCTGTGTGCCTTCAGGCTGCTCCCCTATCCCGGATGACGGCTCACTCCTTTCTGTGCTCAGATACTGGGCTACTTGGGGTTTCAACTGCGGAGCTGCCCATGCAAGAGGCCTTGGTGGCCCAGGAGACATGGAGACTGGCTTCGGGGGCAGATGCTCGGCCCCAAGAGGATGCTGAGCTCCTGGATCACATGGCTGTGGGACCCCTAGTCTTGCCAGAAGCTGGACCAGTGCAACCTCCGGCTTTAGCATCTGAGGATGCAGAGTTCCTTGTGGACTTGGCAGATGAGCTACTGTTTCTTTCCACTGTGGTGCACTTGGAGGCACCCAATCTCCTGTCCTCGCTGCCCAAGGTAGGCATATAGTTAGTACAATTGCCAGCTGAGCTGCACCCTGTGCCTGCTCCCCTTAGAGAAAAGATTCCCTTTATTTTGTATATTTTAAATTGCTGTTTTTCACTGTTGCGTATTGTTGTTGGTTTCACATTATTATTAAAAAGGTGTTGCTTACTCAACTTAAGTGATGTATTCGGAGATGGCACCTTCCCATCTGCCCACAGTAGGTGGAGCCATTCCTGGGCTGTGGTCCTTGATGAGCCAAGGGGTATGGAGCCTGTTTTTGTTGAGAGTTTCCTGCGAGTTGGCCATGTGCATCCATCTATAGAAGATGCTGCCAGGTGTGTAGTTGGTGCCCAGGGGGTCTACTGGGATAGATTGAGTCCCGGAGAGAAAGCCCAACAGGGCCAGCACTTGACAGCGGACTTTCAGGGCCACAGCTGAGCCTAGGGCTAGGCTCTGAGGTCAAGCACAAGTAACGGTACCAGGATCCATCTCTGTGGACACTATAGCCCCTGGGGGGGGCTATAATTTGAGATATAAAGTACATTTTGGGTGATCATTTAAATACATGATATTTCTACATAGCACACCTCTTTTAGAACTCAATCTTTGGAGCTGGGCATGGTGGCACACACCTGTAATCCCAGCACCCAGGGAGGAAGAGGCCTGAATTTGAGTCCAGCCAGGTCTACAATGTGAGTCTAGGACAACCAAGGCTACACAAGGAAATTCTGTCTAAAAACAAACAAAAATGAATGAATGAATGAATGAACAAATACAAAAGAGAACTCACTCTGTGGACCAAGCTGACCACAGTCTCAGAAAGATTAGCTTGCCATGGACTCCCAGGTCTAGGATGACAGGGATGCACCTGTGAGCCAATCTAAGATATTTTTAATGACCTATTCTTGAATCAAGGAATGAAAGGATAAAATAAGATGTGCAAAGGTACCATTTTTCTTTTAATGAACGGTAATAAGTCTTCAAATTCTACATTTATTTACAATTGCAAATAATTTCTGATGTTGTCAATAAGTGAATTTTCTCCTTTGCTTTAATTTCATACATTGAAAAATGTTTGAGTATGTACATGCGAGTGAGAGGACAACTTATTGCTGTGAATAGCCAAAACCAATGTAAAAGTCCATGTACAGGATGCCTAAGATATACTTAATGCTAAAGGTAAGAGAGTTTATATGCTAATGCTAAGCGAGTTTATATAAAGTTTGGCTATAAAGGCATAACTGTCCAGTCTGTATAAATAAGGTGCAAGCCAAAAAGTAGCCACTATCAGCTTAAAGCCCAGGTACAAGATGCCTAGGGTATGCTTAAATGCTAGAGGTAAGGGGGAGTTTAAATAATGTTTGGCTATAAAGTCATAACTACCCATCTTGTTTAAATAAGGTATAAGCCAAAAAATAGCCACAAACAATGTAAAACCCAGGTACAAGATGCCTAGGCTATGCTTAAATGCGAAAGGTAAGATGGAGTTTAAATAAAGTTTGGCTATAAAGGCATAACTACCCAGTCTATATATAAATGGGGATAGGAAAAATAGCTACAACATATATAAAAATCTAGGCCTAAACCTCCAAACAGGTACAAGATACCTACAGTGTGCTTATATTCTAAATTAAAAAGGCTTTTATATAAAGTTTACTTAAAACATGCATTTTCTATTGCTCAAGGCAACCAGCTTGTCTCTCTATTGGGAGGCTTCTCTAGGAAAATAGGTAGCAACTTGGACTAATACAACAGGCATTGCAAGAGCCCAAAAATATATTTTAATCTCTCCAAACTTGTTTTGATTTCAACATGATAATGATTGTTTGTTCAATAATATGGTACCTTATATTGCTGATCCCTTTACATGGGAACAACTCTGAAACTGACTGAGAGATAAAAATTATGTTTTCAGTCCAAAACTACAACCTGTTTGCTATCTGTTTACATCCCATATATAAGTTTTCGACATGAAACCCAGAGTCTTTTGACCAGTGAAAAAACTGGCCCTTATTTAGGTTTAAAATTGATTTATATATGTGCTGCTGTGTGAATTTGTATATACAATAGCCCAAGTATAAAAATAGTAGAAAAATCTATAGGAGTAATATGGGCTACCCAGAAATTGAACTCAAAACATCAGGCTTAGAAACAATCAACTATTCCCACTGAGACAATTCTCTGACATTCACTTATAGATCTCAGACAATGTCATGAGCAAAACTTTACTCCTAAGAATGAACTAAGAACAAGTTTCAATTAGGATAACAGAAAACTGAAAAGTGTAATATTGCACAATACAGCACAGAAACAAGTTTCCAACAAAAGAACACGAGAGGATTATATCATTTTAATTTGGAAATAGCATTTATTATTCAAATTATTTCATGTTCTTCCATCCTTATATAACAGTAAGTTTATAATCTGGATAGAAGACAATATTTTACTGATGTAATATTTCAAGTAAGGTTATTTGAGTATCAATGAACTCAATGGGGAATGTCTGTGGTAAGCAAAACTGGCAACATGACGTTGAACATCATATAACAATGAAGAAAATAAACCCCACAAAGCTGTCACCAAGTCTTCACACATCTCTCATGGCCTAAAACTCATAGTAACATTACAAACACACAACATGCTTTTTTGAAATAAATATCATTGCTGTTACATTATTTAACACCTCTAGATAATTCTCTCAGAAGGCAGTACTTCAACGTTAGGTGCCGTTATAGTAACTAATGGAAACACGAAGAAGAATGGAACTTTAAACAATATATATTTATATATATGTATATGAATACACATATATGTATGTATACAGTCATACATACATACACACTATTAAGCATTTTAACATTAATATTGGTAAAAATAGAACACATCCAGGGAACATCTTCCACCATTGGACGTGTACTCAAAAGGCATGAGAATCAAGATTTCAAATGCAGCTTTGCCTAATTACTGGCATTTTATCAAGAACTTATGTGTTGTTTGAACTCGTGCAACTATAGAAATTTGCTTTCCAGTTCAGCAACTAATCCATATTCTTGATTCCCTTTGTGTATGACTCCCCACAAATGTACAGTTTTCACTTTTATTGACCATCTAAAATTGATTACCTGACTCATTACGATCTTCCCTCTTCCCCCTCCCTTTCTGTGTTGTGACTACACCAGCTTCAAAGTAGGTCAGTGAACTCAATTCTTACACAGGTACCTCTTTATTTGTAATTGCCCACCTCCAAAAAAATATAAGAGTGCTCAGTGAACATTCATTCACTGGCCTCTTTTACTTCACACTCACCAGTCAGGCCCCACCTAAAAAGAGCTGCAGGATTATGTTCTAGGCACTGGGCAGTAGGGGCAGCATTCAGTGTGCAAAGAAAGTCTCAGTTACATAACATGTGAAAGTTTGACCTACAGTAGACATTGCTTTAAACAAAAACAAATATCAAAGCACTAGGGAAAAAGGAATGAAATTCTTAATGACTGGATTATCAAAGAATATTAACTAATAAGAGACTAGAGCAGTGATGCATTAACAAAATAAAATTTAATAATACCAACAACTGACTTATTTATTTATTTATTTATTTATTTATTTATTTATTTATTAGGTATACAGTGTTCTGCATACATGTACACTTGCACACTATAAGAGAACACCAGATCTCATTATAGATGGTTGTGAGCCACCATGTGGTTGGTGAGAATTGAGCTCATGACCTCTGGAGGAGCAGCCAGTGCTCTTAACCTCAGAGTTGAAAAAGAAAACACATAGGCATACCGACTTTGAAAAATACAGGCCATTCTCTTATAGAGGGAAAGCCATTAATAAGATACTGTTTGATGTTATCCCTGTGTACAATATTAGCTGCTGAGACCTGTAACCTGACAGACACAGCTTTAGCCAATATCCTGTGTCTCAAATTTGAACTGAGAGAACTGTGTCAATGAGGACTGTATATATGGGCATAGGACAATCCCTTAATTGTTAATTCAATATTCACTGGATCAAGCTATCTGACCCAAATTGTACACCCACCAATCTGTTCTGTTTTCATTTGCATTCATGAAATAATAAATACATGTTGGGAAATTACAGATTAAAAAACCTCATCTTGCCACATTTCTAGATAATCCTGGTGAGCAAACATGTGTGTCTCAGGATCCTATTCTCTAGCAGGCCTGGTTGGCATATTACTTATCTGTGGAGTGTTTTACAGACAGTCTTCCCTCTGCTAAATTCTAACTGGGACCACTAGTTTCTCAGAAATAGTAAATCCTTCACATCATCAGTTCTACTCTTCTATATCACAGCTTAATATTCGAGTGCTCTCTGACATAGGACATAAACCATTTACAAACCCCCACAAAATTCAAATGGATCTTTTAGAACTAAGAGAACCTACCTGAAACCCCCAAAAGTCACCAGGAACTAGGCCTAAAAAAGGTCACCTAAAGGTCACTAGAATAGTGACTCTACAATAAGGTCAGCAGGAACTAGGCCATGGGTCACCAAATCCAAAAACAAGGTCTTAAGATTACCTACCCAAGGAACAACCTGAGGTTAACCACAAGGATGGGAATGTATCTCATCTCAAAGTGTGGCATTTGTGCTGAGCACCCTACCAACCTTGTAGTAGAACATTCAATGACACTGAAAATACCTAACATTCCTGAGGCCTAGAGATAGCTCGCTCAATGTTAGTTATGTTATATAGCCAATCACTTTGTAAAAAGCCTGCCCTTGCTGAATGTCACCCAATCCTGTTAAACTGGAACTTTCTGGTCCTTCCTAAAACCCCAATCAAAACTCTGCCATGCAGCTGCTCAGGGCTCTCCTCTCTGATCCACTGTGTTCATGATGATGGAAAGACTCAGCTTAAGCCCAAATAAAACTCTTTGTTCTTGCATATGCGGTACAGCTCCTGATGGTCTTTGGGGACCTTAAGACCTGGGAATAACATGTGGGGTCTCATATTGGGTCCTCAAGGCTCCCAAGCACCCCTGGCACATGGAACTCAACGGCCAATAACTGAGCACTCTGTATCTGTCTGTGTATGTCTCTGTGTTTCTCTAGGTTCTTTCTTCAGGCCTAGAGGCAAAATGCATAATCTATGTGGTCAGGAAGGTTAGAGCTGATGCTCTGGACAACTGGGCCACAGATCGCCTGGAATGATTTCCAGCTCTCCTTTGAAGGGTCACATCTGTAAAGGGACTTGAACATCCACTTTTCTGTGTTCAATGGATCTCAGAGAGGATGAATGTGCCCCTATCTGTACAGGGTGGTAGAGTACCCAGTTTTCTGTGATCTCTGGATACTTGGACAAGGACAATGCAGGTATCTCCTGCATCAGGGATTCACTGATATCCTACTTTCATTTTTTCCACTGCAGGAGTGGTGGGATCTTCTGTCTGGCTCTGTGTATTTTTCTGCTGCACAAGCAATGGGATCTAGTCTGTGTCTTGTTTAACTGTTTTGACTCTCACTGCCATTTTTTTTTTTCTCTGGGACTGACTGAGGACATGGGACAAAATCCTTCTATCCCCCTAGACCTGATTATTTCCCATTTCAGGGAGGCTTGAGCCATGCTTCATAGGTTCCAACGAGAGTGGCAAGGAGGTGGCAAGGGATTGATACAGTATGTGGAGCCCCAAGCTTGGCACCTCTGCCAATGTTCTCTGGTCTTTGGTCTGGCAGATCTTATCCACTACTCTGGCCTCGGGTCTGGCAGAGCATGTCCCCTGCTCTGGACTCTGATCTCGCAGAGATTTGCTGCTGCTGTGGTCTCTGGTTTGGCAGAGTTTGGCTGGTGCTTTGGCCTCTGGTCTGGTAGACAGAGATCAACAGATATGTTGCTGTTCCATTCTCTGCTCTGGCTGAAGGCAGGTCATCATTCCAAACTCGGGTGTAGTTGGATGGAGCCTGATTTGGGGGTACGTCACCACTAATGGAACAGGATAGAGGGCCCATAGAGAGACAGGCCACTGTTCTGAGTTTTGGTATTTTCTTCTTCCATTCTCTTTGAGCGTATTATACCCAGTACATTTTTTTTCCTTTGTTGTACTTTTGTGATTTTGTTTGCTTGTGATGGTCTCAGTGGGCTGGTGATCAAACAGCTGTGCTCCATGGTGACTTTGCCTTCCCCATGCTCCCAACACTACAAGCTGGGGCACCTCTGGTCATCAGTGGGAACACATATTTCCACATATTTGGCTAGGAAGGCTCGGTTGGAGAGGGGTCTGTGTGGAGAAAATCTTGCTGGGCTCAACCTTGTTGCCTCCTTGCTATCTCTATGAGGAAGGTCGGTGACCTGAGGTTAGCTCTGGCTTGGAACAATGACCACCAAATAATGCTCTTAGCTGAAACGTATTGTAGTTATTATTATTATTATTATTATTATTATTATTATTATTATTATTATTATTATTATTTGGTTAGGGTCCCCTGTAGCCCAGCCTGGCCTTAAACTAAACAGCTATAAGATGACCTTGAATTTCTGATTCTTCTGCTTCACCACTTATCAACTGAGCTACACTCCCACTCCCACAAACTTTTTTTTTTTTTTTCCCATAGGTGGCTTCAACAAGGAAGTGAACAGAACTCAAATAGGGAAGGCTTGACTCCACTGAGCTCCTGGGTCTGAGCCTGTGTACTAGCACTGTACACAGAATACCTACCTGAGCACCTTGATATGTCACTTATTAGCCTGGCTGTACTTATGAGATTGTCACCTGAGAATGAAGCCAATTCTTTTTTAGTCAAGGTCTCATACTGGCAACTAAAAGAATTTTATTAGAAAATCTTAGAAAGCACATGTATGATTGTGGTTTGAATGGGTGGGGAACCTCTGTCAATGTGCTCCCCAAAGTGCTAAAGGACGTAAGCATGGGGAATGGGAAGGGATAGATGAGGAATTCTCCATGTCTGGGTATCTACCCCTCCCCCCAGAAAGTGAGTTGCTTTACTTACTCACCAATGCAAGAAAAAAAAAATAGCTAGAATGCATTTGAGGTTCAAGCTTTAGAAGTGAGGCTGCAGGGGTCCTTTTGGCAATGCATTCAAAGAACTACATCCATTCAAGTGCAATGTTTGTAAATTCACACTGAGCAAGGAAGGCAGGGAAGGGAAGGGAGGGGAGGAGAATAAAAAGTAGGACAGGGGAGGAACATGTTCAAACTTTTCCTGTCAAGAAAACAAAAAGGAAAAAAAATCTTAATAAAGTCCCACTTTTTGTATGTGTGCCCAAGAAATTTTTTTATTATTTATTTAATTTTTTGTGTTAAATATTTTTTTTAATTTTTTAAACTTTTATTAATTACACTTTATTCATTTTGTATCCCCCCATAAACCCCTCCTTCCTCCCTTCCTAATCCCACCTACTTTTCTCTTTCTTCACGAATGATCCTCCCCAACTCCACTGATAGGGGATGTCTCCCTTTCCTTCCTTCTGATCTTAGTCTGTTAGGTCTCATCAGGAGTGGCTGCATTGTCTTCCTCTGTGGCCAAAGATCAGGCCAATCATTTTATGTTAGAGGCAGTCCCTCTTCCCATTACTATGCAACCCACTTGGACACTAACTGTCATGGCTACATCTGTGCAGGGGTTCTAGGTTATCTCTAGCAAAGTAATGAAAAACAGTAAACAGTACTAATAATGTTAATGACTAAAATGAAAGTAACTGAGTGATTGTACAATGATCTCAGATGCTCTTTTCAGACAGGACATTTTATGATGATTTTTTTTTCATGAGGCACAAAATACCTGCTAAGCTTAAGGCTTGTTTACAACATTTTCTTGAAAACAAGGTTCAAGATGCATCCTGAAGGCAAATGATGTACAGAGAGGACATAATCACCTTTGCAGATATGGTCTCCTAGGGATAAGTATGGTAGGATTCAAAGCTCAGGACACTTTCTGAGGATATGAATTCTCATAAAACCTAATGAAAAAATTGATTCATCCCAGAAAATGAACATATGCATAAAACCAACTACATATAAAGCAGGTAAATGTCAGGAGAAGGACCAGGTTAAAAACTAAACACCAAATAAGTATCACTGTTGCTGTATGTGGAATTTCTACCTTATTTGGAATGCAGAGACAAGAAGACTGTTAACCCTTGTATTGAAGAAAGTGCATCTGCATAAAGAAAAGCAATGTTTTGATTCTCCTGTTCTTTTTTTCTCTTCCCCTTCCTCCTCCTTCCTTACCTCCTATGTATTTCTGCCTTCTGTACAAAACAGGAAGAAACAGATAGTCTTTGGATATAATGAAGCCAGATGCTAAATCTCACTAAAGCTTAAAGGAAGTAACTTGTTATGGGATAAATTAAAGAGAACACAGAGAAGGCAACAGGCAACAGGCATAGAGTAGGCTGTCTTAGTATCAGCAGTAACAGAACAAGATAAAAAGACTCCAGGAAGTTTTTTACAGATGGCACAATGGCTGGCATTAACAAATAAAATGCTACATGCTCCCATCCTTTAGGTGGGAATTCTGTATTACTATCAGATTATGAAGACTTTATTAAAGAATTTACTGTTTAAAAGGTTATTTGTCCTTCCACAGATAGTTATTGTGAATTAGGTACCCAATACTGTGCTAAATCCTGAACACACAGAAAATGATTCATGAAAACACCATTCTTTCTCTATAAGCTTTCAGCCTTGTGGGGTAATCCACCATAAACAAACCTATAGACCATGCAAAGAAATATATACATCACTATAAATTCCACTATGAAACCTAACGGAAAGCAAGAGGTACCTAACACCCCAGAAAAGATAAAGAACTTACATATTCAAAGGCTGAGAGATGAGAGCATTTTAGTTCATAGGGGAAATGAAAGAAGGTGAATTTGTTTGCAGTATACTAGGGAAGAAGAAAGGAATGATCAATAATAATAATAATAATAATAATAATAATAATAATAGGGATGGTAGCCATCCTTCTCTGCTGCTGCTGTTCTTTTCATCCTTGCACCCTCTCATGTGCCTCTATGCCCTCTAGTGGTGACGGGAGGCAACGTCTCCATCATTTTTCTCTGGAACTGTTGATGATTTAGTCAGCAGAGCTTGCAGGGCTGGTGGCCCCCAGGGAGAGCCCAGGATGGGGAGGTTCTGTCAGGGTGATTCCAGGAAGTGACCACGCTTCCTCGCTTCCTCAGCCCGGTTCCAGATGGAACTCGGAACCCCGGTTGCCAGGTAACGGGAGGCCAACAGCAGCAATAGCAGCCTTGACAGACCAAGCCGGTCCAGAGGAGTTGGAGAGATGAGTCTGTTCTGCTTCCAGACCTCCAGGGGCTCAGGTCTCAGAGAAGACAGCGGTGGTCGCCTGTGCCACTGCTGGAGACACGTGGTGCTCACCCTGACACGTTTCTGGCCTGTTCCTCCCTGGGAGACCAAGGTAACCAGGGCCGCCCTGCAGCAGGGAAGATTTCTGGTCCACCCCACCCCCATCCACCATGGTCGCAGCCTAGGAGAGTGTTCCTGTTGGGACACTGAGGGATGCTTATCATGTCCGCTTCCAGCTTCGGTTAGGGAAAGGTGTCGTTGGTGCCCCTGGGGGTTTGCACACTTAAAGCCTCCCTCCTGCCCTGGTCCTACCTCATAGCGAAAAGGAGTGAGCCTTCCTGCATGGCATCCCCATGCTCAGCAATGATGGCTTGGACTATGTGGAGCAGATGATACCCTATTTGCCCACGGCTGTGCAGAGGGACGACAGATTCTTTCTGGCCCTTTATCCAAAGTTTGCCATCATCTGGATGGTTCTGGACCTGATCCTGAAAAGGTAGGAGAGCAACAGCAGCCTGGACAGACCAGCCAGGGATCTAGCCAGCCTTCAGATCTTCTTCTGCTGTTTCCCAGGGCCCGTACCCTGTGCCCTCACAGAACTGGACGTCTGAGTCCAGGCGGGACTCGGACTTTAAGGCCTGGCCCCTTAAAGTGACATGGCCAAGCATGGGCGATTGGGGCAGGGGTGGGGCTCTAACAGGTGCCATTCCCCTTCCCCAGGGAGTGTCACACACTACCCTTTCTCATGCCCTTTCCCTGTTTATGTAAAGGATTCTGGACCCCATCTGCAGAGTTTGTTATGGATGGAGCCCCAGCACCCCCAAACCCCTCCCTGGGAAGATTCTAATCGTTCCTTCTAGATGTCTGGGTGGGTTGGGGACACGAGGCCTTAGGGGTGACACCCCTGTGGACTGTCACAGGTATAAATCCTTCAGGCCGGACTGTGAGGAGGATTAGCAGACAAAGACATGAGTGGGCTTGGGGTGGAGGGGGAGGTGAGAGGGGAGCGTTGTTTGGGGCGGCCAGGGTTGAGGACCAATAATGGCCAGGAGCCTCGCCTTTGGGGTTCTCTCCCTAGGGACTGTCCCCGCGACCTTGCCTGCTGGTAGAGGACAGAGGTTTCCCACAGGGCTCCTGGGTTTTGAGCAGCAGAGGGAGGGACAAGAGAGGAAGGGCCTTGGGGGACACCCATGCCCTGCCCCCGCGCCCTGAAGTGAAGCCAGGCTCCCGACCCCATGTCCTCTGCCCTGCTCTTACCCACAGGGCCATCTTATCATTCTTGTCCCAGTGGCTGCAGAAATTCCCCCAGTTTTTCTGTGGGGCCCCGGACCTGGCTATCATGAGGTGGCTGCTAGGCTATGCCAGGATCCATGAGCCCACTGCAGAGTTGGACTGCCAATCTGGGGAGATCCTCTGGGCAATAGATAAGCCCGGGATAAGCTGAAGTCCAAGGAGGAGGAGAAAGAGGAGGATGATTAGGAAGAGGGTGTGGACCCGGGGGAGGTGCCTGGTGAGCCATCAGCTGATTACAGCCCCGTGTCCCACAGGAGAAGTGTCCTGAAGCTCTGGCCAATGAAGCAGAACAGGATGTCTGTCAGCTTAACCGTTCTGCGGGTAGGAAAGGGGACTTTGCTTTCCCTGGCATGGAGAAGCCATCTTGGGCTAGCTCACCCCATTCTGTGTGCCTTCAGGCTGCTCCCCTATCCCGGATGACGGCTCACTCCTTTCTGTGCTCAGATACTGGGCTACTTGGGGTTTCAACTGCGGAGCTGCCCATGCAAGAGGCCTTGGTGGCCCAGGAGACATGGAGACTGGCTTCGGGGGCAGATGCTCGGCCCCAAGAGGATGCTGAGCTCCTGGATCACATGGCTGTGGGACCCCTAGTCTTGCCAGAAGCTGGACCAGTGCAACCTCCGGCTTTAGCATCTGAGGATGCAGAGTTCCTTGTGGACTTGGCAGATGAGCTACTGTTTCTTTCCACTGTGGTGCACTTGGAGGCACCCAATCTCCTGTCCTCGCTGCCCAAGGTAGGCATATAGTTAGTACAATTGCCAGCTGAGCTGCACCCTGTGCCTGCTCCCCTTAGAGAAAAGATTCCCTTTATTTTGTATATTTTAAATTGCTGTTTTTCACTGTTGCGTTATTGTTGTTGGTTTCACATTATTATTAAAAAGGTGTTGCTTACTCAACTTAAGTGATGTATTCGGAGATGGCACCTTCCCATCTGCCCACAGTAGGTGGAGCCATTCCTGGGCTGTGGTCCTTGATGAGCCAAGGGGTATGGAGCCTGTTTTTGTTGAGAGTTTCCTGCGAGTTGGCCATGTGCATCCATCTATAGAAGATGCTGCCAGGTGTGTAGTTGGTGCCCAGGGGGTCTACTGGGATAGATTGAGTCCCGGAGAGAAAGCCCAACAGGGCCAGCACTTGACAGCGGACTTTCAGGGCCACAGCTGAGCCTAGGGCTAGGCTCTGAGGTCAAGCACAAGTAACGGTACCAGGATCCATCTCTGTGGACACTATAGCCCCTGGGGGGGGCTATAATTTGAGATATAAAGTACATTTTGGGTGATCATTTAAATACATGATATTTCTACATAGCACACCTCTTTTAGAACTCAATCTTTGGAGCTGGGCATGGTGGCACACACCTGTAATCCCAGCACCCAGGGAGGAAGAGGCCTGAATTTGAGTCCAGCCAGGTCTACAATGTGAGTCTAGGACAACCAAGGCTACACAAGGAAATTCTGTCTAAAAAACAAACAAATGAATGAATGAATGAATGAACAAATACAAAAGAGAACTCACTCTGTGGACCAAGCTGACCACAGTCTCAGAAAGATTAGCTTGCCATGGACTCCCAGGTCTAGGATGACAGGGATGCACCTGTGAGCCAATCTAAGATATTTTTAATGACCTATTCTTGAATCAAGGAATGAAAGGATAAAATAAGATGTGCAAAGGTACCATTTTTCTTTTAATGAACGGTAATAAGTCTTCAAATTCTACATTTATTTACAATTGCAAATAATTTCTGATGTTGTCAATAAGTGAATTTTCTCCTTTGCTTTAATTTCATACATACATTGAAAAATGTTTGAGTATGTACATGCAGTGAGAGGACAACTTATTGCTGTGAATAGCCAAAACCAATGTAAAAGTCCATGTACAGGATGCCTAAGATATACTTAATGCTAAAGGTAAGAGAGTTTATATGCTAATGCTAAGCGAGTTTATATAAAGTTTGGCTATAAAGGCATAACTGTCCAGTCTGTATAAATAAGGTGCAAGCCAAAAAGTAGCCACTATCAGCTTAAAGCCCAGGTACAAGATGCCTAGGGTATGCTTAAATGCTAGAGGTAAGGGGAGTTTAAATAATGTTTGGCTATAAAGTCATAACTACCCATCTTGTTTAAATAAGGTATAAGCCAAAAAATAGCCACAAACAATGTAAAACCCAGGTACAAGATGCCTAGGGTATGCTTAAATGCAAAAGGTAAGATGGAGTTTAAATAAAGTTTGGCTATAAAGGCATAACTACCCAGTCTATATATAAATGGGGATAGGAAAAATAGCTACAACATATATAAAAATCTAGGCCTAAACCTCCAAACAGGTACAAGATACCTACAGTGTGCTTTTATTCTAAATTAAAAAGGCTTTTATATAAAGTTTACTTAAAACATGCATTTTCTATTGCTCAAGGCAACCAGCTTGTCTCTCTATTGGGAGGCTTCTCTAGGAAAATAGGTAGCAACTTGGACTAATACAACAGGCATTGCAAGAGCCCAAAAATATATTTTAATCTCTCCAAACTTGTTTTGATTTCAACATGATAATGATTGTTTGTTCAATAATATGGTACCTTATATTGCTGATCCCTTTACATGGGAACAACTCTGAAACTGACTGAGAGATAAAAAATTATGTTTTCAGTCCAAAACTACAACCTGTTTGCTATCTGTTTACATCCCATATATAAGTTTTCGACATGAAACCCAGAGTCTTTTGACCAGTGAAAAAACTGGCCCTTATTTAGGTTTAAAATTGATTTATATATGTGCTGCTGTGTGAATTTGTATATACAATAGCCCAAGTATAAAAATAGTAGAAAAATCTATAGGAGTAATATGGGCTACCCAGAAATTGAACTCAAAACATCAGGCTTAGAAACAATCAACTATTCCCACTGAGACAATTCTCTGACATTCACTTATAGATCTCAGACAATGTCATGAGCAAAACTTTACTCCTAAGAATGAACTAAGAACAAGTTTCAATTAGGATAACAGAAAAACTGAAAAGTGTAATATTGCACAATACAGCACAGAAACAAGTTTCCAACAAAAGAACACGAGAGGATTATATCATTTTAATTTGGAAATAGCATTTATTATTCAAATTATTTCATGTTCTTCCATCCTTATATAACAGTAAGTTTATAATCTGGATAGAAGACAATATTTTACTGATGTAATATTTCAAGTAAGGTTATTTGAGTATCAATGAACTCAATGGGGAATGTCTGTGGTAAGCAAAACTGGCAACATGACGTTGAACATCATATAACAATGAACAAAATAAACCCCACAAAGCTGTCACCAAGTCTTCACACATCTGTCATGGCCTAAAAACTCATAGTAACATTACAAACACACAACATGCTTTTTTGAAATAAATATCATTGCTGTTACATTATTTAACACCTCTAGATAATTCTCTCAGAAGGCAGTACTTCAACGTTAGGTGCCGTATAGTAACTAATGGAAACACGAAGAAGAATGGAACTTTAAACAATATATATTTATATATATGTATATGAATACACATATATGTATGTATACAGTCATACATACATACACACTATTAAGCATTTTAACATTAATATTGGTAAAAATAGAACACATCCAGGGAACATCTTCCACCATTGGACGTGTACTCAAAAGGCATGAGAATCAAGATTTCAAATGCAGCTTTGCCTAATTACTGGCATCCAAATCAGGCTTGAAAACAAACATCTTAAAGGAATTTGTGAAAATGAAAAACACAAGCACCGTGCTTTCTCAGAGACCCTTCCTTGAAAAGCATGATTACACACTACCTGATATAAATAAGCAATGGATTACATAGATGATGGGAATCCCATTCTATACTTTGCATCAGAAAAATACCTATCACCAAGTGGAAATGCATTAGATCAACAGCAGCCACAGAAAGAATATCAGAATGACCTAATAAATGTCAGTTATTGGATTTGATACACATACAGCAAACTTCGATAGCTACTCCATTGTTTCAAAATATAGAACACAACCACAATTGGTGACCTCCTCCACTACATTATACATGAACATGGTAAATAATTTACTTCATCCAAGGCCATGTTTCTTTTCATAATTAGATTCTTAGGGTGTACAGATATTAGCACGTTTATCCTGTATTATATGTCTAATACCCACTTATGAGAGAGTATATACCCTGTGTGTCTTTCTGCTTCTGGGATACCTCACTCAGGGTGATCTTTTATAGATCCCACCATTTGCCTGCCAATTTCATGATTTCCTTACTTTTAAATGCTGAGTAGTGTTCCCTTGTGTAAATGTATCACAATTTCTGCATCCATTCCTCAACTGAGTGGCACCTGGCTGGTTTGCAGCTTCTGGCTGTTACAATTAAACAGCTACAGACATGGTTGAACAAATGTCCTTGTTGTATACCTGATCAAATTTTGGATATATGCTTAGGAGTAGTATAGTTGGATCTTGAGGTAGCACTATTCCTAATTTTCTGAGAAATTGCCAGATTGATTTCCAAAGTGGTTGTATAAGTCTACATCACCACCAGAAGTGGAGGAGTGTTCCCCTTTCACACATCTTCTCAGCATGTGTTGTCACTTGAGTTTTTGATCTTATCCATTCTGATAAGTGTAATGTGATATCCCAGGGTCATTTGAATTTGCATTTCCCTGATGACCAAGGAAGAGGGGACAGGAGTTCCACAAGGAGAGCAACAGATGAAAAAATACTGGACACAGGGGTATTTTTTGAGACTGATACTCCAACCAAAGACCATGCATTGAATTGACCTAGAATTTCTTCAAGTCCTGTCCAGATATATTCCATGGCAGCTCAGTCTCCAAGTGAGTTCCCTAGTAATGGGAACAGGAACTGTCTCTGATATGAACTCAGTGTCAGGCTCTTTGGTCACCTCCCCTTGATTGGGGAGCAGACCACAGAGAAGGACAATGCAGACATTTCTGATGAGATCTGATAGACTAGGGTCAGATGGAAGTGGAGGAGGACCTTCCCTATCAGTGGACTTGAGATCAGAAATGGGAGGAAGTAAGGAGGTTGGGTAAAAGAGGGGATGCAGGATGGAGCCACAGCATGGATACAATGTGAATAAACTGTAATTTACAAAAACATAAATTTTTTAAAAGTGAAAAAAAAGAAACAACCTTCAGATACTAGAAGATTTTTGTTTACATACCAGGATGTTGTTTTTTGAGAAAAGAGATTTTCTGTATGGCCTTGACTGACCTGTCATGCTTTCTAGACCAGGAAGGCCTTAAACTAACACAGATCCATTTCTCTCTGCCAGTCATAGTGCTAATCTTAGAGGCATTTGCCAACAATCCCGGCTTTGAGTTTTTTAATTTAATTTAATGTTTTATTTTTGCCACATGATGTCTCAGTGCATCATTGCCAGTCCAGGACTCTCTTTGTAAACCAGGCTGACCTTGAAGTCATAGAGATCTTCCTTCATCTGCCTCTCAAGTGCTGGGACTGAGGATGTGTGTCACCATGCCTCGTAAGACTTTATTATAGCCTAGTCACACTATGTGATTTCAGACATATCTAGCCACACATCTAGACTGTTTTTTTTTAGACAAGGTTTCTCTCTGTAGCTGTGCATGTCCTGGACTTGTTTTGTAGACCAGGGTAACATTGAACTTACACAATAGCATGCTTGTATCTCCTGGAGAGAAGGGATTAGAGATTTGTGCCACAAAGCCTGGCTCAGATTTTATTTCAATAAGATATATATGATTTAAACATAAATTAAAACATGATTTTTTAATCGTATATATACATATATATATATGATATATACATATATGATTAAAACAATATATATAAATATATAACATATTTATTAAATATATTGGTTTATATTGCTATATTTAGTGAGTATATATTAATTATACATATGAATATTTTGGTATTTTGAGACTTGCTTTATAGACCAGGGTGACACTGAACTTACACAGCAGCATGCTTGTGTCTCCTGGAGAGACGGGATAAGAGATATGTGCTACAAAGCCTGGCTCAGATTTTTTATTTCAATCATATATCTATATGATTAAAACATAAACTGAAACATATACATATGATTAAAACAAAATGTATATATTAATATATAACATATTCATTAAATATATTGGTTTATATTACTATATTTAGTGAGAATATATTAATTATACATATGAATATTTTGGTATTTTGAGAGAGGGTTTCTCCTTTTAGCCTTGGCTATCTTGGACTAGATCTGTAGACCAGCCTGACCTTGAACTCACAGAGACTGGCCTGCTTCTGCCTGGCAGAGTGCTGGGATTAAAGGCCTATGCCAACATTTAGTATTTAGGCACCTGCTTCTGTCTTTCCTAGCAACCTGTGATGTCATTATGTGTCGACAGCCAGGGAGGGCAGGTGTGGTTACTTTGCTCCTTAAAAGGATCTGCCTGCCCACTTTGTCTCTCTCTTGGCCTCTCTAGCCCTCTTGCTATTGCCTTCTTGACCTCCCCCTTTCTCTGTTGTGGTGCCCCCCCTCTCTCTCTCTCTTCCCCCTATCATGCCCTGCTCTCTCCTTCTCTGTCTCTCTTCATTTCCATCTGAGAGCCCACCCAAGAATGAAAACAACTGTAAAAGTAAAACAGCTGTGAATATTCCCATCCTTGAATTAAAGCCAGAGGCACATAGCTCTCGAACAGTAGGATGAACTGCTCTGAGATAGCCTTGAATTTAAGCCAGAGGCAGATAGCTCTCAAAGGGCAGGATGAACTGCTCTGAGATAGTTTATTTTTTTTTTTTAATAAGGGCAGGGTGAATTGTTTTGAGAAAACTCACAAACGGCCAAAAACTGCAAACAACTAGCTGTAAACTATCTTCATGCTATTCTTGCTGACCAATCAATGTATAGAGCAAAGGTGGCCAGATTTTTAAGTATAAAACCCTGTGCTTTGCATGCTCGGGGTCATCTCCTGTCTTTAGAGGGGCAACCCTATCACGATTTGAATAAAACTCTTGCTTTTGCATCAAGTTGTGGTCAGTAAGTGTTCCTTGGAAGGGCACAATCCTGAGCTCCTGAGCAGTGAGACTCCAGGTCTTACAACGTGAAACTAAAAAGGTTTTGCAATCCATTCCTTAATGATGAAGCAGCTTATAAAATGGGAAATATCTTTACCAGCTATGCAACAGACAGGTTTATATGTAGACCATTCAAAGAAGTCATGAAATGTAAACATGATGAAACAAACAAACAATCTAGAAAAGATCATCCAGAGTGAGGTATCCCGGAATCAGAAAGACATACATGGTATACACTCACTTTTAAGTGGATGCTAGACCTATAAGATGGATAAACATACTAAAATCTGTACACCTAAAGAAGACAAATGAGAAAGAGGACATGGATTAAGATGATCAATCCTCACTTAGAAAGACAAATGGGATGGACATAGGAGAAAACAACAGGACAGAAGCTTACCACAGAGGACCTGTGAAAGATTCTACCTAGCAGTGTATCAAAGTAGATGCTGAGACTCATAAGCAAACCTGGGCAGAGCACAGGGAATCATATGAAAGAAGGGGGAGTTAGTGTGACCGGGAGAGGACAGGAACTCCACAAGGACCAAATGTATCAGAGCACAGGGGTCTTTTATGAGACTGTATCTCCAACCAAGGACCATGTATGCATATAACCTAGCACCCTTGCTCAAATGTAGTTCATGTTAGCTCTGCATCCAATTGGTTACCATACTAAGTGGAACAAGGACTATTTCGGACATGAACTCAATGGCTGGCTCATTGACCTCTCCCCCCGCAAGGAAAGATCGGACTTGCTAGGCCACAGAGGAGGACATTGCAGCCAGTCCTGATGATACCTGATAAGCAAGGGTCAGTTGGAACAGGAGGAGGCCCTCCCCTATCAGCTGACATGGAAAGGGGTAGGGAGGAGATGAGGGAAGGAAGGTGGGATAGGGAGGTGATGAGGAACTGGGCTACAGCTGGGATACAAAGTTAACAAGCTGTATCTAATATTAAAAATAAAAATTAAAAAAGTGGGACATAAAACAAAGTTCTTAAAGATGAAACACAAAATGCTGATAGATTTCTTTTGTTTGAAGACAGGATTTTTCTGAATAATTTTGGCTGTCCTGGACTCTCTTTGTAGAACAGCCTGTGCTTGAACTCACAGAGATCCACCTACCTTTAACTTCCTGAGTGCTAGGACTGCAGGTGCTCAGCATGAGGCCTAGCTGCTGATAGTTTATTTTGTTGTAGCATTTTATTTTTGTTGTTGTTTCATGCACTACATCCCAAATGCAGTTTCCTGTTCTTCCACTCCTCCCAGCCACAATCTATCCACCTCTACTCTGCCCAGCTCACATCTCCTTCAGATCCACTGCTTCTTTATTTTCAATGAAAAAAAAAAAATCGGATGGCCTAACAAGTTACAAAAAGACTAGGAATAATCCCTCAATCAGAGTTGGTCAAAGCAATACACGAGGAGAGAAAGTATAGGGAGAGCAGGAAAAAGAGTCAGAGAAACCCCCATTCTCACTGTTGGAAGTCCCTCAGCGACATCAGGATAATAATCATAAGGTATATGCCAACAACCTAGGTCACAAGACTCATAGAATGTTTATGTTTTTGTCCTTCAGACTCTGTGATCCCCTATGAGCCCAATTGACTCAGTGGGCCATGCTCTTGTTGTGTCCTTGATATCTCTGGTTCCTACAATAAAGTATTCCCTCATTTCTGGGGTTCCCCTGGGTACATCATTGTCTTTGGCTATGGGTCTGCATCTGTTCCCATCAGACGCTGGGTGATGTCTCTCTGATGAGAACTGGGCTAGGCACTCATCTATGATTATAGCAGAGTATCTTTCATTGACATATGTTGCCTGTCATGTTTACAGATATCGTGTGTCTCTAGGCTATCTTGACTCTGGTTCATGGTCATCCAGGCAGTGTCAGGCATGGACTTCCCCTCATGGTGTGGGCCTCAATGTATTTTCTGGAGTGTATTTAATATTATTAGGTTGGGGATTTCCTTCTAGTATCTTCTGTAGGGCTGGATGGCTGCATATATACTGGGTATAGTAGTCTGGGTTGGCATCAGCGGTCTCTTAGTGTCTGCATGAGATCCATCCAAGCCATTCTGGCTTTCATAATCTCTGCTGAGAATTCTAGTGTGATTCTGATAGGTCTACTTATTATTTGAATGCTGTTTTGGTATTAGCAGTGTCATGCATAGAACAGTTAATTTTTGTGGTGTTATCCCCATATGAAATGAAATCTCTGTAACCTAAGAAAATGAAAAATGAACACAAACTTTAATGTGTGTTGAGGAAATTGAGACAAAGAAGGGACTAATTTGAGGTAAAAATAAACTATAAATAAATGCTGCAAAAATCAAAATACTTGTAATTCAATTATGATATTTTAGAATGCAACTGCATCAAAAAAGTTAACTCCTGGTCCATCAATATACCCAAAAATTTATGTAGCATTTTGACTTTGCATGATGATGAATATTTTTTTTCTGTAACTCCTCATATGTCAGTTACTATTGTTTAAGTGATTTCTGAATGAATTACATGACATTATTAAAAGCAGAAAATTTGGTAGTTCTATATGAAAGATGATTATATGCATAGTTTATTTTTCCTCTAACTCTCTCTTTATAGGAAAGGATTTATGAGAATGATTTACAATCTGTGAGTCAATTAATTCAACAGTGGATGGCTAAAAATGGAAAATCGAGGAATCTATCAGTGGCTTAGTCCATGAGGCTGGTTGGCGCAACGCACCTTCAAATACACTGAAATCCTCAAGAAGAAGGTTCATATCTCCTCTTTACATTAACTTCCAAATGAAAAGAATAACCAGGTCATAGCAATGCCTAAAAATAATTTAATGACGCAGAGTACAATAGCAGACAAATTACATATTTATCCTGATCATAATTGAAGCTAACATTATATAACTGTCCTTCAAAAACCGTCCAGGATAGAAGCAACAAAGTTCAGCTTAAAAACAACTCTCCACCGCCGCTGTGCCACTCCATAACACCTCCCTCGTAGGGCAACCCACATTAAGCACAAGGATTCACCTCCCACCTGCTACGTATGTGCAGGGTCCCTAGCTCCAGACCAAGCATGCTCCTTATTTGATGGCTCAGTCTCTGCAAGCCCCCTGGGGGCTGGGTCAGCTGTTTCTGTTGGTCTTCTTGTGAGGTTCCTCGCACCTCCAGGGCCTTCCATCTTTTCCCCAACACTTACTCAGGATCCCTAGAGCTCTGCACCTTTCTTAGGTGCAAGTCTGAGCATCTGTCCAAACTCATTTCTGGCTGGAGTCTCTGAGACAATGGTCAGGTTAGGGTCCAGGCAACGGGGTTTTACAGTCCCAATTCTGGGCGTTCTCAATGCGGTCAAATATCGTCCAACAGAGCCTGATATTCTTCTTCCGTGAGAGGAGCCTCGAGTGTTGGTTCGATCTGCTCCCATGGTACATCTGGGTCCAGAGCGGCTGGTCCCTGTTCCTCTTCCACTGTTCTCACCTGTTGCTCCAGGAAGAGCTGGACAGGGCAGGTGTCACTGGATTCTGGGTAGGCCTCTGTGAAGAAGGTGAGCTCGGGTCTTGACATCAACGCTTCTGCACACTGGCCTCCTGCAGAACCCGATGTCAACAAGCTGTCCCGGGAAGCCTCCTCCTCAATGCAACACGATGCTCCAGGAGCCCTTTCCGGGCCAGGAGAGGCAGGCAGGTCTTCACCTTTAGCTGTGTTCCCTCCAGCGTGGCCTTTCTGCCTGGCCTTTCTGTTCTGGAACCATATGTGGACGGTGTTCTCAGGCAAACCTGTGCTCAGTGCCAGTTGCACCCTCGTGGCATAGTCTGGAGATGGAGAGATCTCAAAAGCTTGCACTAGCATGCTGATCTGTGCTGGACTAAGCCGCGTTCGAGGCCTTCTCCGTTCTGAGGGCGGGCCTCTTGCTTGTTGTACCCTGGCGACAAGCTTTTCAGGAGGCTGTTGGGAGGCTTCATGGCTGGAGCCTGCAGTGGTCTGCTTTGAAGTCTTCCTCGACATGCTAGTTCTAATTCTGCGGTTTTGAAACCACACGCAGATGGAGGACTCTGGAACTCCGAATTCCCTGGCCAGTTCCTGCCGGGTCCTGAAGCTCAGGTAAGGTGTCTTGGCGAAAACTGAGAGCAAGACCTCCTTCTGCTTGGCCTGCCAAACAGTCTTTTGACGCCGGGATGTCTTTGTCTTACTGCAGCCACCCACATCTGCCTGATCTTCCATCCTGCCGAGGACACTTTGACAGGAGTTCTTCCTCTCCAGTGTGTACTGAGAACAATACCCAGGAAAGTGCAGACTATGGCAAATGCGTAAATGGGTCGGCTTCTCACGCTTAAATACCGACCTGAGTCCCCACCCACTCCCTCGAGGCCTCCAATTACAGGCCAAACCATGGAACGCTCTTCTGCTTCCAAACTGTGAAACCCTTCCTTCCTCCTGCGAATTTTCCCATATCCCACCCTAAAGAAGCCTTTCCAGAAACAGTTGACCTTGCGTTCTACCCAAATTGCACTGCTTAGCTCACAGTATGCACCTGTGTTGGAACACAAGGAATTTGAGGGGAGAGTCTAAGGCACGGCTTCTGATGATCAGGCAAGGAGAAGAGGCATAAGCCAGGAGCAGTCTTTGCCTACTTTAACAAGGTCATTCATTCAGCTCTGGCTGATGCTCAAGGAGGAACATGGCTAGAACAGATCTTGCACTCTGCGTGTGCCGTCTGCCTTAAGTTCCTTTGAGCTCCAGTCTCCCGGTGTATGATTTCAACAATCTAAATATGGTTAGGACCCTGCAAGTCTAAGCATTTGGGCAAAGAGTAGACTCATCCTGCAGAAAGACTCCTGGAATTATTTCTGAATTTCTCCTTTAGTGGCAGGCCACAGAAGGTGTCAAGTTCCCTCTTGGTTCCTCTGGTTCCACCTATTTAATCCACCATACACTTTGTCCTACTGGAGAAATTTTACAGATTCCTAGAAACTGTATGAACCTTCAGAAGCACACATCGTGGATCCCAAGACTTTTGGGAGAGGATACTGAAGTCATTTCCTTCATTTCAAGGAACAACATTTGTTGCTGCCATTAATTTGGATCTCTGATCATTAGGCAGTGTTTTCCAGAACACACAATTTCCGGTACTGCCAAATGTGCCTGTTGTTCTTCAGGGTGTGGCTTTGCCCTAGATGGAGGAGAACAGTAACAGCTGAGCAGTTCTAACCCTGCCTTATTTTTGCATCTCATGTTTTACATGTGCCATAATTTTAACTTTTTCCTTGCAGTCCCCATCAACAGTACCTGGGTGTTCAATAGATACTGTAGATGTTATTCTGCTTCTTCCAGAGATCCGCTTTACCATCCCTGAATACACAGGTCCATAAACATCTGTATTTCCTTTGTGACATAGAACTCTTGCCGATAGGGTCAGAGGTTTATCTGCAGCCAGATGCAAAGCTGTGCTGCTGCATGCAGTGGTGTGTATCAAGTCTAAAATCCTCAGTTGAGATTTTCCTACCTGCCTAGTACCGCATGGCTGCCTGATGGGAGACAGCTCGTATTGTTGCATGAGGGGTCTAACCCTGACAGGCCCCTCTGTTGGTTTCCTGATGGCAAGAAGTTAGCCTGTAGGTCCCTCTCGGAGCAGTCATCCCTAGACCTGTACTTTCCCTTGCCACAGCTGCCATGAAACCATGGGAACCTTTGCATTCCCTTGGAGCCAAAATCTGCTTGTTCCCTTCTGTGAGTAAAGGCACAACTTGCCTCTGTGTTAACACACCTCCTATTTTGCATTCTAGAGATTTTAACCTCACAGTTCTTTTGTTAAATTCCTGGATTCACCCAAAATAGCACACCGGATGTTTTGAGAACTGGGTATTCTAGCTGTAACTTTTCCTGTAAGGTCTGCATGATGCTCCAGAGAGCCAATAGCAGTTGTCTCTCTTAATCATTCATTTCTTGGGGCCGCTCCTCCTTTTCATAATCTAAATGCATGTGGTATTTGCAGTATCATGCGCCAAGAATGGCATCAGTGCTTATCTGGTGTCAGTCTGGTACTGCCCTCTTTAGAGCTGAACCCAATCTCTATATGAAGTTGGTGAACAATCTTCTCCAGGGCCTTGAATTACCTCAGTGAATGAGGCCGTTGTTTTGCACAGGCTCCTAAATAGATCCCTGCACCCTTAACACTGCAACATGACATTATTCAGTGACTTCATCATCAGAACAAATGAGGGACCACCTGGGAATGAGAAAAACAACTGTGATTATTTGAATTGAAGCCAGGTGCTGATAGCTCTTGAAGGGCAGGGTGAATGGTTCTGAGAAACAACCAGCTGTAAAGTATAGAGCAAAAGTGATCTGATTTTCAGGCATAAAAACCCTGTGCTTTGCATGTTCAGGGTCATGTCCTGTCTTTGGAGGTGCTACCTATCTTGACAGAAATAAAAACTTTTGCTATTGCATTGAGTTGTGGTCTGTGAGTGTTCCTGGGAAGGGCGCAATCCTGAGCTCCTGAGCAGTGAGACTCCAGGTCTTACATTTTGGTGCGTTGCCCGGAAAACAGCATGCCCTTCCTTAACCCTCAACAGACTGGGCTCAGAGGTCGAGCTCGGAACAGGTTAGTCTGATTTCTGGTATACCACTGTTTCTCTTTATGCACCTATTTGGACCTTTTTGGTCATCTGCTCAGTCACTGCGATAGACATATTTGTCAGAATATCGATTGACTGGGAACTGGAGGACATTCTGGATTCCATTTGGGGAGGCTAGGTCCTGCATGGTCTTCCTCCCATCTGTTTCTCTTTAGAGACAGCTGCCGTGAGGCAGCCTCTCAATCAGAATTCTGTGGTACCACCCATAAGGGTGTCCTTGTCAAATTGCCTGTCTTGTTCTTTTTGTCTCTATCATTGTTGCTTCTTTGACTTTCTTGATGGATGACTTTATCATAGGACAGGCTGTGACTATCATGTCTTGGAGGTGAGATACAAGGCACATATTTCTTTGAATATGTCCTATTCTCACACCAGCCCACTTGGGATGATTGCCAGCAACTCTTGCAGGCCCTTTTGACTAGTGAGGAAGGAGACGGGTCCTCCTTTAGGCAAGAAAGACTGTTCCAGGAATGGACAGGGGGCCTTCCATCCTCCCTAATGAGATTGAGGATGGCTTTCCCCTCACCCACCCCAACTGGGATTACAACGTATCCGGAGGTAGGGAATGCCTGCAGGTCTACCGCCAGACTCTAATATCATGTGTCCATGGGGCCGCTCAAAAGCCCACCAATTTGATGAAGGTAAGAGAGATGGTTCAGGAGCCAGATGAATCTCCCACAGCCTTTCTTCAATGGCTGATGGAGGCATATAGCTGGTTTACACCTTATGACCCTACCTCAGATGAGCATAAGGCAATGGTGACTATAATCTTTATAGACCAGTCAGCCACAGATATTTGTAGAAAACTCCAGAAAATAGAGGGTTTACAGGAAACGTCGTTAAAGGATTTAGTGCAGGTAGCAGAAAAGGTTTTTTACAGCCGGCAAATGGAAGAAGAGAAAGAGGAAAGAAAGCAAAAAGAGCAGAAAGTGAGAGAAAGAGAAAGGATAAGAGGCAAGAAAGAATGTTGACTAAGATCCTGGCCACCACAGTGCAGTCATAATGATAGGGAGAGAGTTCCTGGAAATCAGAGGGGCCCTCTGTCTAAGGATCAGTGTGCCTATTGCAAGGAGAAAGGACACTGGATCCAGGATTGTCCCAAAAGGAAGATGAAGCCCTACACCTGGACCTGGCACACCTCCAGGCCACCAATCCCCAGGTAACTCATCTCCAATATGTGGATGATATACTATTAGCAGCAGATTGTAAAGAAAGTTGTTTTGATGCCACCCACCAGCTGTTGCAAGAGATGGGTGAGCTCAGCTACAGCGAAAAACTCCCATCCTGAAGGTCAGTTATCTGGGATATATATTAAAAGAGGGAAAGAGATGGCCTTCGGAGGCTAGAAAAGAGACTGTATTTCATATTCCCCCTCCAGGGACTACTGAACAACTGAGGGAAATTTTCAGTACAGCAGGGTTTTGCTGGCTGTGGATTCCGAGATTTGCCAAGATGGCAGCCCTTCTGCATGCCCTTACAAAGGGAAATGACTCTTTCATCTGGGGAAAGGATGAACAAGCTGCATTTGATAATATCAAACAAGCCTTAATATTGGCTCCAGCATTGGGAATCCCTGATGTAACCAAACCCTTCCATCTCTATGTGGCTGAGAATCAGGGAATGGTCAATGGGTTGCTAACACAGAAAATTGGACTCTGGAAGAGACCGGTAGCCTATCTATCCAAAATACTTGATTCAGTAGTGGCAAAATGGCCAACCTGCCTGACAATAATAGAAGCAGTGGCGGCACTAGTATAACATGCAGACAAACTGACTCTGGGACAGGACCTCACCATCTGTGCTCCTCATGCCCTTGAGAGTGTCATAAGGCAGCCACCTGATTGATGGCTCATGAATGCCCACATGACACAATGCCAGGCCTTGCTCTTGAATAATGATAGAGTCATCTTTACTCTGGCTACAAGGCTAAACCCTGCCACCATATTGCAGGATCCAGAAATCCAGCCCCTGGAGCATGATTGTTTGTAGGTTCTAGCAGAGGAACAGGGATTGCAAAAGAAATTGAAAGATCATCCTCTGCCCAATGCCGAGGTAACATACTGTATGGATGGGATCTGTTTTTTGAGAACAGGAAGGGAAAGGCATGGGCAGCAGTAGTAGATGGACATAAGTTAATATGGGCTCAGTCGTTGCCAGAGGGCACATCTGTTCAGTGAACTGAATTGATTGCTTTAACCCAGGCATTAGCTCTGGAAAAGGGCAAAAAGATAAACATCTACACTGATAGTTGGTTTGCCTTACCAACAGCCCATGAGCCCGGGGCCATCTATCAGCAGAGAGGCCTGCTAACATCAGCCAGTAAAGAGATAAAAAATAACAACAAGATTTTGGCTTTGCTCAATGCCTTGTTGCTGCTGGACAAGGTAAGCATTATTCATTGCCTAGGACATCAGAAGGGGACTTCCAGGGCAGCAAAGGGGAATAATGTGGCTGATCAGGAGGCTAAAGCAGCTGCTAGAGGAAACTCTGTCCCAGTGGACTAACCGCTGAACTTTCCAGAGAAGAATGACTAAACTACTCAGAAAGTGACTTAAAGTTAATACAGCAAAAACAGGGGATATTTGACACTGATGTGGGGCATGGATTGACTCCAAAGGTAAGATCATTCTACCACAGGAAGACGCTGAGTGATTAATAACTCAGATGTATAAATGGACTCACTTGAGGTCAAAGAAATTGGCTGAAGTTGCCTGCCAATCCCAGTACTGAATACTAAACCTCACCGCACTGACTGAGAGAGTGACTAGGGCATGTGAACCTTGCCAGAGAGTAAACATAGGAAATAATTTCCAGAGCCCAGGGAAGTGGCTGAGAGGAATTGTAGCAGCCTTTTTGGAGTTAATGGCAAATTTTGAGTTAATGGCATCTGAGCAATGGAATCCAGCCTCTTGGCTTTGTCTATTCTCCAAAGTCCAGTTTCTTATAAACTGACCTTGGTGGTCCTACAGCAGACTGTTCTGACCCTGAGAAAATGTGTGCAACCATAGTAACCAGAGACCAGGCTCTGTGTAACCTTGAATGAGCTCTCCTATGTTTTGACCAAGTACAGCTCCTACATGAGAAACTGCTTGTACTTTTCTGCCTACTTAAGTGCTAACCTGACGTCCATTAAATCGACAGTCCTTCTCTGTGTCACCCTGTCTCTCTCTCTCTCCCAGCCCTCTCTCAGGTGGTATTCAGGTGTCACTGCTGGCCTGTGACAAGGAACTAGACCTGGAATGCATTAGGAAGTGGATTTCACTGAAATTAAACCATCCAGGTACAGCAATAAATATCTCCTGGGTTTTGTGGACACTTTCTCAGGATGGGTGGAAGCTTTTCCCACAAAGAAAGAAACCTCCCTGGTCATGGCCAAAAAGATTCTGGAAGACATTTTTCCTCGGTAAGGTATTCCAAAGGTAATTGGGTCATACAATGGGCCAACATTTGTTGTTCAGGTAAGCCAGGAGGTGGTCAGGTTTCTGGGGCTTGATTGGAAGTTGCATTGTGCTTAATTTGGATCTCTGATCATTAGGCACTATTTTCCAGAACACAAAATTTCCGGTACTGCCAAATGTGCCTGTCCTTCCCAAGGGTGTGGCTTTGCCCCAGATGGAGGAGAACAGTAACAGCCGAGCAATTCTACCCCTGCCTTATTTTTGCATCTCCTGTTTTACATGTGCCATGATTTTAACTTCTTCCTTGCAGTCCCCATCTATACTACCTGGGTGTACAATAGATCCTGTAGATGTTATTCTGATTCTAGAGATCCTCTTTATCATCCCTAAATACACAGGTCCATAAACATCTGTATTTCCTTTGTGACATAGAACCCTTGCGGATAGGGTCAGAGGTTTATCTGCAGCCAGATGCAAAGCTGTGCTGCTGCATGCAGAGGTGTGTATCAAGTTTAAAATCCTCAGGTGAGATTTTCCTACCTGCCTAGCACCTCATGGCTGCCTGATGGGAGGCAGCTCGTATTGTTGCATGAGGGGTCTAACCCTGACAGGCCCCTCTGTTGGTTTCCTGATGGCAAGAGGTTAGCCTGTAGGTCGCTCTTGGAGCAGTGATCCCTAGACCAGTGCTTTCCCTTGCCACAGCTGCCATGAAACCCCAGGAACCTTTGAATTCCTTCGAGCCAGAATCTGCTTGTTCCCTTCTGTGAGTAAAGGGACCACTTGCCTCTGTGTTAACACACACCCTTATTTTGCGTTCTAGAGATTTTAACCTCACAGTTTTTTTGGTAAATTCCTGGATTCATCCAAAATTGCACACCGGGTGTTTTGAGAACTGGGAACTCTAGCTGTAGCTTGTCCTGTGAGGTTGGCATGATGCTCCTGAGCGCCCATAGCAGTTGTCTCTCTTAATCATTCATCTCTTGGGGCTGCTCCTTCATTTCATGCTGTAAAACCTCTCCTACATGTGGTATTTGCAGTATTATGCGCCAAGAATGGCATCAGTGCTTATCTGGTGTCAGTCTGGTACTGCCCTCTTTAGAGCTGAACCCAATCTCTGTATGAAGTTGGTGAACAGTCTTCTCCAGGGCCTTGAATTACCTCAGTGAATGAGGCCGTTGTTTTGCACAGCCTCCTAAACAGATCCCTGCACTCTTAATACTGCAACATGGCATTATTCAGTGACTTCATCATCAGAACAAATGAGGGACCACCTGGGAATGAGAAAAACAACTGTGATTATTTGAATTCGGGGTGAACTTTTCTGAGAAACAACCAGCTGTAAAGTATAGAGCAAAAGTGATCTGATTTTCAGGCATAAAAATCCTGTGCTTTGCATGTTCAGGGTCATGTCCTGTCTTTGGAGGTGCGACCCTATCTCAACAGCAATAAAACCTTTTGCTATTGCATCAAGTTGTGGTCTGTGAGTGTTCCTTGGAAGGGCACAATCCTGAGCTCCTGAGAAGTGAGATTCCAGGTCTTTCATTTTGGTGCATTGCCCGGGAAGCAGTGTGCCCTTCCTTATCCCTCAACAGACTGGGCTCAGAGGTCAAGTTTGGAACAGGTTAGTCTGATTTCTGGTATACCACTGTTTTTCTTTATGCACCTATTTGGACCTGTTTGGTCATCTGCTCAGTCACTGCAATAGACAGACTTGTCAGAATATCGGTTGACTGGGAACTGGAGGATGCTTCAGATTCCATTTGGGGAGGCTAGGTCCGGGATGGTCCTCCTCCCATCTGTTTCTCTTCAGAGACAGCTCCTGTGAGACAGCCTCTCAATCAGAATTCTGTGGTACCACCCATAAGGGTGTCCTTGTATAATTGCCTCTCTTGTTCTCTTTGTCTCTATCATTGCTGCTTATTTGACTTTCTTGATGGACGACTTTATTATGGGACAGGCTGTGACTATCATTTCTTGGAGGTGAGATAAAAGGCACATATTTGTTTGAATCTGTCCTATTCACCAGCCCACTTGGGATGATTGCCAGAAACTCTCGCAGGCCTTCTTAACTACTGAGGAACGAGAAGAATCCTCCTTAGGATGATAAAGACTGTGCCTGGAATGGGCAGGAGGCCTTTCATCCTCCCTAATGAGATTGATGATGGCTTTCCCCTCACCCACCCCAACTGTGATTACAACACATCTAGAGGTAGGGAATGGCTGAAGGTCTACTGCCAGACTCTAATTGCGGGTCTCCATGGGGCCACTTGAAATCCCACCAATTTGACGAAGGTAAGAGAGACAGTTCAGGGTCCGGTTGAATCTCTTGCAGCCTTTCTTGAATGGCTGATAGAGCCATACTGCTGGTTTATGCCCTATGACCCTATCTCAGATGAGCATAAGCCAATGGTGACTATAACCTTTATAGACCCATCAGCCAGAGATATTTCAAGAAAAATCCAGAAAATAGAGGGTTTACAGGACAAGTCATTGAAGGATTTAGTTCAGGTAGCAGAAAAGGTTTTCTACAGCTGGGAGATGGAAGAAGAGAAAGAGGAAAGAAAGCAGAAAGAGCAGGAAGCAAGAGAAAGAGAAAGGAAAAGAGGCAAGACAGAAAGTTGACTAAGATCCTGGCCACTGCAGTGCAGTCATAATGATAGGGAGAGAGTTCCTGGCAATCAGAAGGGCCCTCTGTCTAAGGATCAGTGTGCCTATTTCAAGGAGAAAGGACACTGGATCCAGGATTGTCCCAAAAGGAAGATGAAGCCCTACACCTGGACTTGGTGCACCTCCGGGCCACCAATCCCCAGGTCACTCATCTCCATTATGTGGATGATATATTATTAGCAGCAGATTGTAAAGAAAGCTGTTTTGAGGCCAACGACCAGCTTCAGCAAAAGATGGGTGAGCTCAGCTACAGCGAAGAAGTCCCATCCTGCAGGAAACAGGTCAGTTATCTGGGACATATATTAAAAGAGGGAAAGAGATGGCCATCGGAGACTAGAAAAGTGAATGTATTTCATATCCCCCCTCCACAGACTACTGAACAACTGAGGGAAATTTTAGGTACATTGGGGTTTTGCCAGCTGTGGATTCCGAGATTTGCCAAGATGGCAGCCCTTCTGCATGCCCTTACAAAGGGCAAGGATGAACAAGCCACATTTGATAATATCAAACAAGCCTTAATATTGGCTCCAGCATTGGGACTCCCTGACGTAACCAAACCCTTCCATCTTTATGTGGCTGAGAATCAGAGAATGGCCAATGGGGTGCTAACACAGAAAATTGGACTCTGGAAGAGACCGGTAGCCTATCTATCCAAAACACTCAATTAAGTAGTGGCAAGATGGCCAACCTGCTGCGAATAATAGTAGCAGTGGCGGCACTAGTAAAACATGCAGACAAACTGAGTCTGGGACAGGACCTCACCATCTGTGCTCCTCATGCCCTTGAGAGTGTCATAAGGCAGCCACCTGATTGCTGGCTCATGAAAGCCCGCATGACACATTGCCAGGCCTTGCTCTTCAATAATGATAGAGTCACCTTTGCTCTGGCTACAAGGCTAAACCCTGCCACCATATTGCAGGATCCAGAAATCCAGCCCCTGGAGCATGATTGTTTGCAGCTTCTAGCAGGGGAACAGGGATTGTAAAAGGAATTGAAAGATCAGCCCAATGCCAAGGTAACATACTCTATGGATGGGAGCAGTTTTTTGAGAACAGGAAGAAAAATACAGGGGTATCAGTGGTAGATGGACATAAGGTAATATGGGCCAAATGTTGCCAGACGGCACTTCTGCTCAGAGAGCTGAATTAATTGCTTAAACCCAGGCATTAACTCTGGGAAAGGGTAAAAAGAAACATATACTCTGATAGTACACCTTCGCAACAGCCCATGTGCAAGGGACCATCAGAGAGGCCTGCTAACATCAGCCGATAAAGAGATAAAAAATAAAAACAAGATTCTGACTTTGCTCAATGCCTTGTTGCTGTTGGACAAGGTAAGCATTATTCATTGCCCAGGACATCAGAAGGGGACTTCCATGGCAGCAAAGGGGAATAACATGGCCGATCAGGAGGCCAAAGCAGTTGCTAGAGGAAACTCTGTCCCAGTGGACTAACCGCTGAACTTTCCAGAGAAGAATGACTAAACTACTCAGAAAGTGACTTAAAGTTAATACGGCAAAAACAGGGGATATTTGACACTGATGTGGGGGCATGGATTGACTTCAAAGGTAAGATCATTCTACCACAGGAAGACGCTGAGTGATTAATAACTCAGATGTATAAATGGACTCACTTGAGGTCAGAGAAATTGGCTGAAGTTGCCTGACAATCCCAGTACTGAATACTAAACCTCACCGCACTGACTGAGAGAGTGACTAGGGCATGTGAACCTTGCCAGAGAGTAAACATAGGTAAGAATTTCCAGAGCCCAGGGAAGTGGCTGAGAGGAACTGTAGCAGCCTTTTTGGAGTTAATGGCAAATTTTGAGTTAATGGCATCTGAGCAATGGAATCCAGACTCTTGGCTTTGTCTATTCTCCAAAGTCCAGTTTCTTATAAACTGACCTTGGTGGTCCTATAGCAGACTGTTCTGACCCTGAGAAAATGTGTGCAACCATAGTAACCAGACACCAGGCTCTATGTAACCTAGAGTGAGCTCTCCTGTGTTTAGACCAAGTACAGCTCCTACATAAGAAACTGCTTGTACTTTTCTGCCTACTTAAGTGCTAACCTGACATCCATTAAATCGACACCTGGATCAGCATGTAGACTTGGTGTCCTTCTCTGTTTCACCCTGTCTCTCTCTCTCTCCCAGCCCTCTCTCAGGTGGTATTCAGGTGTCACTGCTGGCCTGTGACAAGGAACTAGACCTGGAATGCATTAGGAAGTGGATTTCACTGAAATTAAACCATCCAGGTACAGCAATAAATATCTCCTGGGCTTTGTGGACACTTTCTCAGGATGGGTGGAAGCTTTTCCCACAAAGAAAGAAACCTCCCTGGTCATGGCCACAAAGATTCTGGAAGACATTTTTCCTCGGTAAGGTATTCCAAAGGTAATTGGGTCAGACAATGGGCCAACATTTGTTGTTCAGGTAAGCCAGGAGGTGGTCAGGTTTCTGGGGCTTGATTGGAAGTTACATTGTGCTTATAGGCTTCAAAGTTCAGAACAGGTAGAGAGAATGAATAGAACTCTCAAAGAGACTCTCACCAAATTGACCATGGAGACTGATGGTGACTGGGCAGTGATCTTTCCCTTGGCCCTCTTTAGAGTCAGAAATACTCCCGCCATATTAGGCTTAACTGCCTTCGAACTACTATATGTGGTTCCTGCTACCATGACTCTTCTTGGGGACCCCCTTGACATAACTAGTGGTAACTCTGACTTGTTGTCCATGCTGAATGGACTGCAACTTATTCAGAAAGAGAATTTGAGCAAGGTTGGCAGTGCAAATGCGCCCAGGTCCTTGGAGGTGCCCCATCAGTTCCAGGTTGGATATGGTGTACTTGTTATGACACCACAGCCAGAATCTGGAACCTCGGTGGAAGGTTCATTATTGTGTCCTGCTCAACACCCTAACAGCAGTCAAAGTAAAGAGCATTGCAGCTTGGATCCATGGGTCACATGTTAAGCCTGCTCTTCATCAACCTGCTGACACCTGGAAAGTCCAAGCTTCCAGCAACCTGTTAAAACTGAAACTCATCAGGGACAATGACAGACAATGGTACCTCTGGGTGGTGCTGTTTGTACTCAATTGGGTAACTATTGATGGGAGCTTTGGTGATCCTCACCAGGATCGCAAGGCCCTGGAAGCAATATATGGTAAACCCTGTGATTGCAAGGATGGGGTGATGAATGGCAGAGTCTTACTAAATGGTGAGATTTGGGGGCCCAACAAGGCCTATGCTCAAGTTGAGTGTGGTGATACATGGACATATAGAGCCCTACAACCTTCAGAGAGCACTCCAAGTTTAGAATGGCATTGTGTAACCAAGCCTAAAATGATTCTTTATGTAAATGGGTGCCCCAGGCCTTGCCCTTGTCATACCTATCAATAGGTTGTGCATAACAGTTGCTATATGGTTGTGCAACAATGTCCTGGAAAAGATAACATCACCTATTTCACTGCCATATTGAACCAAGTCAGGCAGGAGATAAAGATAGACGATTGGTCCAACAGTGTGCCAACAGGAGACCATGGATCTAAATTACTCCAAACCCCTTGTTCGGGTATGGTAGGGAAGCCTGTATGCTGAAGAAAGGTCCCATTCACCTTTCAGATGGAGGAGGGCTGAAGGATCAGGTCAGACAAGAACAGGTTAAACAATGCATTGAAGAGTTAATACAAAAAAAAAAATACTCATCCCTCAATTACCACCCTTTGGTTCTTCCTGATAGTAGAGGAAATGTTATTTTAGACCCCCAGACTGTAGATGTTATTACTGCCACTCATAGCCTCCTAAATGACACCAATCCTTCGCTTGCAAGTGACTGCTGGCTCCACTTCTGACAAGGGCAGCCTGTTCCTCTGGAGCTCCCCCCCTCTAAAGCCACTTATTCCACTGCTGAGGGGTCCTGACACTCAGCACCCCCTATGAGAGTGCATCCTCTCTTCAACCAAAATGTTGCCTGATTGACAAAACCCTACAAAAATGATAGCTCAGATCTACCTGTAGGGGATGCTACCTTTGCCATTTGTGATTCAACGATTGACATCTCCACAGCTCTCTGCCCTGACAATAACACTGTTTTCTTATGCAGGAATAATAAAGCCTATATGTTCTTGCCCACAGATTGGACTGGGACCTGTGTACAGGCAACTCCCTGATATTAGCATCATTCCAGTGGATGAGCCAGTCCCAGTCCCCAGCTTTGACTTAATAGCTGGAAGAATGAAGAAAGCCATTCAGTTCATTCCTCTGTTAGTGGGAATTGGGCTGACTGCTTCCATAGGCGCTGGGTCAGCTGGTTTGGGTGTTTTATTTTATAAATACAAGAAACTGTCACAACAGTAAATTAGTGGTGTACAATTGCATTTGAGCACCATCAATGACCTCCAAGTCCAGCTCAATTCCTTAGCAGAAGTAGTTCTCCAGACCCAGAGTGGATTAGACCTCCTTATGGCTGAAAAAGGAGGAATCTGCTTAGCCGTACAGGAGAAATGCTGTTTTTACACTAATAAATCAGGCATTGTTAAAGGAAAGATTAAAAAATTACAAAAATATCTTGAAAAGAGGAGATGAGAATTAATAGAATCTCTTCTTTGGAATGGGTTTAATGGTCTGCTCCCCTATGTGCTTCTCTTACTGGGACCTTTTGCTACCCTTTTGCTCCTTGTCACAATAGTACCCTGTATTGTTAACCGATTACTTGCCTTTGTCAGGGAATGTGTAAGTGTGATTCAGGTCCTGATGCTCCAGAGGCAGTATCAACCTCTCTCTGAGGTTGATCCACAACTTGGGGGTTAAAATTGGAGCACAAAGAAAAGAGGGGATGAGAGCCCACCTGAGAATGAAAACATCTGTAAAAGAAAAACAGCTGTGACTATTCCCATCCTTGAATTTAAAGCCAGAGGCATATGGCTCTCAAATGGGAGGATGAACTGCTCTGAGATAGCCTTGAATTGAAGCCAGAGTCAGGTAGCTCTTGAAGGGCAGGGTGAGTTGTTTTGAGAAAACTCACAAACAGCCAAAAACTGCAAACAACTAGCTGTAAACTATCTTCATGCTATTCTTGCTGACCAACCAATGTATAGAGCAAAAGTGGCCAGATTTTTAAGTATAAAAACCCTGTGCTTTGCATGCTCTCGGTCATCTCCTGCCTTTGGAGGGGTGACCCTATCGCGATTGAAATAAAAAAAAATGCTCTTGCTTTTGCATTGAGTTGTGGTCTGTGGGAATTCCTGAGAAGGGTGTGATCTTGAACTCCTGAGCTGTAAGACCCCAGGTCTTTTACAGGATAAATATAAAAGAAGGAAGTGGGTGAAATAAGAGTAAATTTTTGAAAGAGTTTTAAACAATCATACTGTGAATTATCTACATAAATCCCTATAATACATGTAAGTACATGCATGAATATAAACATGTTGCAACCTAAATGCTTTTAATAATGCACATAGATAAGTATAGTTCACCACTGACCAAGGAAGCTTTTCCTTGAACCACAATCATGACTGAAAACCACAACCAATCACAAGGCAGAATTCTGGAGAACAGTCACATCTGATACATCTACAAAACAATTCCCAGATCTAAGAATCAGTGATCATGCATAGCAGGAGGTATGCATATATATATACATAGAGGATCAGAGGATGGTCTGGTAATGTGTCTCCTAATAATACCAGAAGCTACACCCATAAGATGGACCAATATAAAAAAATAAAGAAAAAAAGACTTACCAATATACCTGTATAAAAACGAACTAAAAATTGAAAATGCTAATAGACATGCAAAAGTGGTCTAGGAAGAAACCGTTGTCCTTAATCCTACGCAAAAATCTTCAGGGAACTAATAAATGCTGAGAGTATGAGAAAAAAAAATCTTTCCAGGAAAGAGCATAAAATCATTTAGTTATCCAATACCAAGCAATCAACCCTGAAAACATGCATGGAAGTAACATTATTAAACTGAGCAACTTATATTAAGAGCATAATACCAATTTGAAAAAAGAAGATGAATTTGAAAGAGAAGTAGGAGAGGTCTGTGGGAAGGTTTGGAGGGAAGAAAAGAGAAGGCACAAAATGATGTAATTATTAAATAACCTTAAAAATGAATTAAATATTAGCTCTTTAGGTCATGATTTTAAAATGCATCACTATTGAGTAGTGTGCAAACATAAAACTTGCAGGTAGACAGATGGAACTAGAAAAAAAAAAATCATGTTATATGAGGTAATCCAAACACAGAAAGACAAATTTCACATATTCTCTCTTCTAAGTTTCCCAGCTCTAAACTGAATATGTGTGTACTCATATGTGAGTCCATATCCGGCAGTAATTAAAAAAACCAAGAATGAAATAGTGACCATTTCCAAGGTGAGAATGGAAGTGTGTGAGGGCAGTAGGAAGTAGAAGGGTATAGAGATTTAAAAGAGGAAATGGGAAAAACTTGAAGGGGTTATAATAATTTCGGAGGTAAGACAGAAAGAAATACAAAAGGGAAGATGGTAAGGTAAGGATGTCTGAAAAAGTAATATGGAATAATATTAGTAACTATCTAAGATATGTATAATCCATGTAAGCTGTTGTATAAAACTAAAATGTAGTTTCAATGAAATTTTGCCATCTGTGATGACAATTGTCCCTCCATCTAACAAAAACTCCAACACCAGGCATGAGAAGTCAACTTTTGAGTTATTGGGAAGGGTTTTGTAAGAGAATCCTCAAGAATCATATGCTACTACCTATCTGAACTGAAAACTACAGTCCATTTCCAGCCTGAAAAGATGCTGTTTATTCGGTCTGAAACACCTGAAAATAACAGGATGCAGAATGAAGAACTAGGAAAATGAAGAGGTGCCGTGCTAACTCTTGAACTTTGAATTTCCACCAACTGCCAGCTTCTTGGAATATAACCTTATAGTTTTCCTCAAGTGCCTGCTTTTTCAACAGTACATAACACATTGAAGACATGGCATGTATGCTTGTGGGTGCTTGCGTCCCACTTAACATTTAGCACAGTCCTGTCCAAAAGCTCCAATACCCCACCCACCCTCTTAGGAGCTGTCCAGGCTTTAAATCTATCTACCACATTTCAGCTCCGCTTCTAGCCACTCACGTTGTATTATAGGTGTCTCATAGACCAATATATATATCTGTTTTATCTTGTACGATTGTGAACATCCTTACGACAGAGCACTGAACTCATGATGAAATGTCCCAGACACGGAAATTCTTAAAGCCAAGCCCTCCATAGCCAGGGAACTACAAATAATCCCAGGGGGCAGAGTGCATTGTGCCTGCTGGGAGCCTCTGTGAGAACTGCCTCAGAGCAAGAACTTCTGGGATTGTTTGTATTAACATAGCCAGTCTGCTTTGCGGAGTCGCAGATGCAGAAATACAATTCCCAGAATGCTGTACGCACTGCTTATGCCCTCACAAGCCATCCTCCTCCTCCTTACTTAGCCTGGGGCTTTGTCAGGACCCAGAAGTATCCCCTGGAAGCGCTTTCCCCGAGCCACAAGGACACAGCGTTTTCCCTGGTCCCTGGAGTTCTGTAAATGTCCCTGCCCTGCGCCCTCACAGTCTTCAGGATCAGGAGCCTTTTGGAGCTAATTTGTGATGCCATCGCCCCGCCCCCTGGTACCGGAAGTAAACACACAGGGCTGCTGGAAGCCACTTGTGTGCAGGACAAATGTGCTCTTTGAATTCTCCTGATCAGATGCAGTCCAGCTGGTCCCTGGTCCCTGGAGAAGGGATCCTGGGATCCCTCCCCCTTTTTAAAATTAATTTCGAGTCTCCCAGTCAAAGCAGGACTAGTTTTGGGAAGGCAGAAACGCTCTCACATGGAAAATAAATCTTTTTTTAAAGATTTAAAAAAAAAAAAAAAAAAAAAACTGGAGGTAGGAGAGATGGCTCAGAGCTTAACAACGCTGGCTGCTCTTATAGAGGTCCTGAGTTCAATTCCCAGCAACCACATATGTAATGGGATCTGGTGACCTCTTCTGGTGCACAGGCAGAATGCTGTACAATGAAGGAAGGGGTGAATGAATAAATGGATGGAGGAATCTTAAAAGAAAAAAAGTCCACCTTTGTCATCGCAACAGCCAGGGCCCTGTGACACAGAGAATCCCTCTCTAACCAAGGTGCCAGATTCCAGCCCAGGGACCACACAGTGGTGCTCAAACCATCTGTCAAGGAATCTGATGCCCTCTGGTGGCGCACACGTGTCACTTAATAACTAGCTTTATATATATGATGTTTTCATTTAATACTATGTATTTATTTCAATTTAATAAGAACAGACAAAGGCGTGTCTTGTGAGCAGGCTTCCCAGAGTCCTGTGGAGTCGGTACGAAGGAGGTTTCTGTGCTAGGTAAGAGCAGGGCCTGGGGTCATCCAACCTGTGTCCATCCTCCAGTGCTCTCCCCAACCTGATGGTAAGATTTTGTTGCTGAGGGCAACACCTTCACAAGTCATTGGACACAGCGAATATCAGCTGGCACCTACTGAGAACCTTCACCCTTATAGACTGCTGTTTGTGATACTGGAACTTACGCTGCATGCCACCAGAAGAGAATAGTACACACCAACCAAGCCATGGAGGCCCACTCCATGAGAAGAAATCTTGATCCAGTACTGCTTGAGTGGCCAGAACCTGAGTCCACAGAGGCCAAGTACATTAGAGAAATCTAAATGCTACAGTTGTGCTAAAGGAGCACAGCCATACTCACAGATTGCTGCCTTGCTAGGCCATCATTGGAAATTCCTCCTGCAGCAGATGGGAATAAATACAGAGACCCATGTCCAGCCAATATGCAAACAGTTAGAGGCCTTGGAGCATTCCATCCTAAATGTGATGTCGCCAAATAACCCATGCCCCTAAGGGCTCAAGAAACTCTGTGTGCAGAGTGTAAGCGCCAGAGTAGATGAAGGACACACGGGTAACAAGGCCTTGTCAACACAGCAGGACCAACATACATATGAATGCACCCTGACCCACAAGCTAGCTTTTCTTTCACTTTCCCCTGATGGGGTTGCCTCTCCAGGCAAAGAGTATGTGCTCAGTCCTGATGCCACTTGATATGCTGGGGTAGGTGGGTGTGCACAGGAGAGGCAGGGTGATCCCATTCTCTGAGGAACCAGGTGAGGGATGATAGGGGAAACGGAGGGTAGGACTGGGAGGAGAAGAGGGAGGGGTCTAAGATAGGGATGTAAAATGAATAAATAAAAATTAAAAAAATAAAATTAAGAAATGAAGGGGCAGGAGAGATGGCACAGTGTTTAAGATCACAGGCTGCTCTTCTAGATATCCTGAGCTCAATTCCCAGCATCCACATGGTGGCTCATAACAATCTATCATGAGACATGGCAACCTCCTCTTGCGAGCAGACAGAATAGTGTACAATTAATAAACAAATCTTCCATAATAAAGAGAACTACACCATGAATCATAAATAAAGTTTCCCTCTCTCCAAAAAGAACACTCATTCCCTTTTTAATAATAATAATAATAATAATAATAATAATAATAATAATAATAAATGAAAATCTTAGTTTTCTCCAAGGGACTGTCATTGAGGCAACAAACCAGACTAAACTGTAGGTCCCATGAGAAGCAACAGATGGCAACAGAAAAAATCAAGGGTATACTTGTGGGTTGTCAATGCTGCCTCTTCAGGCACCAGGCATTCACCTGGTACACAGATACACCCATCCCCGCAGGCAAAATAGTCATACATGTAAAAATAAACAGATAGATGGGATTTACACTTCTTAGAAGAGTGAAAAAAAAAGCACAAGGGTCCATTAGTAAGTAAAGCTAGTTCATTGCACACAGAGCCTCAGTTTAAATTTATGTATTCCCAGTTTAAATGTGTCCAGTTTAAATTTCTCCTGCTCAGCCGGGACCAGCCAATCCCTGCTCAATGCAGAAGGAATCCTGGGGTCCTTGTCCCCCTTTCTTTTAGTGAGTGCTGACTCTCCCAGTCAAAACAGGGCTGGTCTCAGGAAGGCAGACAGAGATTATAAATCATTTTTAAAGACTATAACAAGAAGCCAGGTGTGGTGTCATATGCCTGTGGCTGTCAGTGGGGCAAGCAGAGGCTGGTGTGAGTTCCAGGCCATCTGGGTTTGCAAAATGAGTTCAGGACATGCAAGGCCACAAGAGAAATCCTCTCTCCAAAAGCAAGTGTTTGCACCCCTACCAGCTCTTCACACTCACTTGTCTAGACATATCCTAAGTCATAAAGTATGATTTCAACCAGGCTATAAGAAAGTCCTGCCAAGCATAGTGCACACACCTTCAATCCTAGCACTTGGGAGCCAGAGGCAAGTAGATGTCTGTGAGTATGTCTCTGAGTTTGAGGCCAGCGTGGTATACAAAAAGGCCTGGACAGCCAGGGCTACACAGAGAAACCCTGTCTCAAAAACCCAAATTAATAATAATGATGATGATAATAATAATAAGATTGAAATAAAAAAATCAGAGCGAGGCCTGTTGGCACATTGCCAGGTTCCTTTCACAAGGAAGGCACACAGTAGAGTTTATGGGAAACATAGCAGATGGAAGAAAGATTTGAAACTTCATTTTATTTCATTTTTAAAATCTCAATTACATTAATTCTTAGTGTATTTCAGAGACCAAAGGCTTAAAATCAGTGGGTATTGTTTTAAAGTTTAAAGCATAAGCATGAATAAAGGCTAGGTAGTTGGAGACATGTCCAGCCTCCTTCGGGGAGGAACTAGCCTTAATGCCCTGAGGGGACAAATTAGCCTTACTGCACTCTTTCCTGCCCGCTAATTATACAGTTGCTAGGAAAATGGCCCATAGGACCAGGCCAGAACTGTTTGCAGTCTTGCTGCCCAAAGTGGACCTACCATTTCAAAAGTCAGTTTCCATTACACAATCACGTAACACCAAAGCATGTAAGTCCCTGCTTGTGGTTTTGCCCCATAAAAAACTTGCTTCCCTAGATCTCAGGGCTACATTCCTCTCCTGTGTCCACAGGAAGTTTGTGTCCCATGTCCAAACACGCATACAATTTTAAAAACCTCATGTATTTACAGCAGAGTGTATCCCTGGTCTTTTGGGGTTCCCGAACTGGGCATAACAGTTTCACACTGAATAAGACCATTAGTAATTTATAAACATCTCCCAATGACAATAAACACTTGTAGCCACAGAAAACAACCCAAAACCTACCCAATCCCCCCTTAAGGAAAATAGGACATCATTCTCATTGATTTCTTCTAGCTGACATTTTGGACATGCAGAAATCCTGTTGGGGGCCCAAAGAAAATTGGAAAAATGTTTAATTAAGCAAGCAATATATGTGGTCCAGTCTTTGAATGTTGAGAAAATAATAAAAGTCCTGTTTAGAACAGTCTAAAATGCTGGACCAATTAAGATTTGTAGCTTTCTTCAAAGCTCTCTTCAAAGCAGGCCGTGATGAGAAACAGCAATTGAAGCTGTTGTGACAGGATCAAGCAGGATTCTGGAACATGGAAGATACTGAAACAGATGTGTCAATGTCTCAGCATGCTGGAAAGAGGATTCTGTCAGGTTTTGTCAAGCATCTCCAGTATTTACTCCTTTTGTTCTGAAAACATATAATTTCTCATAAGCATTACACAGTAATAAAATTATAAATGTATGAGATGTTCAGAATGAAATTAAACTGTAAACCAATTTTATCAATGCCAATTAAAAGAATGGCATAATAAATATTGAGGATATTATAGCCAAGGATTTATTGGCTATATATTGCTGAAGTTCTGGTTAGAGACATTTTTTATGTCTCAGTCAGTTTTAGAGTTGTTCCCATGTGAAGGGATTATCAATTTATATTGCCTGTTCTGTTTGGCATTCTTGATTTCTCTCTTCTTGTGTGTGATCAAAGTCTTCAGGTAGTCTTCCTCTGTTATATTTGATTTTTATTAGTTTTGAAGGAACCCATAATTTCTCTTCTCCTATATGAACATATGGAAAACATCTTCCCCAGTGTGTAACACATTCCCTACTGTCCATTGTTAAGTTAGGGTATCTTTGAAATATATAGGCTGAAATAATTCAGCAGTTTTTTTTTCTATAACCCAGTGTTTTTTGCAGCTGTTGTTTGTTGTTCATTATCATTTAAGAAATTTAAGATCAATAAAGCATTATGTAATCTTTCTCGGGGAGGGGCTTAATAACCTTCTCTGTTTGTTAAGTATGTCCCTTAAATTACGATTCGATTTTTCAATGACTGCTTGACCGGCAGGATTGTGAGGTATACCTGTTACACGTTTTATCTAATAATATGTAAAAAAAAAAATCTTTCCATTTTATTAGAGACATATGCTGTAGCATTATCAGTCTTAATTTGTATAGGAATAATTATAACTTGCATCAATTCTAATAAATGCATAACTGAATCAGCCTTCTCAGAACTTATGGCTTTTGCTCATATGTGTCTGAATATGTGTCTATAGTATGGTGCACATATATCAGTTTACCAAACTCTATAAAATAAAACACGTGATTTAGCAAATTTCTTTGGTTGCCATTAGGGTTACTTCCTGCAGGTAGTGGAGTTTAGTTATATAAAGAACAAGAGGGACATTTTCGCTCAATTTCTTTTGCTTGTTGCCAAATGATAGAAAACTCTCTTTTTAAACCTTTGCTGTTAACATGGTGTTTTTTAAATGAAATTCTGATGCCTCTAACACGCTTCCTGTCAATAGTTGATCAATTTCATCATTGCCTTGTGCTAGAGGGCCTGGTGGACTCATATCAGATTGGATCTATGTTATACACAATGGATTATTTCTATTTCTGATTACTCATTTTAATTGAAGAAACAGTGAAGTTAAGTCCAAATTATCCTGAATTAGATCAGAAGTTTCTATATGTAGAAAAACTCTCCATATTGAGAGTCAGTGACTATATTAAGAGATTCTTGAAAATTTGATAACACCAAGAGAATTGCATATAATTCTGATTTTTGAACTTAATCATAAGGACCCCTCACTACTTTACTCAGATTTTCTGACTTATAACCTGCCCTTTTTGATGTATTGGCATCCATATAAAATGTGGGAGCTCCAGAAATTAGAGTTCCTTTTATTATACAAGGGAGAATTCAATTGTTTGTTTCTATAAACTGAAGTGACTTGATTTTTGAGTATCTGTTGCTGATTTCTCCCAAAAACTCACAACAAGCTCTTTGCCAATATCCGTTCTCTGCATTAACGATACAATCTCAGCATTGGTAAAGGGCACCACAATTTCAGCTGGATCTATTCCAGCCAACTGATGAAGTCTCGTTTTTCATTTTAGGACCAATTCAGGAACTTTTCTAAATAGGTTTTTAATTTTTTATTTTGTTTGTGTGCCAAAAATATCCATTCTAAGACACAGTCCACCTTCTGCATAAGAATTCCTGTGGGAGAATGAGTGAAAAGCAAGATAACCAAAATACAGTCCCTCTTTGGATCAATATGGTCTATATATGTATCTTGTAATTTCATTTCTACCATTCAATTCATTTTCATCTTCAGTTGATAACGTTCTTGGACTTTTTAAAGTCCTTATCATCCTGTAACTTTTGAAATAAGTTATTTAGCTCTTGAGTAGCTTAACCAAATGTAGGCTATAGCCAGTTAATATCTCACAGCAATTTTTGAAAATCATTGAGAGTTTTTAATTGGGTTCTTCTAATTTGTACTTTTTGTGGTCGTGTTTTCTGTTGACCTATTTTGTATCCTAGGTAATTAATAGAATCTCCTCTTTGTACTTTTTCAGGAGCAATCTCTAAACCCCAACAAAGCAAAGTTCTATTTATTTCATCAAAAGTATTTTCTAATGTTTTTCTATCTGAATCAGCTAATAAGATATCATATACCTTATAAATATATTTGATATATATAATAAGATATATATACCTTATATATATATATATATTTACCATATACTGGTAAATTATGGATTGAGGAAACTGCTCATGAATTATCTCCAACAGCTGTTGTAAAATTATTGGCACAAAGTAGGACTGACTGTTCAACATCCCCTGGACAGCTTCTACTCAAAGTGGGTCCTGAGAAAGCAAACCTTTCCCTATCATGCTCATGTAAAGGAATTGTGAAAAAGCAATCCTTTAAATCAATCACCATAATAGGCCATTCCTTAGGTAACAAGGATGGCAATGGGATTCCCGGATCATTAACGATCTCATTGGCTGAAAAATTTTGTTAACGGCTTTGAGATCTGTTAACATCCTCCATTTGCCAGATTTCTTTTTGATGACAAATATAGGAGAATTCCAAGGGCTGTTGGACTCCTCTATATGTTGAGCATCCAGCTGTTCCAGGACTAACTGTTCTAGTGCCAGTAATTTTTCTTTACTCGTAGACCATTGTTCAATCCAAATAGGTTGGTCAGCCAACCACCTTGGTAAGGTTGTGGGATTTTTACTAGCAGTGGCTTCCCACCATGAAGTTGAAAAGACAGCCTCTGTTGTATTTTGTTTATGGACAGCCTATAACTGTTTTTGATGGCATTTTAAAATAATTTTAACTTCTTTATCAGGAGTATTACCTGTTTTGCCTCTGAAATTGGGGGTTGTTAATTTGGGTCTCCCATTGTTGTAACAGATCTCTTCCCCATAAGTTTATGGCTATCTCAGCCACATATGGTCTTAGTTTTCTAATTTGACCTTCTGGTCCTGTACATTTAAACCATCTAACACTTTATTTCACTTTAGATAAAGTTCCAACTCCTTGGAATTGGATATCCACCTCTTGAATTGGCTAATTTGGGGGTCAGAATTTAGGAGTGATAACTGTGAAATCAGCCCCAGTATCCACCATGCCTTCAATTTCAATATTATTTAAAATTATCTTCAACTTTGGCCTATGATCATTTGATCATTTATAGAAGTTTAACAATATATTTGTTTTTATAATCCTTTCCTTATTTTTTTTCAATTTATTTATTGATTTATTTTTATTTACCTATAAAGCCTACCCTGGCCTCACTGTTGAAGTTTTTAATGTTTATTCCCAGAGCAGTGGTGTTTAACTTTCTTGTGTAGGAGGATCCTGTTCTGCATTGGGGCCTGAAAAAGACCCCCTCAGGCATTTTTGATAAAGGATTACCCCTTTTATCTGTGCTATACATTCACTAATCCAATGTCAACCCTTGCCACATCTTCTGCATATTCTAGGAAGTATAGACTCCCTTTTTGAATTATTTTGTTTTTTCTCATAACTCCGTTTGCAGCAACCTTGTCCATCAAAATTAAGACATTTCCCAATGTATTTAAGGGTAGCTTCTCCTATCAAGGCCAAATTGGGTGATTGAGGTCTGATGTCAATCGTATTTATAACCCATTCATCTATTTGTGCACACCTTGCTTTTAATGTCTGTATTACCTCTTTGCATTCAAAATCTTTGCATTTTCAAAAGCTTTTCTAGCTAGTGGATCTGATATATTTGTATCCCCAGCTGAAGTCAATCTTTGCAAAACATTAATGAATGTTTCACATGGAGCTTGTATGACCTGAGAGGATGACTCAAGCCTTTTTCCTGATTTCTCAACCTTGTCCCAGGTATTTAAGGTTGCTAGGTGACATAATGCTAAGGTTTCTTCATTATATACAGCTTGTATCTCTGTGTCAGCCTATTGGCCATCACCAAGCACTGTTCCTTAGAAACACCAACAGCCCTGGCTCTATTTTTGTATGCTATCTCTCTAGCCTCTTCTCTTCACCATAATAGCCATTGTAAATATGGCTCAGGTTCTTTTATTGCCTTTTACATATCCTCCCAGTCCTTTGGGATTACTCTACTGATTGACCAGAAAGTCAGGATTTGTTTTACAAATGGTGAATGCATTCCAAAATTGGTGACACTTTCTTTAAATTTTCTCAGGTCTGGCACTTCCACAGGGTGCCATTCAGCCTCATGGTAATCGTGTGGGTGATCATCATCTGCTGGTCTCTGTTGTACACTGACTGGATAAGCTAACCTTTGTTTTCTAACCACCTTTGTTTGGATTTCCTTATTATTATCTTTCATGTCTGCCTGAGTATTTTCTTTACTTAGTATGCTAAACTCTTCTTTTAAGGTCTGTACCCACATTTCACACCTATCTCTCCGTTGTTTGCTTTGTCCAATAATCTCTTCAATCTCTTGTTTTATGCCTCCCTTTTAACTTTTAATTTTTCTTTATAGTGTTCTAGTTGTTTGTGTTTTCCAGTATCTTTTCTAAAACCTCTGCCCTATTTTCCTGTTGTTTCTTATGTTCTGTAAGTTTTTGTATCTCTTCTTTTACGTCCTGTTTCCAACCTTTATTATTTCTTTATACTGTTCTACTTGTTTTTTTTTTTTTTCACAGTTAAAATATGGTTTATTGATTTTTAAATATATTTGTTACAAATAATTTGTTTTATGAAAAATATAAGAATGGATAAAATATAACTTTAATGGAGATAGTGAGTTAATTGTTCCACATAAATCACAACATCTTTTTTTTTTTTTAATTTTTTTTTATTTTATTTTATTTTTTTTTTTTATTTTTAATGCAGTTTATTCAGGAACCTTGAACAATCCTCGGACCCAGGGGAAAGCCAGCCCACAGCTTAAATAGCCTCTGGGTAGCCAACCCAGGCGTGCCACGTGGGCAATGCAGATAGGTCCACATACATGGAAGCAAACCAGATCCTCAGCCTTAGCCAAATCAACAAAATCAGGAATGAAAAGGGGGATATAACTACAGACACTGAGGAAATCCAAACAATCATTAGGACTTACTTCAAAAGTCTATATGCCACAAAATTTGAAAATCTAAATGAAATGGACAATTTTCTTGATCGATTTGACTTACCAAAGCTGAATCAGGACCAGGTAAATCAACTAAATAGTCCTATATCCCCCAAAGAAATAGAAGCGGTCATCAAAAGTCTCCCATCCAAAAAAAGCCCAGGACCAGATGGCTTCAGCGCAGAATTCTACCAGACCTTCAAAGAAGAGCTAACACCAATTCTCTTCAAACTATTCCACAAAATAGAAACAGAAGGAATATTACAAATTCATTCTATGAAGCCACAGTCACCTTGGTACCTAAACCTCACAAAGACTCAACAAAGAAAGAGAATTTCCGCCAATCTCCCTTATGAACATTGATGCAAAAATACTTAATAAAATACTTGCAAACCGAATCCAAGAACACATCAAAGATATTATCCACTATGACCAAGTAGGCTTCATCCCAGGTATGCAGGGGTGGTTCAATATAAGGAAATCCATCAATGTGATCCACCATATTAACAAATTGAAAGAAAAAAACCACATGATAATCTCCCTAGATGCTGAAAAAGCCTTTGACAAAATCCAACATCCATTCATGTTCAAAGTATTGGAGAGATCAGGGATACAAGGCACATATCTAAACATAGTAAAGGCGATATACAGCAAGCCTATAGCCAACATCAAACTGAACGGAGAGAAACTTAAAGCAATCCCACTGAAAATCAGGGACAAGACAAGGCTGCCCACTCTCTCCATATCTCTTCAACATAGTGCTGGAAGTCCTTGCTAGAGCAATAAGACAGTTGAAGGAGATCAAGGGGATACAAATTGGAAAGGAAGAAGTCAAATTATCACTATTTGCAGATGATATGATAGTATACGTGAGTGACCCCAAAAACTCTACCAGGGAACTCCTACAGCTGATTAACACCTTCAGCAAAGTGGCGGATACAAAATTAACTCAAAAAATCAGTAGCCCTCCTGTATACAAAAGACAAAAGGGCTGAGAAAGAAATTAGGGAAACAACACCCTTCACAATAGCCACAAATGACATAAGGTACCTCGAGTAACCCTAACCAAGGAAGTCAAAGACTTATATGAAAAAATTTCAAATCTCTGAAGAAAGAATTAGAAGAAGATATGAGAAGATGGAAAGATCTCCCATGCTCATGGCTTGGCAAGATTAACATAGTAAAATGGCCATCTTACCAAAAGCAATCTACAGATTCAATGCAATGCCCAACAAATTACCAACACAATTCTTTACAGACCTGGAAAGAAAAATTCTCAACTTCATATGGAATAACAAGAAACCCAGAATTGCTAAAACAATCCTCTACAATAAAAGATCTTCCGGAGGTATCTCCATCCCTGATCTTAAGTTGTGCTATAGAGCAACAGTTTTAAAAACTGCATGGTACTGGCATAGAAACAGAATGGTGGATCAATGGAACCGAACAGAGGACCCAGAAATAAACCCACACACTTATGGACACCTGATCTTTGACAAAGACGCCAAAACCATACAATGGAAAAAGATAGCATCTTCAACAAATGGTGCTGGTCTAACTGGATGTCTACATATAGAAAAAAGGAAAATAGATCCATACTTGTCACCCTGCACAAAACTGAAGTCCAAGTGGAGTCCAAAGACCTCAACATAAAACCAGACACATTAAATCGGCTTGAAAAAAAAAGGGGAATACCCTAGAACTCATTGGTACAGGGGAAAACTTCCTGAACAGAACACCAACAGCACAGGCTCTAAGAGCAACAGTCAATAAATGGGACCTCATGAAACTGAAAAGCTTCTGTAAAGCAAAGGACACCGTCATCAAAACAAAGCGACCACCTACAGATTGGGAAAGAATCTTCACCAACCCTTTATCTGACAGAGGACTCATATCCAGTATATATAAAGAACTAAAGAAGCTGAAAAGCAGCAAACCAAGTAATCCACTTAAAAAATGGGGAACAGAGCTAAACAGAGAATTCTCTGTAGAGGAATACTTAGAGAAGCACTTAAAGAAATGCTCAACCTCACTAGCCATTAGGAAATGCAAATCAAAACAACCCTGAGATTTCACCTTACACCCATGAGAATGGCCAAGATCAAAAACTCAAGTGACAACACATGCTGGAGAGGTTGTGGAGAAAGGGGAACCCTTCTCCACTGCTGGTGGGAATGTAAACTTGTTCTACTTGTTTTTTGTGTTGTTCCAGTATCTTTTCTAAAGCCTTTGCCTTTGAGAACACATAAAAGGCTAAATCAATTATTAAAGTTAAATTGAGGAATAGGAATGTAACCATAGTCATAATTTTTAAACTTTCCTTTATTTCTGTCTTAAAAACATAGAAGAGATTATCAGCCAAGCTCAAAGAAGTCTGTTTTAATGTTTCTCTCATCTTGTTAGACTGTAGTGACAACCAGTTTTGTTCAGTCTCAGGTCTGCCCACAGTAGGCTGTCTTTTGCTCTGAGGCATGTTTAAGAGTCTCTTTTAAAGAGCCAGTAATTTATCTGGGAGTTTTTAAGTTTAAAGTTTGGGTTGTATTGCTGGAAGCATATTCCTCTTCCCCACCAAATTAAATTAAAGTAGGATTTAAAGGGTGTGTATACTTAGATTAGTTGAGTGCCATATGTTGTAGATTATCAATATTTACTATTGATTGATCTTTTAGTTAAGCAGTGGTTATTCCTAAACAGCTGTATAACCAAATCACCACAGAGAGACTAGGATTTATTTAATTAACCTAGAGCACAATGCTGGCAAACAGTTAATCCATCCTAAAACTCTAAGCCTACAGAGTTTCCTACCATTCAGATTCACCCATCATACTTGCCTTTAGTGATATCTTAGTTCCAGGTCATTTCCACATGTGGTGCCAAGACATCTCCTGCAGATTCTCCTCTTCTCCTCTTCTCCTCTTCTGCCTTCTTCCTATTCCTCCCACTCTGGACCAGGATGTCTCACACTATCCTCTCTATTACTCATTATTGTGGCTTGTTGTTTTAATTGACAATAAAGAGAACAAATGGTGGCATTTTTATGCAAATTTGAGACAGGTGATGCTTAGAAAAAGCATCACAATGCAATACCTGGATTGAAACCAGACAGTGGAGGAGAGAAATCAGCATTTGAATGAACAAGGGTAAATTGTATACATTCCAAAAAAGAACATTATACCAATATAACCCCTTGTATCATATTAGAACAACATGGTCTAAAGCTAGACGTAAATAGTAACAAAAATAGTAAACAGCCTGCATACGCATGGAAACTGAACTCTTCTCAATGACAGCTGGATTATGGAAGAAATAAACTAATTAGACTTTCTAGAATTTAACAAAAATGAAGGCACGACTTACCCAAACTAATGAGACATAATGAAAGTAATTCAAAGAAGAAAGTTCATAGAAGTAAGTGCCTTCATTAAGAAATCTGAGACATCTCAAATCAACATAACAACACATGTGTAAGCCCTACTCAAAAGGAAGCAGACATACACAAGAGGAGTAGAAATAATCAAACTTAGGGCAGAAATCAATAAATTAGAAAGAAAGAAAATAATTCAAAGAATAAACAAAAGCAAGAGCTGGTTCTTCGAGAAAATGAAAAAGATAGACAAACCTTTAGACTAACTAAATAAAACACAGGGAGACACTATACAAATTAGCAAAATCAGAAAATAAAAAGGGGTATAATTACAGAAACTGAGGAAATTCAAAGAATCATTAGGTTTTACCTTAAAAGTCTATATGCCACAAAATTTGAAAATATAAATGAAATGGAATATTTTCTTGCTAAATTCCACTTATCAAAGTTGTATCTGGATCAGGTAACTAAATTAATAGACTTACATGCCCTTTTGAAGCATTCATCAAAAGTCTCCCTGCCAAACAAAGCCCAGGGCCTGATAGTTTCCATGCAGAGTTCTACTAGACCTTCAAAGAAGAGGTAATGCCAATACTCTTCAAACAATTTCACAAAATAGAAAAAGAAGGAACCTTACTAAACTCTTTCTATGAAGCCACATTCACCTTGATACCTAAACCTCACAAAAGCTAACTAAAAGGCAGGGATACACTAAGAAAGATAATTTCAGACCATTCTCTCTTATGAATATTGAAATGAAAATCCTCAATAAAATACTCCCAAAATGAATCCAAGAAAACATCAAAGATCTCATCTCAAATGATCAAGTAGGCTTCATTCTAGGCATGCAGGGGAGGTACAATATACAGAAATCCATCAGTGTAATCCACCCATAAACAAACTGAAAAAGAAAAACCACATGATCATCTCAATAGATGCTGAAAAGCATTGAATAAAATCCAAGCTCAATTAATGTTTAAAGTCTTGTAGATATCAGAGATAAAAGGCACATGCCTAAACATAGTAAAGATAATATACAACAAGCCTATAGCAAACATCAAACTAAATGGAAAGCAATTTAAATCAATCCCACTGAAATCAGAGACAAGTCAAGTTTGGTCACTCTCTCCTTTCTCTTCAATATAGTACTGGAAATTCCAGTTAGAGCAGTAAAACAACTAAAGGAAATCAAGGGGATACAAAGCAGAAAGGAAGAAGTCAAAGTATCACTATTCACAAATGATATGATAGTATACATGAGTGACCCTAAAAATTCTACCAGAGAACTACTACAGCTGATAAACACCTTCAGCAAAGTGGCTGAAAACAAAGTTGCTAAAAAATATCTGAAGCCCTCTTGTATAGAAAAGACAAGAGGACTGAGAAAAAAAATTAGGAAAAAAACAACCTTGCAATAGCCACAAATAACATAAAGTTCACTGGTGTGACTCTAATCAAGCAAGTGAAAATCTGTATAAAAAACCTTCAAGTGTTTGAAGAAAGAAACTGAAGAAGATATCATAAGATGGAACAATCTCCCATACTCATGGATCAGTAGGAATAACAGCAAAATGGCCATTCTACCAAAAGAAATGTAGAGATTCAATGCAATTCCCATCAAAATAGCAACACAATTCTTTACAGACCTTGAAAAAACAATTCTCCACATCACATAAAAAAATCCAGAATAGTTAAAAGAATCCAGTACAAAAACAAAAAAAAAAAAAAAAAAAAAAAAAAAAAAAAACAAACAACAACAACAAAAAAAAAACTTATGGAGGTATCTCCATCCTGGATCTCAAGCTGTACTACAAAGAAACAGTAAAAATGGTGTGATACTGGCATAGAAACATACTGGTGTATCAGTGGAATTGAATCAAAGACCCAGAAATAAACGCACATACCTACAACGCCTGATTTTTTACAAAGAAGCCAAAACCATTCAATGGAAAAAAGAACATCTTCAACCAATGGTGCTTGTCTAACTGGATGTCCACATATAGAAAGATATACAAATAGATCCATACCTCTCATCCTGCACAAAAGTAACGTCCTTGTGGATAAAATACCTCAACATAAAACTAACATTCTTAATCTGTTATTTTAAAAAAAGTGAGGAAGAGGCTTGAACACATTGGCACAGGAGACAACTTCCTGAACACAACACCAGCAGCACAGGCTCTAAGATCTACAATCAATAAATGGGGTCTCATGAAACTTAAAATCTTCTCTAAAGCAGAGGACACTGTCAGCAGAACCAAATAATTGCTTACAGACTGGGAAGGGACCTTCACCAACTCTACATCATACAGAAGGCTAATAACAAGAATATATAAATAACCCAACAAATCAAATAATCCAATTTAAAATACGGTTCAGAGCTAAACAGAAATTCTCAACAGAGGAGTATTGAATGGTGTAGAAACACTTAAAAATGCTCAATGTCCTTAAAAATCTGAGAAATGAAAATCAAAATGGCTCTGAGACTCCACCTCACACCCATAAGAATGGCTAAGATCAAAAACTCAAGGGACAACACATGCTGGAGATGATGTGCAGAAAGGAGAGCCCTCCTCCATTGCTGTTAAAAATCTAAACTTGTACAGCTGCTTTGGAAATCAGTCTGGTGTTTTCTCAGAAAACTGGGAATACTGCTACTCCAAGACTCAGCTAAAAAAACTCCTAGGCATATATCAGAAAGATGCTCAACCATACAGCAAGGACATTTGCTCAACTATGACAATAACAGCTTTATTCATAATAGCCAGAATCTGGAATCAAACTAGATGTCCCACAATGGGGGAATGGATACAGAAATTGTGGTACATTTACACAAGGAAATACTACTCAGGTATTAAAAACAAGAGAATCATTAAATTTGCAGACAAATGAATGGAACTAAAAAAGATCACCCTGAGTGATGTATCCTAGAAGCAGAAATACATGTATGGTATAGATTCACTTATAAGTGGCCATTACCCATACAATATAGATTGGACATACTAAAATCTACATAAGTTAAAAGCTAAAGTACAAGGAGAAACATAGGGAAGATGCTTAATTCTCATTCAGAAAAGAAAACAGGATAGATGCCACAACCCATAGAAGAGAGAGAACAGGATAGGAGCCTTCCACGGATGTACACTAAGTGACTCCACTCAACAGGTGATTGAAGCAGATGGAGAGACCCACAGAAAAATTTTGTATAGAACACAAAAAGTCTTATTGAAAAAGTAGGAGACAGGAGGACCTAAAGGTGTCAGGAGTCACACAAGAAGATCAACAAAGCAAAATAATTTGAGTCCTGGGGCCCTGCAGAGACTGATGCATCAACCAAAGAGCATGAAAGGACTTAGACCCCCTGCTCAGATGTAACCCCATAGACAGCTCATTCTCCATATGGGATCCCTAGTAAGGGGAGAAGAGACAGTCTCTGAACTTGGCTGCCTGCTTCTTGATCACTTCTCCATGGTGGGGTCACCTAGTCAGCCCACAGATGAAGAGGATACAGGGAGTCTTAATGGAACCTGATAAGCTAGGGTCTGATAGGACCTTCCCTATCAGAGGACACAGGAGAAGGATAGGGGAGGAGGTGGGAGGGATAGCGGGACATAGAGTAGATGAGGGAGGGGCCTACAATTGGGATACAAAGTGAATATATTGTAAAAATTAATGATAAACATGGGTGACAGAATGAAGCATAAATAAGACACAATTTACTGAGAAATACACAAAAAATACTCACCATCTTTAATCATAGATCTAGATAGAAAAAAAAAAAAAAAAACTTAGGCAACCAATACCTCAAATGACAAATAATGTATGTTTAGTGTCCTTCTTGGCACTATAGTAAAAGAGAATGTGATAGGATGCATACAATATCATTGGAAATCTTTCTTCATAGACTGACCAAGGAGTGACTTGTAGGAGTTGAGATGTTGATTGACTTTCTTCCCACAGATCAGCAGGAATGTATCCCTTGCTGAATTCAAGAGTACCCAAACCTTGAGAGAAACCACTGCCTGCCCTGCCCATGGCAGTGACCTTCCTGTCCTTTGAGGATACTCTGGGCTTGGCTCTGGCATGCATGGCTCTGAACTTATCTTTCAGCACAGCTGTTATTTTGGGGATCTTTCTTGAGCAACATGACTCACCCATCATTAAGTCCAATACCTGGACTATAATAAAATCCCTTAATTCTTCAAATGAAATTACTTACCCCTACTTTTAGCAATTTTATATAAGCTGTATATCTAACCATAACTAAAGAGCCCTTCATTTAAGCAATGTTATATAGATACACTCTATTTCAGAGTAGAAACTACTTCTGAAAACACATTTTAGTAAGTTATGCATGTTACTTTTTAATTTGTGGACAACATAAATATTCAAATTTTAATTACATAATAGTAATTGTGATAAATAATACAGGTACTATATATTTTTCCCTTAGTATTTTATTTTTCTGGAGGAAACAGGAATTAAGTTGACAGTTGACATCTTCTGTTGGACAGGCAAAAATATGGATCTCTGGAAAAGGGTGCTTGCAAAATTCTACATCCACAGCGGAAATCATTGTGCAGAATTCTCAAAATGATAAAACTAAATCTATCATATAAGCCACTTATAACTTTCCTTGACATAAAAACAATGGACTTAACATAATTCCATAAAAATATTTTTCAACCATGCTCGTTGCTATTCTACTCAAAATAAGTACAAACTGGGAACACATAAATATTCTTCAACTGATAGATAACTGAAATGGTGTGCACATAAATAGGTAGAAATATAAGTGATGATATTGATTTAGGTAACTCAGATCCAGAAAACAGATATCACATGTCCTGTCTACTCTGAACCATGGAGTTCTAGATCTTCAGTTGTGAATATTCAACCTACCATGAAAGAAAAGAAAGAGGGTGGCGAAAGACTGGGGACCAGCCTCAGCAGTTGATAGTTTCGAGAGAGGAAGGAAGAATAAGGCAAGGCAGAAATGAGTCAGGCATGGTTGTCCAAAGAAACTTAGAGTCTGGACTGACTGGCAGTCAGAGTACTTCTTTATTCAGACATAGTTCAATAATAAAAGATAGATTCACATTGTTCTAAAACATAGATGATTTTTTTTTGTTCCCAGACAGGTGTTTTAACTGTCTCTTGGTCATAAATTTAGTCATCAGTGATAAACCTTATCTTTTTACTATCATTTTTTCTTCATCAATGCCATAACCTGACATTTTTGAGAATATGGAGGCATATTTGCCACAGCCTGAAAACCCTATTCTCAGGTTGGACACATTCTCAGATTCAATGGCAATAGGTAGAAAATCTTCAAGCCAGGCTGGGCATATTGCTTTGTCCCAAGAAGTATATTATCATATTTTAATGGACAGCCTCATGAAAAACAATTTATGGCAAAGCAGCAACAGTTGTTATTCAATTCCTGGCATAATGTAATGTCTATACTTCATATCTTTGTAGAATTTATTTATGTGCTAAATCTAAGTATTCTTTCATTATTTTGGTCATACAACAACACAGTGATACTGTGCAAGCTAATATTTCTAGGAAAAGGAAGTCCTAATACCTCACTTTTAAAATCATTTTTACAAAACATTCTTTTTCCATCATTATAGAGCCTAGTGTAATGTGAAGATGTCTACAGCCATTCATTTGCAGCTCTATCTAGTAATTGAGGGGCATACCATATGTAGCTCCTAATCTTATATGCCAAGTAATGATCTGAGGATACAGCAGTACAAGGTATTTAATCTCAAATGCTATCAACTCTCCTAGCACTACAAACTTTGTATGCCTTTTTAAGAGTATGTTGTTCTGATTATTTTCTTCTTGAGGAAGCACGGGGGTAGATTTTGCAAGACTATCTTGGAGCTGAAGTCTCATAAGGAGTTCTCTGCCATTTTTGTGTGAGTTACAACTTCCACAAGGAAGACATTCATGTAGGGCCAGATAATTGATATTTCCCCTAAAAATGAGAGGAGCAGTATGTTCAGGATTTTTCTGGGGAAACTTAGAAGCAGTATTCCAGGGTGAAGGCATAAATGATTCATTAAAAAATTTCCCATTGCTCCAATGTCTCCAGGCTGTACATGTATTGAAGGCCCTCTAAGAACGTAGCAAGTGGAGATCAAGACCAAGCCTGAAAGATAGCATGAAGTCTATTGTAACATGCAGCTCAGCTGTGCTGGATCTTTGTCAAATAGCTGTGCTGACTTCAAGACTTTAACTGTATATGAACTTTGGTGAGGTTTTAATCCATTTGGAGGTGACTTTTGAGTGAAAATAAGCATCTATTTCCATGTTTCTACATATAGGCATCTAGTTTAGTCAGCACCATTTGTGAAGATTTTATCTGTTTTTCCAGTGTGTATTTTTATTTTTGGTATAGTACTAGTATAATCAACTATTACTCAGACATTTAAATAATCAAATCATGAAACATGAAGGTAAATGCACATTTGCAGGTAACTGAGAGTAAGAGAACCTAGACCCCAAAAGAGAAATAGGGTATGTATTTGTTTTACATATATATTAGTTGCAAGATGTATGATATGCAAGCAACTGAACATAATACCACAGGGGATACATACAGATTAAGAACTGGAGGTTAGGGGAGGCAGAGATTTCTCCATAGGAAAGGGAAATAAAATACTTGGTAGAAGTGGAAGGTGGGCTAAAAAGATAGAATTGAAGGGGATTGGGAAAGGAAGAGGGCAATGAAAAGGTAACATGAGAAAAGACAGGTAAAATTAATGGTCATTTTTTTGGTACAGTGGAATCCTAATGCAATAGAAGCTTTCTAAAATACATACATGTAAGAAGCCAATATAAATGAAATCACCACATAACAGGAAAGTCCAAACTGGAAATCTCTTGTCACTAAATAAAGCACCCAGTACTGGTAATAGGTTACATTTTACTAAGGTATTGGACAGAGTAGTGTGATTGTAATGCCAAAACAATACAGGCTTTTGCCAAGACTATAGGCAGCTTTCCACAATTGAATGCAATGCCCTCTTGCTGAAGACAACACTTACTAAGTGGAATATAGATAAATAAAGCTTGTGCCTACATATAACCTTCACACTTACATTCTAGCAATTTTGATATGGGAAGTACTCTGCAACGACAAGTGGAAAAATATAAGCACTAACCCAGCTACCAAATTTTTGAACTATAACATAGTCCTACCTGTAAGACATATCAGTGCAAGAGTTGTAGGAGTAAATAATCAATCTATAGTTTGACTTAAGCTCCACTTCACATGATGCAATCCACACCTGACACTGGATTATTGATCAAGAAATAGAAATTACATAGCCCAGGGTTCTAGGGAAAAGCAAATACTACATTCTACTAAAAGTAATAAAATGACCATTGACACCATTCTGCTATACTCACAGACCAGGGTCTTGTTCTTCCATCATCAAAGAAGCTTCCTCCTGCAGCTGATGGAAACAAATTCAGAGACCCGTAGAGAAAATAGATATTCAGTGTGAGACCTCAGACTACTCAAGTATAAATGGAAATTTTCCATCAAATTCATGCCCTCCATGGTCATTGTAATTCAGCCAAAAGAGTGTAACAGAGAGAAAGGATAGAGGATACCAAAGAAGAAAGTACTATAAATTAAGATGACTGAAGCATATATAAATTGTGAGATACTGAGGCAGCATGCACTAGGCCTTTAATATTCTGCACCAGATGTGGTTATAAAGCTGAATTAGAAGTGCACACCTGGGTTTGTCCCAAACCTTATCTCTAATTGTTAAGCACTTGCAAATGAAAGTGTAGGTTTCTCTAAGAGACACTCATTTTATCCAAGGGACTTCTCTTAATTGTACATTTAAGAGTACATTCCAAAAGTTAGATGGCCAAAAAATTCACTCACTGGCACATTTGGATTTTGATGTCCTATAATTCTCGCATGCATTTTCAAAATTTTAATATAGTTCTCATTTTAATTTGCTGAAGTTTTTTTTTCATTTTTAAACTTTTATTAATTTCACTTTATTTACTTTATATCCCCCCATAAACTCCTCCCTCCTCCCCTCCCAATCCCACTTTCCCTCCTCCTTCTTCACACATGCCCCTCCCCAAGTCCACTGATAGGGGAAGTCTTCCTCCCCTATCATATTCTTGCCTACCTTATCAGGTCTCAACAGGAATGGCTACACCTTTTTCCTCTGTGTCTTGGAAAGGCTGCCCCTCCCAGGAGTAGTTGATCCTACTCCTGAGCCATCCACTGAGTTCATGTCAAAGACATCCCCTGTTACCCTTAATAGGGAACTCACAAGGAGACAGATACTTATGGGCTACATCTGAGCAGGGGTTCTAGGTGTTCTTTATGCATGGTCCTTGTTTCGAACAGGACCCCCTGGGCCCATATTTTTGGTTCAGTTGGCCTTCTTGTGGTGTGCCTTTCCCATCCAGGTCTTTCTATCTCCTGAATCTTTCTTTTGAGTCCATGCTCTATGCTCAACATTTGGCTATGAGTCTAACCATCTGTTTCAATACTTTGCTATGTATATTATTTCAGAGGCCCTCTCTGGTAGGTTCCTGCCCTGTTCCCTGTCTTCTCCCATTACCAATGTCTATCCCATTTGCCCTTCTGAATGAGGATTAAACATCTTTCCTAGGATCCTCCCTGTTGTTTAGCTCAATTAGAACTATAGATTTTAGTATTTTTAATCCTGTATTATACAACTAATATCCACTAATAAGTGAGTATATACCATGAGTGTCTTTCTGCTTCTGGATACCTCACTCAGGATGATCTTTTCTAGTTGCCTCCATTCGCCTGCTGATTTCCTTGTTTTTAACTGCTGAGTAGAATTGCATTGTGTAAATGTACTACAAATTCTGTATCCATTCCTCAGCTGTGGTACATCTAGGTTGTTTTCAGATTCTGGCTATTATAAAAAAAATGCTATTATGAGTATAGTTGAGCAAATGTTCTTGTATGGTTGATAATATACTGAATATATACCCAGGGGTGGTATAACTAAATGTTGAAGTAATACTATTCATAAATTTCTGAGAAATCACCAGATTTCCAAAGTGGCTGTACAAGTTTACATTCCCATCAGCAATGTAGGAGTGTTCCCTTTTCTCCACATCCAGTCCAGCTTGTGTTGTAGATGATGTGATAATACACATGAATGACCCTAAATATTCAAACAGGGAACTCCTACAGCTGATAAACACCTTCAGCAAAGTGGCTAGATACAAAATTAAATTTGAAAAAAAATCTGAAGCCCTCCTGTATACAAAAGAGAAAGATGCTCAGAAAGAAATTAGGGAAACAACACCCCTTCACAATTGCCACAAATAACATAAAGTACCTTCGTGTGACTCTAATCAAGCAAATGAAAGACTTGTATGAAAAAAAAAAAAACCTTCAAGGAAGACATCAGAAGATGGAAAGTTCTCCCATGCTCTAGGATTGGTCAGATTAACATAGTAAAAATGGCCACTCTACCAAAAGAAATCTACAGACTCAATGCAATTCCAATCAAAATACCAACACAGCTCTTTACAGAACTTGAAAGAAAAATTCTCGGTTTCATATGGAAAAACAAAAAAAATGCAGAATTGATAAAAACATGCCTGTACAATTAAAGATTTTCTGGAGGTATCTTCATCCCACATCTCAAGTAGTATAGAGTAACAGTAATAAAAAAAAAATAACATGGTACTGGCACCTGTACTTTAAATCTTAAAGGGGTGTGCATCTACTCATTAATTTTATTAAATCATATCAATAAGCTGAGGGGGAAAAACAAGTATAGGGGAATCACCTGCTGTCTCAGTTTCAGACCCAGCTTGAGGGTGCTCAGATAGCCAATGCTGCCTTGGGCTATTGTTTCTGCATCCCTGGCTTTTCTATTGTTCTCTAAGATTTTTTACATCAGAGTCATAAGCAAAAACATCTTCCTCAACCTTGTTAAACAATCTTTTTTTCAAATTCTTTCTAAGAATAATGGTCATTGCTAAAACCCTACAACTATGGTTCCTTTCAAGAGTAGTTGTTAATTCATTAATCTGCTCCAGCAACCATGTGAAAAGAGATTAAACATTGTTAAAATTGTAAATACCAGTGATATTGCCCAGTGAGGGGACAAGAAGCCTCCTTAGAGTTTTCATACAACTCATGTTATGAGGTATATGGGCATCATAATGGCATCAAACAGAGCTATGTTCCATAACAGCACAAAGTCCTCAGTAAAAGCAGTTCTTGGGGTTATGCTTCTCCAAGACAAACTCATCATGACTATGCTAACAGGGGAGCCAAATTCCATGAGTGCTACAGATGTTTTGCTGTTGCTCCTGCATGGCTTTCAACAGGACCTGGTAGCCAAAATAGTTTGCCTATATATGAAGAAGGGGGGAATGAGGTTACCTCAGGCCTTGGGAAGAATTCAGGGTATTGGGTGTGCTATGCCAGCCTGGAGGACCATATAACATGGAAGGACTGAGGGATTGCTAAGAGAAAATTAGCAGCTATGTGTGTTTTGATATCTTAAATATGAACCTCTACCATTTGTTCCAGGTATGAAACCTACATCTATGGAAATATAAACTTCAGAGAGAGCAGTATGGTCTCCATTAGGTAATGATTTAAAAAAAAATGAGCTGACAAGGAAGAAAGGTGACAAAGACACAGATATATCTTTCTTTATATTTTTTTTTCTATTCTTTGAGGGAGGGTGGGTACCTAGACTGGACTCAAATTTTTGCTGTCAAGTTTTGTTCTCCTAATTCATTTTATTTTTTCAAAACTTATTCATTATATATCCCTATTAAAGGTCACTCCCTCAACTCCTACTGGTCCCACCCTTCCTCCATCTTCCCCCTATCTGCTTCCCCTAGTCTATTCAGAAGAGGAGTTCCCCTCCTCACCCATCCATCCACACATTATCAGAACACTACTCAGCTATTAAAATCAGGAAAATAAAATTTCTGCTCTTATTACTTCTGCATAGGCCACTGTGCTCACCTCAGAAGATTTCATACTATGAAGCTTGCCTGAAAGCTTACAGTGAAATAAACAATAGGTATAACTCATTTTAAAGAGTCCCACCCCCAAGACACTGTTTGATTTACCATCTCACATCAAGAAACATGTGAAATTTGAAATGCTATGAAGTTTAAAACATTTTTTTTCACAAGCATTTCAGAGAACGTGGTTCTCTTGCTGCCTGGAGGCTGTTTCCCACCAGCCCAGGAAGGAAGGAGGCCCAGAAGATGAGGTATAAAACTTGGAAGCCACCTAAGCATAACAGTGATCAGAACACTCAGGAACCACCTCAGAAAGTAAGTTCAACTTTAATTCTAGAAAACAGAGGGTATGTACCCCTTGGGGAGTAACTGGGATGCTCTAAGGATAGGTGTAGATAATTGTTTAAAAGAGGGCACTTCAAGGATGCTTGATTTTCATTAAACAGCACATTCCTATCATGTGAAAAAGAACATGGTACCTGATTATCCTATATTTGAAGGGAGGGGAGTTATCAGGGATCTGTGTCAAAGGATATGTATGAATTTTGGTTGGTGGCATCTATGTCTAAAGGCACTCTCCAGATGAAGTCAGGCGTAGAAAACTCACCCTTGCCATGGTTATACAACTAGGCCAGCAGCAGGGTCATACATGAAAGAGAAAGCCTCCTCCCTCACATCTCAAAATTCAGTCTGGGTTGTGATGGTTTTCAATCGAACCCCTGGAAAAATAGGTATGTGTACACAAAGAAACTTCTACAGGCTGCCACTGTTGTGATACTCTCAGAGAACTTCTTGGCTGGTGTCAGTTCACCATTCCCTAAATATTCATCCACTGGACTAAAAGTTTCTTGTGTAAACTGAGGCAATTGAAAACAGTAAAAGTTGAGAAACAGGATTATCAATAAGTCTTCCGTAAACACCTTATTATATAGTACTGTTGCATGTAATTGATATTCAACATTCATTGTATTCTTTTTAAAAATAAGTTTATTTACTTTAAATTCGAATTGTAATCCCCCTCCTTTCTCTGCCCCATGACTACCCTCCATTCCTATTGCCCCCTATTACCTTTCACCTTCAGAAAAGGGAGGTCATTTCCATTGAGCTAGTTCTATAGTTCTGTTGCATCTCAGTGGACCAAAGTACATAAAGGCCTTTCCACCTTGCTTATACTCACAGAATTGCTCTTCAGTAAGAATACTTTTATGATGATGATGACTCTGGATTTGTGCAAGGCATCACCATTTTAACACATTCATAAATTTTTCCTCTATTATGAATCCTTTCATGATGATGAAGATTATACAAATGTGGAATGGTTTCACCATGTTAAAAGCACTCACAGGCTTTCTGTCCATTAGGATTTCGTTCATGAGTGTGGAGATTATTCTGAAGTCCAAAAGTTTTTTCACATTGGTTACAGTCAGACATCTTTCCAGTATGTGTTATTTTATGTATTAGGAGATGTTATGTGCAAAGGCTTTGCCACATAGTTATCTTCCTATGTGTTGTTGTCTTAGGAGATGATTGTTACATGCAAAGGCTTTATAACACTAATTATCCTCACAAGGCTTCTCTCCACTGTGTGTCTTTTCCTGTTTTTGGAGACTACTCTGCTGTACAAAGGCTTTATCCCGTTGGGTATATTCAAGGTTTCTTTCGAGTATGTGTTCTTTTATGTCTTATGAGATTACTGTTTTCTGTTTTTACCACACTGGTTACATTCATAACGTTTCTCTCCAGTGTGTGTTCTTTTATGGCTTAAGAGAGTACTGTTTTGTGCAAAGGCTTTACCACACTGGTTACATTCATAAGGTTTCTCTCCAGTGTGTGTTCTTTTATGGCTTATGAGATGACTGTTTTCTGCAAAGGCTTTACCACACTGGTTACATTCATAAGGTTTCTCTCAGTGTGTGTTCTTTTTATGGCTTATGAGATGACTGTTTTGTGCAAAGGCTTTGTTTTTACATCCATAAGGTTTCTCCAGTGTGTTTCTTTTATGGCAAGAGAGTACTGTTTTGTGCAAGGCTTTACCACACTGGTTACATTCATAAGGTTTCTTTCCAGTGTGTGTTCTTTATGGCTTATGAGATGACTGTTTTGTGCAAAGGCTTTACCACACTCATTACATTCATAAGGTTTCTCTCCAGTGTGTGTTCTTTTAGTGAGATGACTTCTTTTTTGCCACACTCATTACATTCATAAGGTTTCTCTCCAGTGTGTGTTCTTTTATGGCTTAAGAGAGTATTGTTTTCTGCAAAGGCTTTACCACATTGATTACATTTGTAAGGCTTCTCTCCAGTGTGTGTTCTTTTATGCCATAGGAGAACAGTGATATAGGGGAAGGCTTTACCACATAGAGTGCATTTAAAGGGTTTCTCTCCAGTATGACTGCTTTCATGCCTACAAAGAAAATTGGCACAGTCATTTCATTACACTAATAAATATATTTATCTATATGAATTAATTTCATAATTTGGTCTAATTGTAAAGAAGAATCAAATTTTAAAGTTTTATCACTTTATTCACATTCACGGTATTTCCCTTCATTATGGGTATTTTTGAAGATCCCTGTGATGGTAAGAGCATTTGTTATGTGGATCACTTTTATAGCATCATTTTTCTATAAGAGGTTTTCTACTATATATGAAGAGAATTGTAAGAATTCAGAGTTTTACCACAGCAATCCCATTCACAAATTTTTGTACTGTATGAATGATAGTTCATTTACAAAGTGAGCCAAGACAAGCAGAATTTCCAAATTCCTAGTATCCATAGGTATTTTCAGCAAAATGAGTTTGCTGATGAATTCTCAGTGAAGTTGCAAAACCAATTAACAGTAACCATTCATCACATTCAGAAAATTTACTCACAGTGGGGACTACTACCAAATCAATTGTTCTTGGAGAAAGACAGGGACACTGCTTCTTTCAATAACCCTATGTTCATGTGTCTTAGAATCATTTTGACATATGATATACCAGTTTAATTTACAAAAATAATAAAGATTCCCACATTGAATTAACACAGTTTGTTTTTGTTCATCATAGACATGTCATATAGGGATTAAGGTTTCTCCACAACAATATTCTTGATTCTCATAAGCTGATCCTTTCATTAAACTTTACAATGTTACTGCACAAAAATTAGTAACACTGGTTCTACTATGTAATTTTTGCTTATTAGAAGGTTTTGGACACATACTAATCACCAATTCAGTGTGTATACCTCTTATAATATCTGAGTAGATAGAATGATACTAAACAAATTGGCAATTCAACTCAGTAGCTGTAATGTCCATATGATTCAAATGGTATTTTCAGTTACAACAATATTTTATTTTCTTCTATCCTAGAGGAATGCCTTGCAAACACAGATCAGATACCTGAGATTGAAGTACATGGAATTGTGAGATTTTAATGATTATCATTACACTTAAATCAGTGCTGTTTTTACACTGTTGCTTTTCTTTAAAACTTCCAGGACACAGCCAGGTGTGCTGGTCCATGCCTTTAATCCCTGCACTTGTGGAGGCAGAAGTAGTCAGATCTGTGTGATTTTGAGGTCAGGCTGGTCTAACAAGCAAGTCTATGTCAAGCCATAGCTACATAAAAAAAAAACTATTTAAGAAACAGAAAATAAAAACCAGCCAACAAACAAACAAACAAAAAAGGAAACAGAAAATAAAAACCAGCCAACAAACAAACAAACAAAAAACAAACTTTCAGGACACATTAAAATTTCTTAAGATTCATATCTGTATCAGCATGCAAATGAATTTACCTTTTATTACTTGTAGAACTTTGAAAATATTCTTCAATATTGTGGTCTTCCCAATTGTAGCCTAAAATATAGTACCAGGAAATATATATTTTGGAAATATCATATTATTATTAAGGCAAAACTTAAATCACTATCTTCTGTGACCCTTAGAACCATGCCTGATTTATTCACCTCATTCCTCCTCATTCTCAATTGGAATTACAGAAGAGGATCAATAACAAAGTAAGAGTTGTCTCTTTATTTTAAAAGTGAAAGAAAAATTGCAGTCTTACCTATAGCAGTGAGGTTTTCACAGGTCTCTAACATCACATCTTTGTAGAGTTGCTTCTGGGAAGGTTCCAGCAAAGCCCACTCTTCTTGGCTGAATTTCACATGCACATCATTGAAGGTCACTGAGTTCTAAAATATACCATACATTTGTACAAAAGAAAGACTGGCAACAATATAAATTTATACTTCATTGGCAATATAATTATATAATTCTAGTGCTTCTTCCACTTATTTTCTGACCTAGAAGTGATAGTGTTAGACAGTTGGGTGGTGTGTATCAGGTAAAGCATGGGAGAAGAAAAAGCCTAAAGGTTAGATTGTAAAGGAAATAAAAGGCTTGCTTTGAAAACCTGTGTTAAAGGTTTTGTATTAAATTGTAAGACATGAATATGAAGTAGCCATTAGTTGGGTTCTTGAGTGATCTATGAATCGTCTTCAGTTACTTGGGTGAGTAGGTCAGGACACTTTCATGAGACAGGTGGAAGGAAAAAACACAGTCATGATATTTTATCTAGCAACAAATGATATGTGGCTATCAGGTGACAGTGAACAGATGGGTGGTGTCAGTCAAAAGACAACATGGCACTGGATATCATGTTTTGACCAGGGATCAGAGATGTGGTATACCAGTATATGAAAATGGGGGCTCATATATTTGTGGAAGGGAAATTGTACTACAGTGAATAGATGGATAAAAATAATATGGGTGGCAAGCAACAATAATCATAGCTGATAACATCATATTTCTGAGTTACCAGACAAAAGAAAAGGCATAGAACACATGATTATTCTTTGTTCATTGTTTTGTATATTCTCCTTTCTAAATCATGTATAGTCTATAGTTTAAAAATAAAGATTAAAACTTTTCTATTAAAACATAGTGTTAATGTTATCACTAAGTCATTTTAGAAGAAAACTGAATAATGAAGTTTAACTATGTCATATCCAAACTTTTTTGAATAGGATATAGCTTTTGAATAGTCATTCTAATTAATGTGGACAAAGACAGAGAGAAGATAGTGAAATAGAAAGAGAGAGACAGAGACACACAGAGAAATTAAGAGATGAGCAGTACTAATTACACATCAGAGAAATTTATGAACAGTTACTAAGTACAAAAATCATGGACAAGCTGGGTGTATTCTGTTATGCCTTGATTCCATCACTCAGGAGGCAGAGGCAGGTGTATCTTATTGAATTGGATGCCAGCATGATCTATGCAAAGAGTTCCAGGACAGCTAGACCTATATAGTAAGACAGAGTCTCCCCTAAAATCAATCAAACAAACATAAAAGATTCAAAGAACTCAGAGGTCTTTACTGAAGCTTCTACAAAAAGTTATACATTCACTCCAGTTGTGCATTCCTTTTCCAGAAATTTGCACTGCCCCAGCTTAAACTGTAACTCTAGTAACATCTTACTAAAAGGGAATGCATGTTTAAAGAGCTAAAAATAGAAAAATGAAAATATTAGCAATGTCAATGCTGATCATAAATAAGCAACATAAAGTAGAAGAGATGGTTCAGCAGTGAGGAGCTCTTTCTACTCTTCCAAATTAGTGGGCTCAATTGTCATTGTTTACCTGGAACCAACTACTATCATTTCATGAGTTCTGAACACATCTTCAGACTATAGTGAAGATAAGGCACACAAGAGATGCATATTCATGCATACAATCAAAATACTCATATTCAGTAAAAATTAAAAACAGATACCAGTTGGAAGGGCTGAACTCACACTGTGTCTGATCAGCAGGGTAGCAGAGACTGCACAATGACCAATAGTTGGAACTGTTTGCCTCCAAACAACATTGACTGTATTTACCAGGTGAGAAGAACCCCAATGATGAGAAAAGCAATTGGATTTAACCTCAGAGCACTCAGCTAATCCCTTGAAAATTCTTGACACAGACCATCCAAGAAATCCAAGAAAACATGAAAAGACAAAACCTAAGAATAATAGGAATAGAGGAAAAAGATTCCCTCCTACAAGGCCCAGAAAATATTTTCAGCAAAATCATAAAAGAAAAAAATCCCCAACTTAAGGAAGAGGTCTATAAGAATACAAGAGGCCTACAGAACACCCAATAAAATAGACCAGAAAAGAAAATCCTCCCACCACATAATAATAAAAACAGTAAGTATACAGAACAAACAAAAATGCTAAAAGCTGCAAGGGAAAAAGGCCAAGTAACATATAATGGCAAACCCATCAGAATCACACCTGACTTCTCAACAGAGACTATGAAAGCTAAAAGGGCCTGGACAGATATCATCCAGACCCTAAGAGAACATAGATTTTAGCCCAGGCTACTATACCCTCATAGACTCTCAGTCTTCATAAATTGAGAAAACAAGATTTTCAACGACAAAAGCAAATTTCAACAATACCTACACACAAATGTTACAGAAGACACTAGATGGAAAAATACAACCCAAGAAACCAACTACTTTCAAGAAAACACAGGAAATAATTAATCTCACTACAGCAAAACAAAAAAGTATCCAAGCACACAAACTTACTATCACAGTCAATATCAAAACCAAAGATCTAACAGCCACTGGTCATTAATCTCTCTCAATGGACCCAATTCTCCAATAAAAAAGATGCAGACTAACAGAATGGATGCCTAAATAAGACCCAACAACCTGCTGCATACAAGAAACACACCTAAGTCACAAGATATTACCTGAGGGTAAAGTTCTGGAAGACATTTTTCCAAGAAAATGGAACAAGAATCAAGCAGGAGTAGCCATTCTAATATCTGATAAAATAGACTTTCAAACAAAATTAATAAAAAAAGAGATGGGGAAGGACACTTCATACACATCAAGGGAAAAATTCCACCAGGAAGATATCACAATCCTGAACATCCATGCCCCAAATACAAAGGCACCCATATTTATAAAAGAAACATTAATAAAACTTAAACCACACATAGATCACCATACATTAATAGTGGGAGACTTCAACACCCCACTCTCAACAAAGAACAGGTTGACAAAACAAAGAAAAAAAGAAACAATATCTCTAACAGGGGTCATGAATCAAATGGACCTAACAGACATCTACAGAACCTTACACTCAAACACAAAAGAATTTACCTTCTTCTCAGCACCTCATGGAACCTTCTCCAAAACAGACCATATAGTTGATTACAAAGCAAGCCTCAACAGATACAAGAAGATTGAAATAATCCCTTGTATCCTATTTGATCACCATAGAATAAAGCTGGACCTTAACAACAACAGAAATATCAAAAAGCCTACACAAACATGGAAACTGAACAACTCACTACTAAATGACAGCTGGGTCAGGGAAGAAATAAAGAAAGAAATTAAAGTCTTCCTAGAATTCAATGCAAATGAAGACACCAGATACCTAAACTTATGGGACATGATGAAAGCAGTGCTAAAAGGAAAGTTCATAGCACTGAGTGCTTTCAAGAAGAAATTTGAAAAATCTCATTTAAGAAACTTAATGGCTTACCTAAAAGCCGTAGGGGAAAAAAAGAAGCAGACACACGAAAAAGGAATAGATGACTGGAAATAATCAAACTCAGGGCTGAAATCAATCAATTAGAAACAAATAAAACAATTAAAAGAATCAATGAAACCAAGAGCTTGTTCTTTGAGAAAATGAGGAAGATAGACAAACCCTTAGCAAAACTAATTAAAAGGCAGAGAGACACCATCCAAATTAACAAAATCAGAAAAGTAAAGGGGGAGAAAACAATAGACACTGAGGAAATCCAAACAATTAGGACTTACTTCAAAAGTCTCTATGCCACAAACTTTGAAAATCTAAATAAAATGGACAATTTTCTTGATCAATTCCACTTACCAAAGCTGAATCAAGACCAGGTAAATCAACTAAATAGTCCTATATCTCCTAAGGAAATAGAAGCATTCATCAAAATTCTCAGATTCACGAAAAGCCCAGGGCCAGGTCGTTTCAGTGCAGAATTCTACCAGACCATCAAAGAAGAGCTAACACCAGTTCTCTTCAATCTATTCCACAAAATAGAAACATAAGGAACACTACCAAACTTATTCATTGAAGCCACAGTCACCTTGGTACCTAAACCTCACAAAGACCCAACAAAGAAAGCGTGTTTCAGGCCAATCTCCCATATGAACATTGATACAAAAATACTCAACAAAATACTTTGCAAACCGAATAGAAGAACACATCAAAGATATCATTCACTATGATCATGTAGGCTTCATTCCAGGCATGCAGGGGTGCTTCAATATACAGAAATCCATCAATGTGATCCACCATATTAACAAACTGAAAGAAAAAAAAAACATATGATAATCTCCTTAGATGCTGAAAATGCATTTGACAAAATCCGACATCCATTCATGTTTAAAGTATTGGAGATTCAGGGATACAAGGCACATACCTAAATATAGTAAAAGCAATATACAGCAAACCTATAGCCAACATCAAACTAAATGGAGAGAAACTTAAATCAATCCCACCGAAATGAGAAACAAGACAAGGCTGCCCAGTATACCTGAGTTACCCCCAAAATTCTACCAGGGAACACCTAAAGCTGACAAACACTTTTAGCAAAGTGGCTTTATACAAAATCAACTAAAAAAAATCAGTAGCCCTCCTGTATACAAAAGACAAAAGGGCTGAGAAAGAAATTAGGTAAACCACACCCTTCACAATAGTTGCAAAGGACATAAAGTACCTTGGTGGGACCCGAAACAAGGAAGGCACAAACTTGTATGAAAAAAAAATTCAAGTCTCTAAAGAAAGAATTACAAAAAGATATCAGAAGATAGAAAGTACTCACGTGCTCATGGCTTGGAAGGATTAACATAGTAAAAATGGTCCTCTTACCAAAAGCAATCTACAGATTTAATGCAATTCCTCTCACATTACCAACACAATTCTTTACAGACCTTGAAAGAAAAATGCTCAACTTCATATGGAATAACAAGAAACCCAGAATTGCTAAAGCAATCCTCCATAATAAAAGATCTTCTGGAGGTATCTCCATCACTGTTCTTACGCTTTACTATAAAGCAACAGTAATAAAAACCTCATGGTACTGGTATAGAAACCAATTGGTGGATCAACAGAATCAGATAGAAGTCCCAGAAATATACCCACACATTATGGACTCCTGATTTTTGACAAAGATGCCAAAACCATACAGTGGAAAAAAGATAGCATCTTCAACAAAAGGTGCTGGTCTAAATGGATGTCTACACGTAGGAAAATGCAAATAGATCCATATTTATCATTCTTCACAAAACTAAAGTTCAGGTGGATCAAAGACTTCAATATAAAACCAGACATACTAACCCTGTTAGAAGAAAAAGTGAGGAAGAGCCTTGAACTCATTGGAACAGGAGAAAACTTCCTGAACAGAACTTCAACAGTACAGGCTCTAAGAGCAACAATCACTAAATGGGACCTCATGAAACTGAAAAACTTCTATAAGTCAAAGGAAACTGTTGTCAAAACAAAATGGCTGCCTGCAGATTGGGAAAGGATCTTCACCAACCCTATATCTGACAGAAGGTTAATATCCAGTATTTATAAAGATTTCAAGAAGTTAATCACCAACAAATCAAGTAACCCAATTAAAAAATGGGGTACAGAGCTACACAGAGAATTCTCAATAGAGGAATATAGAATGGCAGAGAAACACATAACGAAATGTTCAACATTCTTAGTCATCAGGGAAATGCAAAACAAAACCACCCTGAGATTTCACTTTACACCCATCAAAATGACGGAGACAAATAACTCAAGTGACAACTCATGCTGGATAGGATTTGGAGAAAGGGGAACCCTCCTTCATTGCTGGTGGGAATGTAAACTTATACAACCACTTTACAAATGAACCTGACACTTTCTCAGACAATTAGGAATAGTGCTTCCTCAAGATCCAGCTATACCATTCCTAAGCATATATCCAAAAGGCGCTAAAGTATACAACAAGGACATCTGCTCAACTATGTTTATAATAGCTTTATTTGTAATAGCCAGAAGCTGGAAACAGTACAGATGGCCCTCAGTTGAGGAATGGATACAGAAATTGTGGTATATCTATACGATGGAATATTACTCAGCAATGAAAAACAAGGAAAATGTGAAATTTTCAGGTAAATGGTGGGAAGTGGAAAAGATCATCCTGAGTGAGGTACCCCAGAAGCAGAAATACTCACAGGGTATATACTCACTCATAAGTGGATATAGGATATAAACTATAGGATAAAGATACTAACATCTGTACACCTAAGGAAGTTAATCAGGAAGTTGTATGCTGGCTAAGATGCTCAAACCCCGTGCAAAAAGGCAAAGAGGATGGACATCAGATGACGGAGAATACAGGGACAGGACAGGAGCCTACCAAAGAGGGCCTTTGAAAGGTCCTACCCTGCAGGGTGTCAAGGCAGATGCTAAGACTCATAGCCAAACTTTGGGCAGAGTGCAGGGAATCTTATGGAAGAACTGGGAGATAGTAAACCTGGAGAAGAGCTCCACAAGGACAGTAACAGTTCCAAAAATTATGGGCACAGGGGTCTTTTTTGAAACTGATATACCAGCCAAGGACCACTCATGGAGATGGCCTGAAACCACTACACAAAAGGTAGCCTATGGAAGTTCAGTATCTATGTGGGCTTCATAGTAATGGGGACAGGGACTGTCTCTGACAGGAACTCATTGGTCTGCTCTTTGATCACCTCCCATTGAGGGGGAATCAGCCTTGCCAGGCCACAGAAGAAGACAATGCAGCCACTCCTAATGAGACCTGATAGACTAGGATCAGAGTGAAGGGGAGGAGGCCCTCCCTTATCAGTGAACTGGAAAAGGGTCAGGGGTGGGAAAGATGGAGGGTGGGATTGGAAGGAGTGGAAGGAGGGAGGTACAGAGGGGATACAAAGTGAATAAACTGTTATTAATAAAAATTTAAAAGGAACACAATAAAATGTTGAAAGATTTTTTAAAAACTATGCTGTTTCACATATTTTCAAACTTTAAAAATATTGCCTGATATTAGTTATAGATCCTAAATAAAAATAAATAAATAGATAGATAAATAGATAAATAAATAAATAAAAATGAGGAAGGATACTTCATACTCATCAATGGAAAATTCCACCAAGATGGCATCTGTATTCTGAGCAACAATGCCCCAAATACAAGGACACCCACATTTGTAAAAGAAACATTACTAAAACTTAAAGAACATATCAATCACCGTACATTAATAGTGGGAGAGGTCAACATGTCACTATCATCAAGGGACAGAGCAATGGAAAAGGACTTAAACTGAGAGAAAATGACACAAATGGATGTCATGAATCAAATGAACCTAACAGATATCTAGAGAATTTTTTTAACCCAAACAGAAAAGAATCTATCTTCTTTCAGCACCTCATGGACCCTTCTCCAAAACTGAACATACAGTAGGTCACAAACCAGGCCTCAAAAGATACAACATGACTGAAATAATATCTTGTATTCTATCAGACCATGATGTACTAAAGATGGACCTCAACAATAACAGAAATAATAAAAAGACTACACACACATGGGAACTGAACAACTCCCTACTCAATGAAATCTAGGTGGGGAAGAAATAAAGAAAGAACTTCCTACAGTTCAATGAAAATGAATGCACATCATACCCAAACTCATGGGATTCAATTAAAGCAGTCCTAAGAGTACTTTTAATAGCACTAAAAGCTCCATAAGCTATTGGAGACATCCCATACAAGCAACTTAATGGCACACCTGAAAGCCCTTGGAAACAAGTAGCAGACACACCCAACTAGGAATAACCAAAGTCAGGGCTGAAATCAATAAATTAGAAAAAAAGAATAATTCAAAGAATCAATGAAACCAAGAGCTAGTTCTTTGAGAAAATCAAAAACATAGACAAACTCTTAGCCAAGCTAAGTAAATGGCAGAGAGACACTACCCAAAACAACAAAGTCTGAAAGGAAGACAGATATAACAGACAGTGAGAAAATCCAAAGAAACTTTAACTCTTATGTCAAAAGTCTATATGCCACAAAATTTGAAAATCTAAATGAAATATACAATTTTTCACCTACTAAAGTTGAATCAAGATCAGGTAAAGATATCAAATAGTAGCCCCCTCCCTCATCTCCTACCAGCCCTATCCACCCTCCTTCTTCTCCTTCTATGCCCTTTCCCTAGTCTCATAATAGGGGAGAAACTCCTCCACTTCTGCCTGTCCCTAGCTAATTAGGTCTCATCAAGGATGGCTGCATCATCTTCCTCTGTTTCCTCACAAGGCTGCACCCCTCAGGAGTTGGTGATCAAAGACCTGAGTTCATGACAGAGAATAAATTACAGAAAACAATTTTAAATTAAATGTGAATTAAATAAACACATAAAGTTTAAAAAACACAACAGGTAAGAAGAACGTCACACACCTGCAATGCAATGACTCAGAAAGCTCAGGCAGTGTTAGTGTCATGAATATATGTCATCCTAAGAAATTAAATATACTCTCTGCCAAATTTTAACTGCCAGATGTGGATGAAGATCAGCACAATAACCTCTGCTTACATATACAAAACAAAGCAAAACAAAACAAAATAAAAACCCAGGATCAGCAGCCAATGATGATGATGTTTATGTCAGGCATGTTGGCCTAAATTTAAACCCAACACTCGAGTGGAGTTAAACCTGTAAGTTCAAAACCTGCTTGGTCTACATACCAACTTTCAGGACAACCAGGGCTACACAGAAACTTTTTCTTCAATGTCAAAAACAGAAACATCATCTTCTCTGGAAGCTTTTTTGATTCAAGCAAATAAGTTCTGACCAAATTCCCTATAGGCTTGTTGTCATCCCATGATGAAAATGTAGTCTAACTTCAATGATCCTAAAATTCTGTAATAGCTCATACACTGTCCAAATATTCAATGTTTCTTCTGACACACAATAAAATCTCTTGGCTGCCACATCTTGTAACATCAGAAACAAAGCACATCATTCCAACTTACATGCACAGAATGCCCCTTCCCATTCCAGTACAGAGGAATGTATACATAGTGTGGGAAGACTGGACCAAGGAAAGAAGATTAGCAAGGAAAACGACAAATTCTGTTGCTAATTTTAAAGGCTTAGATGGCCCTATCCCCACAACATCTCATACATCTCAGTTTGGTTACTTCCACTCGCTACAGGCAGCACTCTATGGGAGGTATCTCATAACTTAGGCACCTCAACATCTTGTACTGTCAAGACACAACTTAGGCTTCACCCTCACTGCTTCATGCAATGAACCTTTACAGCTGACTCTGCCAAACACAGATGGCTGTCATAGTGTTGAACTGAAAACACAAAGGAAGAATCTTAAATTTTGCATTTTTCTTGTTTCCAGAATGAGCATAACATGGGTGAGCCTGTCAAGTTGGATTATAAGTTGGGATGGACAATTTGGGATGGACTGTGCCACACTTGGAACACATTTGGAGCAGGTTTTATATGAAGTTCTTTCCTGGTACTAGGAATCATTTAGCCTACTATTTCGATTAACAGAAGAATTATCAGGAGGGAGTGTTAATTTAAGGACACCATCTTAGGCTTCAAATGCAGACCTAGGACCTTCTCTTTGATGATGATGGTCTCCTTAAAAAATTCCTGTCTCTGTTTCAGCATGTGACTGCCATCTGAAACTACCTAGTGATGTTTTTCTCAACACACCAAAAACTTTACATTTATTTCTGCTCCACTTGTCTCTTTCTTTCACTGTGGTCCTGAAACTCTCACTAACAATAACCATTTAACAGATTTAGTATTCCAAGTAAGAAATGTAGCCCGTTATTTTTTAATTCTGCCTTACTCAGGGCATGGGCAGAATAAGTATGATTTTCAGTCAAAAGATCACACAAATGACCTCTAGCTTAATTTTCCACTGAAATGTGAAACCTGGACTTACTCTGTCTGCATTAATCTCAACATTCTTATCTACTAGACCCTATCAGAACAGTTGATGAAGCTCTGTATACAGCTTTCTAAAGCCTTTGCCATCTTAAATCCTGATGTTTTCCACATTCTTTAAAAAGAGAACATTCCATGGTTCTGTCCAGTAGCGAAATCACTCTTCCCATATATTTTTGTTCTAATTTGCTACTTTGTTCTGTGACTACATTCCCTAACCAAAAGCATCTCAGGTCATGAATGTGTTTACTCATTGAGTTTGGTACTGTCATACCACAGTCCATTATTTTGGGAGCTTAGCATAGAAAGTCAAGCTTGAAGAAAATTAAGGCAAAAGCCATGGGTAAACGTTTCCTCGGTTTGTCTCTTGCTTCATCACTGTCTCATACTTAGGTAGTTGTCTTACACGGCCCTGGCCTACTTGCTTAGGGATATTGCATCTCTCAGTGGAAGAGCCTTTCCACATCAATCATCCATCAACACAATCTCTCACAGATATAGCAAGAAGCTTCTCTGATGAGCGCATGCCCTTAACTGAGGCTCTCTCAAATGACTGTAGGCTTTGAAATGTTGAAAACTGAAGTTAATAAGGACAAAGAGCCAATAATTTGTGAGAAAGTTTTAAAAAACCCAAAACCAATGTGTTAATTCTATCAGTCACTTAAGTAACAAAAACTGAGACATTGATGATTGCAGCAACTTGAAAACACAGATGTACCAAGAAATGAGGAGAGGCAAGACTTAAAGATCAATAAGAGTAAAGTAAAACTGTTTCTTGAAATCATGTCTCGAAATCAAGAAAAACTCAAGGAATTATAACATAATTTAATAAATTTTCAGAAGGCAAAAGTATGTGAAGGTCTATGACTTTCAAGAGAAAAAAATATAGTTAGATTATAACTAATCAAATCACACAATATACATAGCACCCCTGTCAAAAGGAAACACAAAGCTAGCCCTATATATATAACACAGTCCTATAAGCAAATACAATAACATTATAATCAAAATCAAAATCAAAGAACTCACTGGCCATCACTCAACTTGGGCATTCCTGTTCTTTACTTTGCCAACAATAAAAATGCATTGGAGGTGGAGGGATGTTCCAATTGAAGAGACTCCATTAAAGCATACAAATATTTCAACATTAGAAAAACTAATTTTGACTACTAAAATTATCCCATACTCTTATGATAAAGAAAATGATGTCTGCTTAGGATCACTTGGAAACCATATTGTTTTCTTTGGCTGATGATTGGGTATATGTCTGCATCAGTGTGAGAATATATAACCTTTTAAAAGCCAAGTAGAAGAAAGCAGAATTTTAAAGAAACAGTGTGTTTGATTATAGACTTAAATACCTCCTTATGCACCAAATGCTTTAATGACCAATATCATCTTAATGTACTTTGTTTCAAGATCTTTTTCTTGTGTTTTCAGGTATATATATATATATATATATATATATATATATATATATATATATATGTTTTTTCAGTTTGTATATTCAGGATGTGGTGTGGTATGTGGTATGAATAAATTCCATAAAGAAATCAAGGCAAAATATAATCACACAATTGGAGTTAACCATCAAATTCCTCAAATAAAGCCATGAAATATCAAAGAAACATTTGAGGGATGTGAGACTTTGCTGGATTAGGGTGAAGTCTGACATCTCTGGATAACAAGTCATTTCCACTCAGTCTATGATGGTGAACTCTGTTCTCTCAGTGAAGGGCCTAAAAATATCCGCCTCCTGATCTGTATGACCTCAGGTCATGTAAAGAGCTCACATCGCCCTCAGAATAGATTATTAGGCAAACCCTTTCCTTTTAAGGAAACTGCTCCAACAAGCATCTGGGAATTCCTATAAATGCATCACCCTGCTAAGGATCTTAAACTTCAGCAGTGACTTTCAACTGTACTTGCAGATTTTCCCCTCACATATAGGATAATTAAGTACTGTGTTCTCCTTCTTGCAATAAGACCACACTACTACATGAAAAATGAGGTATGGTACCACTATATGTAAGCCAAGTATCCTTGACCCCTAGACTCCAACAAATCAAACATTCATACTCAAAATCTTTCCTTCTGCATTAGGTTTATAAATCCATGACTTCAAATAAACATGCTGGGGATGCTTTCATGCTGGCAGGTTGTATGCCACCTGATACCATCAGCCTTCCATCATGGCCTCTGAGATTCAACATTTATCCCCCTCTGGGCCTGCTCACTGGCCCACTGGGCCTAGGCCTCACTGGGTCTGTGTCTCACCAGGCCTATGTCTTGGTTGCAAGCCAACCAGGCATGGACTTTTACTTGAACCTCTGAGGGGAAAGTCCTTAGAGCAAGGCACAGCAGCTTATCCAAGAACGGTAACACTTTGGAATTGCCATAGGATCTGGAATACCAAACTTTCCACTACCACTGGTGATTTCATTCTAAAAGGTTATTTCATTCTACCTGCAACAGTCAATAAAAAATTCTTTCCACACCCCCATCTAGTGAACATGGGTGTTGCCCTAAACTGTTCTAGCTGCCCCTGAGAGAAATGGAGCAACTGTTCTCCATCTGGAAGCTGAGCTCCAGGCCTCTGCTGAATGGAGAATGACAGAATGAAACACATTCTGGAAATATGGAAATATGAACAATAAAGAAAGCAAAAACAAGCTGGCCATGGTGGTGCACACCTGTGATCCCAGCACTTGGGTAGGTAGAGGCAGAGTGACTTTGAGGCTAGCCTGGTCTACAAAGCAAGGCAAGGACAGAATATGCTACACAGAGAATCCCAGGCTTAAAAGAACAAAAGAAAATTATTTTTAAATGCAGAAATTTAGGGAATCCTGGAAATGAAAAATTTAAAGACTACAGCAAGGAAATACAGAGGCAAGGTTCACAGAAAAAAAAACAGAAATCAGAGAGATAAATTTATGCACTGAATACAAAATAGAAGAAATGGAAGACAGGTGTGTTTACACACTCCTTTAATGCCAGAACTCAGGGAGGAAGAAACAGCTGGACTATTGTGAGTTTGAGGCTAGCCTGGTCTACAAAGTGATTCCAGGACAGCAAAGCCTATAAAAAGCAATCCTGTCTGAAAATAAACAATAAAAAAAAAAAGCTGAACTAGATACATGTGTCAAAGAAAATGTTAAATCCAAAAGTTCCCTATCACAAAACATCCAGGAACTCTGAGACATTATGAAAAGACAAAACATGTTGATAATCAGATTAGCAGAAGGATGAGATCAAGGGTCCAGAAGATATTTTTAACAAAATCATACAAGAAAAATTTCTTCACCTAAAGAAGAAGATGTCTATCAAGGCACAAAAAGCATACAAAAATACCGAAGACATTGGACCAGCAAAGAAAGTCCTCTTACCAGAGAATAATAAAAATGCTAAATATACAGAACAAAGAAAGAATATTAAAAGTTGTAACAAAAAAAATCAAACAGACCACACTAACCAATCAGACAAACCAAAACAAAAAAAAACCAACCAAGAAATAAATAAAGGCAGATCTATTGGAATAATCCTGTATTCTCAGTAAAGATGCTAAAGGTTGAAGGACAGACAGTGTGCTTCTGACTCTAAAAAACTACAGAAGCCAAGAAAAATTACTAACTATGCCCAGAAACTTTCAATCACCAAATGGAGAAAATAAGATGTTGCATGTTAAGGTCAAATTTAAACAATATGTATCTATAAATATAGCCCCACACAAGGTGCTAAAACCACTATCACTTCCACCACCAAAATACCAAGATTAACAATCACTGTTCATTGATATCTCTTAATACCATTGACCCAAATTCACCCATAAAAAGACATAGGCTCACAAAACGGATGATAAAACAGAATCCACCCTTCTTCTAAATACATCAAACACAGCTTCACATCAAGATAGATATTATCTCAAGGTAAAGTGTTGGAAAAGATATTCCAAATAAATGAACTAGAGTATCAAGCTTGTATAGCAATTTCAATATCTAACAAAACATATTTCAAAAAAAAAATAATCAAAAGATGGCAAAAAACATGACATATTCAAAAATATCCAGCAATATAACATTTCAATACTTAACATTTATGCCCCAAACCTAAGAGAGCACCCAAGTTATAAAAAAACACTTCTGCAGCTTGCATCATGTATCACATCCTAGCCCTCATAAACTGATAGGGAAAGACTTCAATATATCACTCTCACCAATGGATAGGTCCCCCTGACCAAAATGAACAGAGAAATGCTCCAGCTAACTAACATCAAAAAACTAAATATACCCAAATGATGTTTAAAGAACATCCACCCAAACAAAAAAGATTGTTCCCTCTTCTCAGCAACTCCAAATTGTTCTCCAAAATTGATGATATACTTGAACAGTAGAAGTCTCAAAATATATAAGTAACTTTCAATAATCTCATGCACCCTATCAGACCACTAAGGTCTAAAGCAGCACATCACCAGTAACAAAAACAATAGAAAGTTTACAAACTCATAGAAATCGAACAACTCTCTACTGAATAAAATATGGATCAAAACTGAACTAAAGAAAGAAATTAAATAATTTCTAGAAGTCAATGAATTGAATACACAGCATATCAAAACTCATAGTACACAATAGAAGTGTTGACCAGAAAACAGTTCATAGCACTAAGTACATTCAGAAAAATATTCAGAAAGATCTCTTAGTAGCAACTTAACAGCACACCTAAATACTCTAGAACAAAAAGAAGTAAATATAACTAAAAGTAGTAGAGAGTTAGAAAATACTGAACTGTGTCTTCACTGGTAAAACCAAATGTTTCCACAGGAAAAGAATGGTGGATCCTATCAAAATTGATAATGATTAGATTCGAATAGTAGAGATCTCCTGAATAAGCAGAGGTAACTGTTCATCAGACAGTGTGGTCATTCAGTCCAAACTAACTTAATAAAGACTAAAGTTTTCTTCTTAAATATAAAAAGTTACTTTTGTTGTTTTATATTAAAAACAGTTAAGAGGTTTAAATGTTTTAAGTAAATTCAAAGGTATAAACTTGTTTGAGTTGGAATAATTTGGAGTGAATATAACATATTTGAGCAGTGTGGTGATAGACAGTGCCTTTAATCCCAGCAGAGACAAGCAGTTATCTATTAATTAGTTGTTTTCTAAATTCAGGAGTTACAATGACAGGGTGTTGGTGGTTCATAGCCCTAATCCCAGCATTTGGGAGCCACATGCCTTTTACATACTACCTGGGGGGCAGAGGCAGGCACATAGGATTTACAGTGATTTTATTTAAAAGCTGCTTGTAAAAGGCAGGCTGAAAATGAAAGTGAATGCCCTTTATTACCTAGAAATAAATACACTTTAAGGTATATTTGTAAACTTTCACAGATTTTTTTAACTTTAATTGAGATATTATACTTTTTCTATTTCCAAAAAAACATTTTGCCCTATAAAAAATATCACATGCCTAAAAAGGTACAATCTTCACCCCTGAATTAGGGATGGGGCAGGGTTTTGATTTAATCTTTTCAGGACAATAAAATCATACAGTTAAAGAATATGGAGACCACTAGAAACATGAAATTTCTGAAGAAAATGACAGATCACCAAAAGAAAATGTCAAAAGAGGAGTAAACTGGCCAAATAGTATCACTCACCTTCATGTTATCTCTTCTGCATTCTATAGACATAGTGCAAATTGTATTTATGTGATTGCTAAAGAACAATCCAAAATCTCTATCTCATATCAGAAAAGCCACCTGGTAAGAAACAAAGGGAAACAGAAAAATAAGGGATGATTCTATTGTCACAAATCTCATAATCTGGCATGATGTGATTTCTGTACTTACCACAAACTTCAATAATCAAGAATGTGTACAGTGTTTGTGAAAGAATGAGGGGTAAGAGAAAAAAAGCCAAAAACATAAGCCTAAAATATAGTCAAGTTTACATGAAAAGACATAAGGAAACTCTAGTATGAAAAATGTGCACTGGACCAGAGATACCTTTTTTTTTAACTAATACAAATCAATTAAACACAGATTCCACAATTGTTATGAGACAAACATAAAATGACACCTAAACTGTTATATTTCTGACCCCCCAGCTACTACTAACCTCCTTTACAGAGAGTCCTTTTGCTCTGGAAGTCTTTTAGAAAATGGAGGTGATCATAAAGCTTGGCTATGGCTTGCAGTCCCTCATGTCCACTTGTGAGTTTAGGCACAGCCCAGCCTTGCCAACACTCACACACAAAAAAGTTGGAGAATAATTTATTATCTCTTTCTTGCAGCATGGATTATGTCACAAGATGTGTAATCTGCCCTATTCACTTACCTAAAACCAGGCACAGCTGACACTGACAAAATTTTGCATCTCAGAAAATCCTTTTGAATCCAGAAATTGAATTTCCCTGAATCACATCATTGTGCCTGGTGGTAGTTGAAAGGTGAAAAATAAATTAAAAAAAAAAATAAGCAAGTGTTGCTTAATGATGACCACCACCACTTTTTTTTTTTTTACCAGTTTCAAAGCTATTTATAAAATTTGTTACACAAAACCATGTGTGGAATATAACACGAGGCATTTCTAGAAATGAGACTTTCAGTTTTCCAATCTATCTATCCAATGCACAGCAAAAGCAATGCCTGGGTGTGCACACTAGATAGTGATACTATAAGCACCACAACTTTCTATTGCCCAAGCCACAGGGTCCCCTCCTCCTTGGACAGTCAACACTCAAGAAGGGTCAGAGGACAAGGATCTCTGCTGAGGTCACCACATGGAAAACAACAAAAGCAGAGTCTGAACCACAGCCCATCTCGGTCAAAGCATGTCAGGCTATAATAGCTCAGCAGACCTGCTCTGCCTGGCCTGGGAACAATGGCCCCACACTCATCATGGCATGGGCTCTGCTATCATTCACAGTTCCCTACAGCTACATCAGAGGACAATCCCAGAACAAACCCATAAGCTACCTCCCACTGTTGTTCCTGACTCCTAGTCCCATGCAGACTCCCTCATTAGCTTGGACAATACAGCTGAGTCTCAGGACAGTAGTAGCTCTTCTACCAGTTGATCAAAGATCAAATGATGCAGATAGCAGAGGTATTCTAGCTTTGCCCCAACCCCTAGGGGCTCACAGAACCCTAGTGTTGTTATAAAAAAATGAAAATCCCAATTGTTTGAGTTTACCAATACAGACCCAGGAGCTAGGTACTGGGGAGAAAACCTGCTAGTTCAGAAAGTCAGATAAAGCACCCATCTGACCCTGCTACTCACCTCACATCTAAGAGGAAAAAGCTCCAAAAGCTCACCAGTTCAGATGACAGCTCAGGGGGGATAGGCCAAAATAATCCAAGGCCAAAGGCTTTCTAGCTCAAAGCTCAAAAAGCCCCATAGCTACCAAGCTAAAACTCCTTCCACTTTTACACTCTGTCTTAAATACATTTCAGCTGAAATTTCCACTTACTCTTTAATCCCTGTCAGCTGGTTTCTTGCTTTGCCTCTTGACCTAGGGTTAACATTATTAAATCCTGTGCACAGAAAGCTTTTGAATTAAAGGTATGTTCCAGGGCTGATGGACTCATAACATACTCACCTTTTTAAAATAAGCAGAAAATTCTTGGAATTAAGGTTTGTGTTAGGGCTCAACCATACCAAACAAAGCACAGGATTTTACAGTTCACAATCTCAGGGATCACACTGGGATCAAATATCCTGCAACACCCTCATCTTGGAAATGATTTACAATTCAATCTTCCACTCTCCAAGGGCACCTGTTCATTTTCCAAGATACAGGTAATTTATGTTACACACTCAGTGTCCAGTGAATTCATGTCTGCCTCATAGTTAGGAAGTCCTTTAGCGAAGCTTCAGTCAAAGTCAAAGGGTAACAACCATTAAAGAAACAAATGGCCATGAATTTGAAAGAAAGGAGTAGTTAATGGGAGCTCAATGAAAATGAGATATAAAACAAAAAGGATATGGCTGTTCCTAGGTATGTTGGAGTAGAAAGTTTATTATAGATAGAATAGAGAACACAGTCAAACACAGGGAAATCTGGGACAGTCTAGAGTTGACATGATGCTGAGCCATGTGAGACGAGAGGAGAGAGGAAAGTGGAGAGCCAGAACAAAGGGCCAGGAGGATAAATGAAAAATGAAAAATACCAGGTAACCAAAACGGTTAGAATACATAAGGATGGACAGCTGGGAGAAGGTCAACTCAACTCCGGGGCTAGAGAACTGTGTTTGACACCCATACCTTGTAACAGGTAAGGGCTGAGGGATGCTGGGAGAACCTGACAGCCACATCTGCTTTGATTGTTAAGTAGCCACCTTAATGATTCATCCCAGCATTTGAGAAGTAACAGTTGAGAGGAATGAGAAGGTTAAAAAAATTTCATTATAACCTCAAAAATTATTTTTAAAAGTTGAAAATGGCTTTATGATCCAATATTCTTCAGGGAATATATATTAGGGCACACAAAGTATTACTCACACCTTTTCTCTCAGGTTGTGCATTTTCAAATGGGGGGAGGGGAAAGCATTCCTGTTAGGCACTACCACCCCACTTTGTCCAGATCTTCTGTGTGTTTGAACTAGTGTAACTGTAAAAATTTGCTTTCCAGAAACACGTTCAGCAAGTAATCCATAATCTTGATTCTCTTTGTGTCTGACACCCAGCCCTAAGTATACACTTTTCACATTAACTGACCATCTAAAATTGATTACCATTATCATTGCCATCTTCCCTCCTCCCCCTCCCTTTCTGTGTTGTGACAACACCAGCTTCAAAGTAGGTCAGTAATCTCAATTCTTACACAGGTCCCTCTTTATTTGTAATCACCCACCTCCAAACAAACAAACAGAACCCAGGGAGGTCAGCGGACACTCATTCACAGATCTCTTTTTCTTCACACTGACCAGTCAGAGCCCACCTGAAAAGAGTTGCAGGATTGTGTTCTAGGCACTGAGTAGTAGAGGTAGCATTCAGTGTTTAAATAAAGTGTAAACTACATAACATGTGAAAGACTGATCTACAGGAGACATTGCTTTGAACAAAAACAAAAATCAAAGCACTAGAGAAAAAGGAAAAAATTCTTAATGACTGGGGATTATCAGAGAATATTAACTAATATGAGACTAGAGCAGTGATGCATCAACAAAATAAAATTTAATAATACCAACTGACTTATTTATTTATTTATTTATTTATTTATTTATTTATTTATTTATTTATGTTCACATGCATGTTCACTTGCACACCAGAAGAGAGCACCAGATCTCATTATAGATGTTGTGAGCCACCATGTGGTTGTTGGGAATTGAACTCCTGACCTCTGGAAGAGCATCCAGTGCTCTTAACCTCGGAGTTGAAAAATAAAACATATAGGCATACTGACTTTGCAAACACAGACCATTCTCTTGTAGAGGGAAAGCCATTAATAAGATACTGTTGAATGTTGTCCCTGTTTACAATATTAGCTGCTGAGACCTGTAACCTGACAGACACAGCTTTAGCCAATAGCCTGTGTCTCAAATTTGAACTGACAGAACTGTATCGATGAGGATTGTACATATGGGCATAGGACAGTCTCTTAATTCAAAATTCAATATTCACTGGATCAAGTTACCTGACCTAAACTGAACACCCACCAATCTGGTTTGTTTTCACTAGCAATCATAAATTAAAAAGTACATGTTGGGAAGTTACAAATTAAAAAACCTCACCCTGCCACATTTCTAGATAATCCTGGTGAGCAAATATGTGTATATCAGGATCCTATTCTCTAACAGGCCTGGTTAGCATACTGCTCATCTGTGGACTGATTTATAGGCAGTCTTCCCTCAGCTAAATTCTAACTGGAGCCACTAGTTTCTCAGCAATAGGAAATCCTTTACATCATCAGTTCTACTCTTTCTATATCACAGCTTGATATTGGAGTGCTCTCTGACACAGGGCATACCATTTACAACCCCCACAGAATCCACATGGATCTTTTAGAACTGAGAGAACCTACATGACACCTCCAAAGGTCACCAAGAACTAGGCCTTAAAAGGTCACCTAAAGGTCACCAGACTAGTGACTCTACTATAAGGTCACCAGGAATTGGGGCATGTTATAAGATTCCCTACCAAAGGAACAGCATGAGGATAACCACAAGGAAGGGAAGGTATCTCATCTCAAAGTGGGGCATTTGTGCTGAGCAGCCTACCAACCTTATGGTAGAACATTCAATGACACAGAAAATACCTAACATTCCTGAGGCCTACAGATAGCTCGCTCAATGTTGGTTATTTTAGCTAGCCATTCATTTTGTAAAAAGCTTGCCCGTGCTGAATGTCACCCAATTCTGTAACTGTTAAACTGGAACTTCCTGGTCCTTCCTAAAACCCCAATCAAAACCCTGCCATGCAGCTGCTCAGGGCGATCCTCTCTGATCCACTGTGTTGGTGATGTTAGAGAGACCAAGCTTAATCCCAAATAAAACGCTTTGCTCTTGCATATGTGGTCTGGCTCCTGGTGATCTTTGGTGACCCTAAACTCTGGCCATAACATATGGGTTCTCATATTGGATCCCCAAGTCTCCCAAGCACACTGGACACATGGAGCTGAACAACAGCCAGTAATTGAGCACTCTGTCTGTGTCTGTCTGTGTCTTTCTCTGTGTTTCTCTGGTTTGTTTTTTTGGGACTCGAGGCAAAATGTGTAATATGTGTCATCAAAAAGGTTAGAGCTGATGCTCTGGACAGCTGTGGGCCAGAGGTGGCCTGGAAAGAAGGGGCACATCTGTAAATGGAGTTGAGCACTGAGTTTTCTGTGATCTCTGAACCTCAGAGAGGATGGATGTGCCCCTATCTGTAAAGTGTGGTAGAGTACCCAGTTTTCTGTGATCTCTGGATCTTTGGACAAGGACAATGCAGGTAACTCCTGCATCGGGGATTCGCTGATATCCTACTTTCATGTTTTTCCTCTGCAGGAGTGGTGGGATCTGCTGTCTGGCTCTGTGTATTTTTCTGCTGCACAAGCAATGAGATCTAGCTGTTTGTGTCTTGTTTAACTGTTTTGTCCCTCGCTGCCAATATTTTGTCTCTGGAACTGACTGAGGACATAGGACAGAATCCTTCTATCCTTCTAGACTTGATTCTTTCCCATTTCAGGGAAGCTTGATCCATGCTCCACAGGCACCAGTGAGAGTGGCGAGGAGGTGCCAAGGAATGGATACAGTATGTGGAGCCCCAGGTTTGGCAACTCTGCCAATGTTCTCTGGTCTCTGGTCTGGCAGAGCTTAGCCACTACTCTGACCTTGGGTCTGGCAGATCTTGGTCACTGCTCTGGACTCTGATCTGGCAGAGATTTGCTGCTGCTGTGGGCTCTGGAGTGGCAGAGTTTGGCTGGTGCTTTGGCCTCTGGTCTGGTAGACAGAGATCAACAGATATGTTGCTGCTCCATTCTCTGGTCTGGTTGAATGCAGGTCAACATTCCAAACTCGGGTGTAGTTGGGTGGAGCCTGATTTGGGGATAGGTCACCACTAATGGAACAGGATAGAGGGCCCTTAGAGAGACAGGCCACTGCTCTGAGTTTTGGTATTTTCTTCTTCCAGTCTCTTTGAGCGCATTATGCCCAGTACATTTTTTCCTTTGTTGTACTTTTGTGATTTTGTTTGCTTGTGATGGTCTCACTGGGCTGGTGATCAAACAGCTGTGCTCCATTGTGACTTTGCCTTCCCCATACTCCCAACACTACAAGCAGGGGCACCTCTGGTCATTAATGGGAACACATATTTCCACATATTTGGCTAGGAAGGCTCTGTTGGAGAGGGGTCGGTGTGGAGAAAATCTTGCTGGGCTCGACCTTGTTGCCTCTTTTCTATCTCTATGAGGAAGGTCGGTGACTTGAGGTTAGCTCTGGCTTGGAACAATGACCACCAATTAATGTTCTTAGCTGAAACGTATTGTAGTTATTACTATTATTATTATTTGGTTAGGGTCCCCTGTAGCCCAGCCTGGCTTAAACTAAACAGCTATAAGATGACCTTGAATTTCTGATCTTTCTGCTCCACCTCTTATCAACTGAGCTACACTCCCAATCCCACAAACTTCTTTTTTTTAGGCATAGGTGGCTTCAACAAGGAAGTGAACCGAACTCAAATAGGGAAGGCTTGGCTCCACTGAGCTCCTGGGTCTGAGCGTGTGTACTGGCACTGTACACAGAATACCCACCTGAGCACCTTGATATGTCACTTATTAGCCTGGCTGTACTTATGAGATTGTCACCTGAGAATGAAGGCAATTATTTTTAGTCAAGGTCTCATACTGGCAACTAAAAGAATTTTATTAGAAAATCTTGGAAAGCACATGTATGATTGTGGTTTGAATGGGTGGAGAACCTCTGTCAATGTGCTCCCCAAAGTGCTAAAGGACATAAGCATGGGGAACGGGGAGGGGTAGATGAGGAATTCACCATGTCTGGGTATCTACCCCTACCCCCCAGAAAAAGTTGCTTTACTTAATCACCAATGCAAGAAAACAATAGCTAGAATGCATTTGAGGTTCAAGGTTTAGAAGTGAGGCTGCAGGGGTCCTTTTGGCAATGCTTTTGAAGAACAGCATCCATTCAAGTGCAATGTTTGGAAATTTACACTGAGCAAGGAAGGCAGGGAAGGGAAGGGGAGGGGAGGAGAATAAAAAGGAGGACAGGGGAGGAACATGTTCAAACTTTTCCTGTCAAAAAAACAAAAAGGAAAAAAAAATCTTAATGAAGTCCCACTTTTTGTATGTGTGACCAAGAATTTTTTTATTATTATTTATTTAATTTTTTGTGTTAAATATTTTTTTATTTTTTTAAACTTTTATTAATTATACTTTATTCACTTTGTATCCCCCATAAACCCCTCCTTCCTCCCCTCCTAATCCCACCTACTTTTCCCTTTCTTCACGAATGATCCTCCCCAAGTCCATTGATAGGGGAGGTTTCCCTTTCCTTCCTTCTGATCTTAGTCTGTTAGGTCCATCAGGAGAGGCTGCATTGTCTTCCTCTGTGGCCTGAGATCAAAGAGCTGGCCAACCAGTTTATGTTAGAGGCAGTCCCTCTTCCCATTACTATGTAACCCACTTGGACACTAACTGTCATGGGCTACATCTGTGCAGGGGTTCTAGGTTATCTCCATGCATGGTACTTGGTTGGAGTATGAGTCTCTGGAAAGTCCCTGGTGTTCAAATTTTCTCATTCTGTTGCTCTCCTTGTGGAGTTTCTGACCTCTCGAGATCTTACTATTTCCCACTTCTTTCATAAGATTCCATGTACTCTGCCCAATACTTGGCCATAAGTCTCAGCATCTGCTTTGATAGTCTGCAGGGCAGAGCCTTTTAGAGGCCCCCTGTGGCAGGTTACTAACTTGTTTCCTGTTTTCTTCTTCTTCTGATGTCCATCCTGTTTGCCTTACGGGATAGGGATTGAGCATTTTAGTCAGGATCCTCCCTCTTGATTAGTTTCTTTAGATGTACAGATTTTAGTAGGTTTATCCTATATCTATATGAGTGAGTATATAACATATGCCAAGAATTCTTAAGTTTTGTTTATCATATTTACATGTATATACATATATATATATATACTCTAAATGCTTGCTGAATAATGGTGTTTCAATATCTTTCCCACATTTCAACTGAATTATTTTGAGGCCTAAATCTAAACATAATTCTTATCAATATTTGGAGGTTTTACTTGTTTTTAATGTGTGGTTTTATTTTCTTATTTAACAGTGTGTCCACAGTCTCTTACATCAGAGTCATCATATTTGGGTCTCTAGCAAAGTAATGAAAAACAGTAAACAGTACTAATAATGTTAATGACTAAAATGAAAGTAACTGAGTGCATTGTACAATGATCTCAGATGCTCTTTTCAGGCAGGACATTTTATGATGAAAATTTTTTCATGAGGCACGAAATGCCTGTTAAGCTTAAGGATTGTTTACATTTTCTTGAAAACAAGGTTCAAGATGCATCCTGAAGTCATAACATCAAATGATGTACAGAGAGGACATAATCACCTTTGAAGATATGGTCTCTTAGGGATAAGTATGGTAGGATTCAATGCTCAGGACACATTCTGGGGATGACTCATTCTGAGGATATGACTTCACATAAAACCTAATGAAAATATAGATTCTTCCCAGAAAATGAATATGTACATAAAACCAACTACATATAAAGCAGTTACAGAGTAAATGTCAGGAGAAGGACCGGGTTAAAAACTAACACCAAATAAGTATCACTGTTGCTGTATCTGGAATTTCTACCTTATTTGGAATGCAGAGACAAGAAGACTGTTAACCCCTGTATTGAAGGAAGTGCATCTGCATAAAGAAAAGCAATGCTTTGCTTTTCCTGCTCCTTTTTTCCTCCTCCCTTTTCTCCTCCTTCCTTACCTCCTATATGTGAAGCAAATATTCTACCTCTGACTTGTATTCCTGCCTTCTGTACAAAACAGGCAGAAACAGATAGTCTTTAGATATAATAAAGCCAGATCCTAAAGCTCACTAAAGCTTAAAGGAAGTATCTTGTTATGGGATAAATTAAAGAGAACACAGAGAGGGCAACAGGCATAGAGGAGGCTGTCTTAGTAACAGCAGTAACAGAACAAGATAAAAAGAATTCAGGAAACATTTTTTACAGGTGGCAAAATGGCTGGCATTAACAAATAAAATGTTACATGCTCCCATCCTTTAGGTGGGAATTCTGTATTACTATCAGATTATGAAGACTTTGTTAAAGTAATTTACTTTTTAAAAGGTTATTTGTCCTTCCACAGATAGTTATTTTGAATTAGGTACCCAATACTCTGCTAAGTCCTGAACACACAAAAATGATTGATGTAAACACCACTCTTTCTCTATAAGCTTACAGTCTTGTGGGGTAATCCACCATAAACAAACCCATAGACCATGCATAGAAATGTATACATCACTATAAATTCCACTATGAAACCTAAAGGAAAGCAAGAGGTACCTAACACCCCAGATAAGATAAAGAACATACATATTGAAAGGCTGAGAGATGAGAACATTTTAGTTCAGTAGGTGAAATGAAAGAAGGTGAATTTGTTTTCAGTATACTAGGGAAGAAAAAAGGAATGATGATGATGATGATGATGATGATGATGATGATGATGATGATAATAATAATAATAGTAAAAGATTAAAGAAGGATGGTAGCCATCCCTCTCTGCTGCTGCTGTTCTTTTCATCCTTGCACCCTCTCATGTGACTCTATGCCCTGTAGTGGTGACGGGAGGCAACTTCTCCATCATTTCTCTCTGGAACTGTTGATGGTTTAATCAGCAGAGCCTGCAGGGCTGGTGGCCTCCAGGGAGAGCCCATAAGGGGGAGGCTCTTGCAGGGTGACTCCAGGAAGTGACCATGCTTCCTCATCCCGGTTCCGGATGGAACTCGGAACCCCGGTTGCCAGGTAACGGGAGACCACCAGCAGCAACAGCAGCCTGGACAGACCAGCTGGTCCAGAGGATCTGGAGAGATGAGTCTGTTCTGCTTCCAGACCTTCACGGACTCAGGTCTCAGAGAAGATAGCGGTGGTCGCCTGTGCCGCTGCTGGAGACATGTGGTGCGCTCCCTGACACATTTCTGGCTTGTTCCCCACTGGGAGACCAAGGTAACCAGGGCTGCCCTGCAGCAGGGAAGCTTTCTGGTCGACCCCACCCCCCATCCACCGTGATCGTAGCTTGGAAGAGTGTTCCTGTTGGGACACTGAGGAACGCTTTTCATGCCTGCTTCCCGCTTAGGTGTAGGGAAAGGGGTCATTGGTGCCCCTCGGGGTTTGCACACTTAAAGCCTCCCTCCTGCCCTGGTCCTTCCTCATAGCGAAAGGTATTGAGCCTTCCTTCATGGCATCCTCATGCTCAGCAATGATCGCATGGACTATGTGAAGCAGATGATTCCCTATTTGCCCACCTTCTGGCCCTTTATCCAAAGTTTGCCACCATCTGGTTGGTTCTGGACCTGATGCTGAAAAGGCAGGAGAGTGGTTCCACCAGGGATTTAGCCACCTATCAGATCTTCTCCTGCTGTTTCCCACGGCCAGTACCCTGTGCCCTCACAGAACAGGACGTGTGAGTCCCAGCAGCCTGAGTCCCAGACCAGACCCCTTAAAGTGACATGGCCAAACATGGGCGATTGTGGCAGGGGTGGGGCTCTAACAGGTGCCATTCACCTTCCCCAGGGAATGTCACACACCACCCTTTCTCATGCCCTGAGCGACCTTTCCCCGTTTGAGTAAAGGATTCTGGACCCCATTTGCGGTGTTTGTTATGGATGGAGCCTCTAGCACCCCCAAACCCATCCCTGGGAAGATTCTAATAGTTCCTTCTAGATGTCTGGGTGGCTTGGGGACACGGGGCCTTAGGGGTAACACCCCCGTGGACTGTCACAGGTATAGATTGTTCAGGCGGAAAAGCAGACAAAGACATGAGTAGGCTTGGGGTGGAGGGGGAGGTGAGCAGGAAGGGGCGTTTAGGGCCAGGGTGGAGGGCCAATTTTGGCCAGGAGCCTCACCTTTGGGGTTCTCTCGCTAGGGACTGTCCTCGCGACCTCACCTGCTGGTAGAGGACAGAGGTTTCCCACTGGGCTCCTGGGTTTCGAGCAGCAGAGGAGAGACAAAAAAGGAAAGGCCCTGGGGAATACCAATGCCCCCCCGCAGTTCCAAACAGAGGCCAGGCTCCCCACACCGTGTCCCTCTGCCCTGCTCTCACCCACAGTGCCACCTTCTCGTTCTTGTCCCAGTGGCTGCAGAAATTCCCCCAGGATTTCTCTGGGGTCCCCAGACCTGGCCATCGTGAGAAGGCTGCTGGACTATGCCAGGATCCATGTGCCCACTGCAGAGTTGGACTGCCAATCTGGGGAGATCCTCCGGGCAATGGATAAGCCTGGGATAAACTGAAGCCCGAGAAGGAGGAGGAGGATTAGGAGGAGGATGAGGACCTGGGGGAGGCGCCTGGTGTGGCAGCAGCTGATTCCAGCCCCGTGTCCCAGGGGAAGTGTCCTGAAACTCTAGCCAGTGAAGCAGAGGAGGACGCATGTCAACTCGACCGTCCTGCAGGTAGGAGAGGGGACTGTGCATTTCCTGGCATGGAGAGGCCATCTTGGGTTAGCTCACCCCATTCTGCGTGCCTTCAGGCTGCTCCCTTATCCCAGATGATGGCTCATCCCTTTCTGTGCTCAGATCCTGAGCTACTTGGGGCCTCAACTGCAAAGCTGCCCATGCAAGAGGCCTTGGTGGCGCAGGGGAAACGGAGCCTGGGTTCGGGGGCAGATGCTAAGCCCCAAGATGATGCTGAGCTCCTGGATCCCATGGCTGCGAGATCCCCAGTCTTGCCAGAAGCTGGACCAGTGCAAACTCTGGCTTTAGCATTAGAGGATGCACAGTCCCTTTTGGACTTGGTGGTTGAGCTACTGTTTCTCTCCACTGTGGCACACTTTGGGGCACCTGATCCCATGTCCTAGCTGCCTGAGGTGGACAAATAGTTGGTACAATCACCGGCTGGGCTGCACTCAGTGCCTGTTCCCCTTAGAGAAAAGGTTCCATTAATTTTGTATGTTTTTAAATTGCTGTTTTTCACTGTTGCGATATTGTTGTTGGTTTCATACTATTATTAAAAAGGTGTTGCTTACTCATATTAAGTGATGTATTCGGAGATGGGGCCATTCCTGGGCAGTGGTTCTGGCTGAGCCAAGGGGTATGGAGTCTGTTTTTGTCGAGTTTCCTGTGAGTTGGGCATGTGCATCCATCTATAGAAGATGTTGCCAGGTGTGTAGTTGGTGCACAGGGGGTCTACTGGGATATATTGAGCCCCATAAAAAAGCCCAACAGGGCCAGTGCTTGACAGCAGAATTTTGGGGCCATAGCTGGGCCAAGAGCTAGGCTCTGAGGACCAGGACCAGGAACAGTACTAGGACCCAGCTCTGTGGACATTATCCCTGAGGGGGAAAAAAAAAAAACCCTATAATTTGAGATACTGAGTACATTTTGGGGGATCATTTAAATACATGATATTTCTACATAGCCATGCCTGTTTTAGAACTCAGTCTTTGGAGCTGGGCATGATGGCATACACCTGTAATCCAAGCACTCAGGGAAGAAGAGACTTGAATTTGAGGCATGCCAGGTCTACAAAGTAAGTCTAGAACAGCCAAGACTACACAAGAAAATTCTGTCTAAAAAACAAACAAATAAATGAATGAACAAACACAAAAGAGAGCTCACTGTGTGGACCAAGCTGACCATAATCTATTCAATTCTTTGCATCAGAAAAATACCTATCACCAAGTGAAAATGCATTATATCAATAGTAGCCACCGAAAGAATATCAGAATGATCTAATAAACTTCTGTGATTGGATTTGATACACATACAGCAAACTTCAATAACTACTCCATTGTTTCTAATTATAGAACACAACCACAATTGGTGACCTCCTCCATTACATTATAAGTGAACATGGTAAATAATTTACTTCATCCAAGGACATGTTTCTTTTCATGATTAGATTCTTAGGGTGTACAGATATTAGCACGTTTATCCTGTATTATATGTCTAATACCCACTTATGAGAGAGTATATACCCTGTGTGTCTTTCTGCTTCTGGGATACCTCACTCAGGGTGATCTTTTATAGATCCCACCATTTGCCTGCCAATTTCATGATTTCCTTACTTTTAAATGCTGAGTAGTGTTCCCTTGTGTAAATGTATCACAATTTCTGTATCCATTCCTCAACTGAGTGGCACCTGGGTTGTTTGCAGCTTCTGGCTGTTACAATTAAACAGCTACAGACATGGTTGAACAAATGTCCTTGTTATATACTTGATCAAATTTTGGATATATGCTTAGGAGTAGTATAGTTGGATCTTGAGGTAGCACTATTCCTAATTTTCTGAGAAATTGCCAGATTGATTTCCAAAGTGGTTGTACAAGTCTACATCACCACCAGAAGTGGAGGAGTGTTCTCCTTTCCATACATCTTCTCCAGCATGTGTTGTCACTTGAGTTTTTGATCTTATCCATTCTGATAAGTGTACTGTGATATCCCAGGGTCATTTGAATTTGCATTTCCCTGATGACCAAGGAAGAGGGGACAGGAGTTCCACAAGGAGAGCAACAGATGAAAAAATACTGGACACAGGGGTATTTTTTGAGACTGATAATCCAACCAATGACCATGCATTGAAATAACCTAGAATTTCTTCAACTTCTGTCCAGATATATTCCATGGCAGCTCAGTCTCCAAGTGAGTTCCCTAGTAATGGGAACAGGAACTGTCTCTGATATGAACTCAGTGTCTGGCTCTTTGGTCACCTCCCCTTGATTGGGGAGCAGACCACAGAGGAGGACAATGCAGACATTTCTGATGAGATCTGATAGGCTAGGGTCAGATGGAAGTGGAGGAGGACCTTCCCTATCAGTGGACTTGGGATCAGAAATGGGAGGAAGTAAGGAGGTTGGGTAAAAGAGGGGATGAAGGATGGAGCCACAGCATGGATACAATGTGAATAAACTGTAATTTACAAAAACATACATTTTTTTTAAAGTGAAAAAAAAGAAACAATCTTCAGATACTAGAAGTTTTTTATTTACATACCAGGATGTTGTTTTTTGAGAAAAGAGATTTTCTGTATGGCCTTGACTGACCTGTCATGCTTTCTAGACCAGGCAGGCCTTAAACTAACACAGATCCATTTCTCTCTGCCAGTCATAGTGCTAGTCTTAGAGGCATTTGCCAACAATCCCGGCTTTGAGTTTTTTAATTTAATTTAATGTTTTATTTTTGTGACATGATGTCTCAGTGCATCATTGCCAGTCCAGGACTCTCTTTGTAAACCAGGCTGACCTTGAGGTCATAGAGACCTTCCTTCATCTGCCTCTCAAGTGCTGGGACTAAGGATGTGTGTCACCATGCCTCGTAAGACTTTATTATAGCCTAGTCACACTATGTGATTTCAGACATATCTAGGCACACAGCTAGACTATTTTTTTAGACAAGATTTCTCTCTGTAGCCGTGCATGTCCTGGACTTGTTTTGTAGACCAGGGTAACATTGAACTTACACAATAGCATGCTTGTATCTCCTGGAGAGATGGGATTAGAGATTTGTGCCACAAAGCCTGGCTCAGATTTTATTTCAATAAGTTATATATGATTTAAACATAAATTAAAACATGATTTTTCATCATATATATACATATATATGATATATACATATATGATTAAAACAATATATATAAATATATAACATATTTATTAAATATATTGGTTTACATTGCTATATTTAGTGAGTATATATTAATTATACATATGATTATTTAGGTATTTCGAGAGAGGGTTTCTCCTTTTAGCCCTGGCTATCTTGGACTAGATCTGTACAACATATTGACCTTGAACTCACAGAGACTGGCCTGCTTCTGCCTGGCAGAGTGCTGGGATTAAAGGCCTATGCCAACACTTAGTATTTAGGCACCTGCTTCTGTCTTTCCTAGCAACCTGTGATGTCATTATGTGTTGACAGCCAGGGAGGGCAGGTGTGGTTACTTTGCTCCTTAAAAGGATCTGCCTGCCCACTTTGTCTCTCTCTTGGCCTTTCTTGCCCTCCTGCTATTGCCTTCTTGCCCTCCCCCTTTCTCTGTTGTGGTGCCCCCCCCTCTCTCTCTCTTCCCCCTATCATGTCCTGCTCTCTCCTTCTCTGTCTCTGTTCATTTCCATCTGAGAGCCCACCCAAGAATGCAAACAATGGTAAAAGTAAAACAGCTGTGACTATTTCCATCCTTGAATTGAAGCCAGAGGCACATAGCTCTCGAACGGTAGGATAAACTGCTCTGAGATAGCCTTGAATTTAAGCCAGAGGCAGATAGCTCTCAAAGGGCAGGATGAATTGCTCTGAGATTCTTTTTTTTAAAATAAGGGCAGGGTGAATTGTTTTGAGAAAACTCACAAACGGCCAAAAACTGCAAACAACTAGCTGTAAACTATCTTCATGCTATTCTTGCTGACCAATCAATGTATAGAGCAAAAGTGGCCAGATTTTTAAGTATAAAAACCCTGTGCTTTGCATGCTCAGGGTCGTCTCCTGTCTTTAGAGGGGCAAGCCTATCACGATTTGAATAAAACTCTTGCTTTTGCATCAAGTTGTGGTCAGTAAGTGTTCCTTGGAAGGGCACAATCCTGAGCTCCTGAGCAGTGAGACTCCAGGTCTTACAACATGAAACTAAAAAGCTTTTGCAATCCATTCCTTAATGATGAAGCAGCTTATAAAATGGGAAACATCTTTACCAGCTACGCAACAGACAGGTTTATATGTAGACCATTCAAAGAAGTCATGAAATTTAAACATGAAGAAACAAACAAACAATCTAGAAAAGATCATCCAGAGTGAGGTATCCCAGAATCAGAAAGACATACACGGTATACACTCACTTTTAAGTGGAGGCTAGACCTATAAGATAGGATAAACATACTAAAATCTGTACACCTAAAGAAGATAAATGAGAAAGAGGACATGGATTAAGATGATCAATCCTCACTTAGAAAGACAAATGGGATGGACATAGGAGAAAAACAACAGGACAGAAGCTTACCACAGAGGACCTGTGAAAGATTCTACCTAGCAGTGTATCAAAGTAGATGCTGAGACTCATAAGCAAACCTTGGGCAGAGCACAGGGAATCATATGAAAGAAGGGGGAGTTAGTATGACCTGGAGAGGACAGGAACTCCACAAGGACCAAATATATCAGAGCACAGGGTCTTTTATGAGACTGTATCTCCAACCAAGGACCATGTATGCATATAACCTAGCACCCTGCTCAAATGTAGTTCATGTTAGCTCTGCATCCAATTGGTTACCATACTAAGTGGAACAAGGACTATTTCGGACATGAACTCAATGGCTGGCTCATTGACCTCTCCCCCCCAAGGAAAGATCAGACTTGCTAGGCCACAGAGGAGGACATTGCAGCCAGTCCTGATGATACCTGATAAGCAAGGGTCAGTTGGAACAGGAGGAGGCCCTCCCCTATCAGTGGACTTGGAAAGGGGTAGGGAGGAGATGAGGGAAGGAAGGTGGGATAGGGAGGTGATGAGGAACTGGGCTACAAATTTAACAAGCTGTATCTAATATTAAAAATAAAAATTAAAAAAGTGGGACATAAAACAAAGTTCTTAAAGATGAAACACAAAATGCTGACAGTTTTCTTTTGTTTGAAGACAGGATTTTTCTGAATAATTTTGGCTGTCCTGGACTCTCTTTGTAGAACAGCCTGTGCTTGAACTCACAGAGATCCACCTACCTTTAACTTCCTGAGTGCTAGGACTGCAGGTGCTCAGCATGAGGCCTAGCTGCTGATAGTTTATTTTGTTGTAGCATTTTATTTTTGTTGTTGTTTCATGCACTACATCCCAACTGCAGTTTCCTGTTCTTCCACTCCTCCCAGCCACAATCTATCCACCTCTACTCTGCCCACTTCACATCTCCTTCATCCACTGCTTCTTTATTTTCAATGAAAAAAAAAAAATCCGATGGCCTAACAAGTTACAAAAAAGACTAGGAATAATCCCTCACATCAGAGTTGGTCAAAGCAATACACGAGGAGAGAAAGTATAGGGAGAGCAGGAAAAAGAGTCAGAGACACCCCCATTCTCACTGTTGGAAGTCCCTCAGCGACATCAGGATAATAATCATGAGGTATATGCCAACAACCTAGGTCACAAGACTCATAGCATGTTTATGTTTTTGTCCTTCAGACTCTGTGATCCCCTATGAGCCCAATTGACTCAGTGGCCCATGCTCTTGTTGTGTCCTTTATATCTCTGGTTCCTACAATACGTATTTCCTCATTTCTGGGGTTCCCCTGGATACATCATTGTGTTTGGCTGTGGGTCTCTGCATCTGCTCCCATCAGATGCCGGGTGATGTCTCTCTGATGACAACTGGGCTAGGCACTCATCTAAGATTATAGCAGAGTATCTTTTATTGACATTTTTTTGCCTGTCATGTTTACAGATATTGTGTGTCTCTAGGCTATCTTGACTATGGTTCATGGTCATCCAGGCAGTGTCAGGCATGGATTTCCCCTCATGGTGTGGGCCTCAATGTATTTTCTGGAGTGTATTTCATATTATTGGGTTAGGGTTTTTCTTCTAGTATGTTCTGTAGGGCTGGATGCCTGCATATATACTGGGTATAGTAGTCTGGGTTGGCATCAGTGGTCTCTTAGTTTCTGCATGATATCCATCCAAACCCTTATGGCTTTCATAATCTCTGCTGTGAATTCTAGTGTGATTCTGATAGGTCTACTTATTATTTGAATGATGTTTTGGTATTAGCACTGTCATGCATAGAACAGTTAATTTTCATGATGTCATCCCCATATAAAATAGAATCTCCGTAACCTATGAAAATGAAAAATAAACACACTTTAATGTGTGTTGAGGGAATTAAGACGAAGAAGGGACTAATTTGAGGTAAAAATAAACTATATATAAATGCTGCAAAAAATTAAAATACTTGTAATTCAATTATGATATTTTAGAATATAACTGCATCAGAAAATTTAATTCCTAGTCCATCAATATACCCAAAAAGTTATGTAGCATTTTGACTTTGCATGATGATGAATCTTTTTTCTATAACTCCTCAAATGTCGATTACTGTGGTTTAAGTGATTTCTGAATGAATTACATAACATTATTAAAAGCAGAAAAATTGGAAGTTCTATGTGAAAGATAATTATATGCATAGTTTATTTTCCCTCTAACTCTCTCTTTATAGGAAAGGATTTATGAGAATGATTTATAGTCTGTGAGTCAAATAATTCAACAGTGGATGGTTAAAAATGGAAAATCGAGGAATCTATCAGTGGCTTAGTCCATGAGGCTGGTTGCCTCAACTCACTTTCATATTCACAGAAATCCTCAAGAAGAAGGTTCTATAGTCAATGAAGAAATAGACTTGCTACCAAAACAAAAGGGAAAAGGCAAAGAGTAAAACATTCCTTCTTCTAGGTCCTTGTATAGGTTTCCAGTAAGATGAGGCAAAGGTGAGTGGTTGGTTTTGCAGTATGAAGATACAGATTAAAGGTGTGTTTTTCAGCCTTACAGATTCAGAAGAGAAGTAGAGAAGACTACTTCAAATAAGGAAGAGTGCTTCACAATTGTGTCCTTAATTTGGGTGTTTTGCTTAGTTCCACATGCATTCAAGTTAAAAACCAAGACTCATGATCACACCTCTTTTCAGCTTGAAAGATAATCATATCTCCTCTTTACATTAATTTCCAAATGAAAAGAATAACCAGGTCATAGCAATGCCTAAAAATAATTTAATAACGCAGAGTACAATAGCAGACAAATTACATATTTATCCTGATCATAATTGAAGCTAACATTATATAACTGTCCTTCAAAAACCGTCCAGGATAGAAGCAACAAAGTTCAGCTTAAAAACAACTCTCCACCGCCGCTGTGCCACTCCACAACACCTCCCTCATAGGGCAACCCACATTAAGCACAAGGATTCACCTCCCACCTGCTACGTATGTGCAGGGTCCCTAGGTCCAGACCAAGCATGCTCCTTATTTGATGGCTCAGTCTCTGCAAGCCCCCTGGGGGCTGGCTGGGTCAGCTGTTTCTGTTGGTCTTCTTGTGAGGTTCCTCGAACCTCCAGGGCCTTCCATCTTTTCCCCAACACTTACTCAGGATCCCTAGAGCTCTGCACCTTTCTTAGGTGCAAGTCTGAGCATCTGTCCAAGCTCATTTCTGGCTGGAGTCTCTGAGACAATGGTCAGGTTAGGGTCCAGGCAACGGGGTTTTACAGTCCCAATTCTGGGCGTTCTCAATGCGGTCAAATATCGTCCAACAGAGCCTGATATTCTTCTTCCGTGAGAGGAGCCTCGAGTGTTGGTTCGATCTGCTCCCATGGTACATCTGGGTCCAGAGCGGCTGGTCCCTGTTCCTCTTCCACTGTTCTCACCTGTTGCTCCAGGAAGAGCTGGACAGGGCAGGTGTCGCTGGATTCTGGGTAGGCCTCTGTGAAGAAGGTGAGCTCGGGTCTTGACATCAAGGCTTCTGCTCACTGGCCTCCTGCAGAACCCGATGTCAACAAGCTGTTCGGGAAGCCTCCTCCTCAATGCAACACGATGCTCCAGGAGCCCTTTCCGGGTCAGGAGAGGCAGGCAGGTCCTCACCTTTAGCTGTGCTGCCTCCAGCTCGGCCTTTCTGCCTGGCCTTTCTGTTCTGGAACCATATGTGGACGGTGTCCTCAGGCAAACCTGTGCTCAGTGCCAGTTGCACCCTCGTGGCATAGTCTGGAGATGGAGAGATCTCAAAAGCTTGCACTAGCATGCTGATCTGTGCTGGACTAAGCCGTGTTCGAGGCCTTCTCCGTTCTGAGGGCGGGCCTCTTGCTTGTTGTACCCTGGCGACAAGCTTTTCAGGAGGCTGTTGGGAGGCTTCATGGCTGGAGCCTGCGGTGGTCTGCTTTGAGGTCTTCCTCGACATGCCAGTTCTAGTTCTGTGGTTTTGAAACCACACGCGGATGGAGGACTCTGGAACTCCGAATTCCCTGGCCAGTTCCTGCCTGGTCCTGAAGCTCGGGTAAGGTGTCTTGGCGAAAACTGAGAGCAAGACCTCCTTCTGCTTGGCCTGCCAAACAGTCTTTTGACGCCGGGATGTCTTTGCCATGTTGCAGCCACCCACATCTGCCTGATCTTCCATCCTGCCGAGGACACTTTGACAGGAGTTCTTCCTCTCCAGTGTGTACTCAGAACAACACCCAGGAAAGTGCAGACTATGGCAAATGCGTAAAGGGGTCCACTGCTTACCCTTAAATACCGACCTGAGGCCCCACCCACTCCCTCGAGGCCTCCAATTACAGGCCAAACCGTGGAACGCTCTTCTGCTTCCAAACTGTGAAACCCTTCCTTCCTCCTGCGAATTTTCCCATATCCCACCCTAAAGCAGCCTTTCCAGAAACAGTTGACCTTGTGTTCTACCCAAATTCCACTGCTTAGCTCACAGTACGCACCTGTGTTGGCCCACAAGGAGTTTGAGGGGAGAGTCTAAGGCACGACTTCTGATGATCAGGCAAGGAGAAGAGGCATAAGCCAGGAGCAGTCTTTGCCTTCTTTAACAAGGTCATTCATTCAGCTCTGGCTGATGCTCAAGAAGGAACATGGCTAGAACAGATCTTTCACTCTGTGTGTGCCGTCTGCCTTAAGTTCCTTTGAGCTCCAGTCTCCCGGTGTATGATTTCAACAATCTAAATATGGTTAGGACCCTGCAAGTCTAAGTATTTGGGCAAAGAGTAGACTTATCCTGCAGAAAGACTCCTGGAATTATTTCTGAATTTCTCCTTCAGTGGCAGGCCACAGAAGTTGTCAAGTTCCCTCTTTGTTCCTCTGGTTCCACCTATTTAATCCACCATACACTTTGTCCTACTGGAGAAATTTTACAGATTCCTAGAAACTGTATGAACCTTCAGAAGCACACACTGTGGATCCCAAGACTTTTGGGAGAGGATACTGAAGTCATTTCCTTCATTTCAAGGAACAACATTTGTTGCTGCCATTAATTTGGATCTCTGATCATTAGGCAGTGTTTTCCAGAACACGCAATTTCTGGTACTGCCAAATGTGCCTGTTGTTCTTCAGGGTGTGGCTTTGCCCTAGATGGAGGAGAACAGTAACAGCTGAGCAATTCTAACCCTGCCTTATTTTTGCATCTCCTGTTTTACATGTGCCATAATTTTAACTTTTTCCTTGCAGTCCCCATCAACAGTACCTGGGTGTACAATAGGTACTGTAGAAGTTATTCTGCTTCTTCCAGAGATCCTCTTTACCATCCATGAATACACAGGTCCATAAACAGCTGTATTTCCTTTGTAACATAGAAGCCTTGTGGATAGGGTTAGAGGTTTATCTGCAGCCAGATGCAAAGCTGTGCTGCTGCATTCAGTGGTGTGTATCAAGTCTAAAATCCTCAGTTGATACTTTCCTACCTGCCTAGTACCTCATGGCTGCCTAATGGGAGACAGCTCATATTGTTGCATGAGGGGCCTAAGCCTGACAGGCCCCTCTGTTGGTTTCCTAATGGCAAGAAGTTAGCCTGTAGGTCCCTCTCGGAGCAGTCATCCCTAGACCTGTACTTTTCCTTGCCTCAGCTGCCATGAAACCCCGGGAACCTTTGCATTCCCTTGGAGCCAAAATCTGCTTGTTCCCTTCTGTGAGTAAAGGCACAACTTGCCTCTGTGTTAACACACCTCCTATTTTGCATTCTAGAGATTTTAACCTCACAGTTCTTTTGGTAAATTCCTGGATTCACCCAAAATAGCACACCGGATGTTTTGAGAACTGGGTATTCTAGCTGTAACTTGTCCTGTAAGGTCTGCATGATGCTCCAGAGAGCCAATAGCAGTTGTCTCTCTTAATAATTCATTTCTTGGGGCCGCTCCTCCTTTTCATAATCTAAATGCATGTGGTATTTGCAGTATCATGCGCCATGAATGGCATCAATGCTTATCTGGTGTCAGTCTGGTACTGCCCTCTTTAGAGCTGAACCCAATCTCTGTATGAAGTTGGTGAACAGTCTTCTCCAGGGCCTTGAATTACCTTACTGAATGAGGTGGTTGTTTTGCAAAGGCTCCTAAACAGATCCCTGCACCCTTAACACTGCAACATGACATTATTCAGTGACTTCATCATCAGAACAAATGAGGGACCACCTGGGAATGAGAAAAACAACCGTGATTATTTGAATTGAAGCCAGGTGCTGATAGCTCTTGAAGGGCGGGGTGAACTGTTCTGAGAAACAACTAGCTGTAAAGTATAGAGCAAAAGTGATCTGATTTTCAGGCATAAAAACCCTGTGCTTTGCATGTTCAGGGTCATGTCCTGTCTTTGGAGGTGCGACCTATCTCGACAGCAATAATACCTTTTGCTATTGCATTGAGTTGTGGTCTGTGAGTGTTCCTGTGAAGGGCACAATCCTGAGCTCCTGAGCAGTGAGACTCCAGGTCTTACATTTTGGTGCGTTGACTGGAAAACAGCATGCCCTTCCTTAACCCTCAACAGACTGGGCTCAGAGGTCGAGCTCGGAACAGGTTGAAAGAGTCTGATGGGTGTTTTCCATCAGGGAGACCCCCTCCCAAGGATCAACGAGACCAGATGTTCGGCTGCAAACAGCAAGAGGCTTTATTTTGATACACGGGTACCTGGGGGGACAAAGTCTCTTGGAGGACTTTGCGCGCCCCCTGAGGGGAAAGCTGGGCTTTTTATAGGTTCTCAGAGCAAAGCGCAGGTACAGAAGCCAGAAGCATAGTTACAGGGAGCTGATTGGTACATTTAAATGAGACTACAACTTGAGTCAGAGTTTGGCAGGGACACCATGATATCAGAAACTGGGTGGTCGGAAAGGTCATGATGGCTCTCAATCTTGGGACCGCCACCTGTTGTTTGTCTTAGGGCTCCTATCTCAGCTGGAACAGTCTCAATATTTGTCTTAGGGCCCCTATCTCAGCTGGAACAGTCTCACAAACTTCTCATATGCGTGGTCAGCACAAATTGATTTTTGGCTCAACTGGGGCAGCCTGACCACAGATATCTCCAGCAGCTGGGTTCTTCAGCTAGTTCCCTCCCTAGCCCACAGAGTTTCTCAAAACAGTGGTAGCCTTCAGAGTTTCTCAAAACAGTGCTGTACAAAATGACATTAACTATTAGCTGCTTCTAACTTGGTGAGGCGGGGGGTCTTTCAAGGTTAGTCTGATTTCTGGTATACCACTGTTTCTCTTTAGTCACCTATCTGGACCTTTTTGGTCATCTGCTCAGTCACTGCAATAGACATATTTGTCAGAATATCGATTGACTGGGAACTGGAGGACATTCCGGTTTCCATTTGGGGAGGCTAGGTCTTCCTACCATCTGTTTCTCTTCAGAGACAGCTGTCGTGAGGCAGCCTCTCAATCAGAATTCTGTGGTACCACCCATAAGGGTGTCCTTGTCAAATTGCCTGTCTTGTTCTTTTTGTCTCTATCATTGTTGCTTCTTTGACTTTCTTGATGGATGACTTTATTATAGGACAGGCTGTGACTATCATGTCTTGGAGGTGAGATACAAGGCACATATTTCTTTGAATATGTCCTATTCTCACACCAGCCCACTTGGGATGATTGCCAGCAACTCTTGCAGGCCCTTTTGACTAGTGAGGAAGGAGACGGGTCCTCCTTTAGGCAAGAAAGACTGTGCCAGGAATGGACAGGAGGCCTTCCATCCTCCCTAATGAGATTGATGATGGATTTCCCCTCACCCACCCCAATTGGGATTACAACGTATCTGGAGATAGGGAATGCCTGCAGGTCTACCGCCAGACTCTAATATCATGTGTCCATGGGGCAGCTCAAAAGCCCACCAATTTTATGAAGGTAAGAGAGATGGTTCAGGAGCCAGATGAATCTCCCACAGCCTTTCTTCAATGGCTGATGGAGGCATATAGCTGGTTTACACCTTATGACCCTACCTCAGATGAGCATAAGACAATGGTGACTATAATCTTTATAGACCAGTCAGCCACAGATATTTGTAGAAAACTCCAGAAAATAGAGGGTTTACAGGAAAAGTCGTTAAAGGATTTAGTGCAGGAAGCAGAAAAGTTTTTTTACAGCCGGGAGATGAAAGAAGAGAAAGAGGAAAGAAAGCAAAAAGAGCAGGAAGTGAGAGAAAGAGAAAGGATAAGAGACAAGACAGAAAGTTGACTAAAATCCTGGCCACCACAGTGCAGTCATAATGATAGGGAGAGAGTTCCTGGAAATCAGAGGGGCCCTCTGGCTAAGGATCAGTGTGCCTATTGCAAGGAGAAAGGACACTGGATCCAGGATTGTCCCAAAAGGAAGATGAAGCCCTACACCTAGACCTGGCACACCTCCAGGCCACCAATCCCCAGGCAACTCATCTCCAATATGTGGATGATATACTATTAGCAGCAGATTGTAAAGAAAGTTGTTTTGACGCCACCGACCAGCTGTTGCAAGAGATGGGTGAGCTCAGCTACAGTGAAAAACTCCCATCCTGCAGGTCAGTTATCTGGGATATATATATTAAAAGAGGGAAAGAGATGGCTGTCGGAGGCTAGAAAAGAGACTGTATTTCATATTCCCCCTCCACATACTACTGAACAACTGAGGGAAATTTTAGGTACAGCGGGGTTTTGCCGGCTGTGGATTCCGGGATTTGCCATCATGGCATCCCTTCTGCATGCCCTTACAAAGGGCAGTGACTCTTTCATCTGGGGAAAGGATGAACAAGCTGCATTTGGTAATATTAAACAAGCCTTAATATTGGCCCCAGCATTGGGACTCCCTGATGTAACCAAACCCTTCCATCTCTATGTGGCTGAGAATCAGGAATGGCCAATGGGGTGCTAACACAGAAAATTGGACCCTGGAAGAGACCGGTAGAGTAGCTATCCAAAAATGCTTGATTCAGTAGTGGCAAGATGGCCAACTTGCCTGTGAATAATAGCAGCAGTGGCGGCACTAGTAAAACATGCAGACAAACTGACTCTGGGACAAGACCTCACCATCTCTTCTCTTCATTCCCTTGAGAGTGTCATAAGGCAGCTACCTGATTGCTGGCTCATGAATGCCAGCATGACACATCACCAGGCCTTGCTCTTGAATAATGATAGATTCACCTTTGTCCTGGCTACAAGGCTAAACCATGCCACCTTATTGCCGGATCCAGAAATCCAGCCCCTGGAGCATGATTGTTTGCAGGTTCTAGCAGAGGAACAGGGATAGCAAAAGGAATTGAAAGATCAGCCTCTGCCCAATGCCAAGGTAACATACTATATGGATTGGAGCAGTTTTTTGAGAACAGGAAGAGAAAGGCAGGGGCAGCAGTAGTAGATGTTCATAAGGTAATATGGGCCCAGGCGTTGCCGGAGGGCACTTCTACTCAGAGAGCTAATTTGATTGCTTTAACCCAAGCATTATCTCTGGAAAAGGACAAAAAGATAAACATCTACACTGATAGTTGGTTTGCCTTACCAACAGCCCATGAGCATGGGGCCATGTATCAGCAGAGAGGCCTGCTAATATCAGCCGGTAAAGAGATAAAAAATAAAAACAAGATTTTGGCTTGCTCAATGCCTTGTTGCTGCTGGACAAGGTAAGCATTATTCATTGCCCAGGACAGCAGAAGGGGACTTCTGAGGCAACAAAGGAGAATAACATGGCCAATCAGGAGGCTAAAGTAGCTGCTAGAGGAAACTCCCTCCCAGTGGTACTAACCGCTGAACTTTCCAGAGAAGAATGACTAAACTTCTCAGAACGTGACTCAAAGTTAATATGGCAAAAACAGGGGATATCTGACACCGATGTAGGGGCATGGATTGACTCTAAATCTAAGATCATTCTGCTACAGGAAGACGCTGAGAGATTAATTACTCAGATGCATTAGTGGACTCACTTGTGGGCAAAGAAATTGGCTGAAGTTGCCGGCCAATCCCAGTACTGAACACTAAACCTTACCACCCTGACTGAGAGAGTGACTAGTGCATGTGAACCTTGCCAGAGGGTAAACATAGGTAAGAGTTCCAGAGCACAGGGAAGTGGCTGAGAGAAACTATGGCAGGCTTTTTGGAGTTAATGGCAAATTTTTGAGTTAATGGAGCAGTGGAATCCAGCCTATTGGCTTTGGCTATTTTCCAAAGTCCAGTTTCTTATAATCTGACCTTAGTGGTCCTACAGCAGACTGCTATGACCCTTAGAAAGTGGGTGCAATCATAGTAACCAAACAGCAGGCTCTGTGTAACCTTAAGTGAGCTATCCTATGTTTTGACCAAGTAAAGCTCCTACATGAGAAACTTCTTGTACTTTTCTGCCTACTTAAGTGTTAACCTGACGTCCATTAAATCAACACCTGGATCAGCATGTAGACTTGGTGTCCTTTTCTGTGTCACCCTGTCTCTATCTCTCTCCCAGCCCTCTCTCAGGTGGTATTCATGTGTTACTGCTGGCCAGTGACAAGGAACTAGACCTTGAATGCATTGGGAAGTGGATTTCACTGAAAGTAAACCATCCAGGTATGGCAATAAATATCTCCTGGTTTTTGTGGACACTTTCTCAGGATGGGTGGAAGCTTTTCCCACAAAGAAAGAAACCTCCCTGGTCATGGACAAAACATTTCTGGAAGACATTTTTCCTCGGTTTGGTATTCCAAAGGCAATTGGTCAGACAATGGGACAACCTTTGTTGTTCAGATAAGTCAGGAGGTGGTCAGGTTTCTGTGGCTTGATTGGAAGTTACATTGTGCTTATAGGCTTCAAAGTTCAAAACAGGTAGAGAGAATGAATAGAACTCTCAAAGAGACTCTCACCAAATTGACCATGGAGACTGATGGTGACTGGGCAGTGATCCTTCCCTTGGCCCTCTTTAGAGTCAGAAATACTCCCTCCATATTAGGCTTAACTCCCTTCGAACTACTATATGTGGTTCCTGCTACCCTGACTCTTCGTGGGGACCCCCTTGACATAACTAGTGGTAACTCTGACTTGTTGTCCATGCTGAATGGACTGCAACTTATTCAGAAAGAGAATTTGAGCAAGGTTGGCAGTGCAACCTGCCCAGGTCCTTGGAGGTGCCCCATCAGTTCCAGGTTGGATATGGTGTACTTGTTATGACACCACAGCCAGAATCTGGAAGCTCGGTGGAAGGTTCATTATTGTGTCCTGCTCAACACCCTAACAGCAGTCAAAGTACAGAGCATTGCAGCTTGGATCCATGGGTCACATGTCAAGCCTGCTCTTCATCAACCTGCTGACACCTGGAAAGTCCAAGCTTCCAGCAACCTGTTAAAACTGAAACTCATCAGGGACAATGACAGACAATGGTACCTCTGGGTGGTGCTGTTTGTACTCAATTGGGTAACTATTGATGGGAGCTTTGGTTATCCTCACCAGGCTCACAAGGCCCTGGAAGCAATATATGGTAAACCCTGTGATTGCAAGGATGGGGTGATGAATGGCAGAGTCTTACTAAATGGTGAGATTTGGGGGCCCAACAAGGCCTATGCTCAAGTTGAGTGTGGTGATACATGGACATATAGAGCCCTACAACCTTCAGAGAGCACTCCAAGTTTAGAATGGCATTGTGTAACCAAGCCTAAAATGATTCTTTATGTAAATGTGTGCCCCATGCCTTACCCTTGTGATACCTACCAACAGGCTGTGTATAGGAGTTGCTATAGGGTTGTGCAACAATGTACTGGAAAAGATAACATCACCTATTTCACTGCCATATTAAACCAAGTCAGGGAGGAGATGAGGATAGACGATTGGTTCCACAGTGTGCCAACAAGAGTCCATGGATCTTAATTACTCCAAGCCCCTTGTTCAGGGATGGTAGGAAAGCCTGTATGCTGAAGAAAGGTACCTCCCATTCACCTTTCAGATGGAGGAGGGCTGCAGGATCAGGTCAGACAAGAACAGGTTAAACAATGCATTGAAGAGTTAATACAAAAAAAGAATATTCATCCCTCAATTACCACCCTTTGGTTCTTCCTGATAGTAGAGGAAATGTTATTTTAGACCCCCAGACTGTAGATGTTATTACTGCCACTCATAGCCTCCTAAATGACACTAATCCTTTGCTTGCAAGTGACTCCTGGCTCCACTTCTGACAAGGGCAGCCTGTTCCTCTGGAGCTCCCCCCTCTAAAGCCACTTATTCCACTGCTGAGGGGTCCTGACACTCAGCACCCCCTATGAGAGTGCAGCCTCACTTCAAACAAAATGTTACCTGTTTGACAAAACCTTACAAAAATGATAGCTCAGATCTACCTGTAGGGGATGCTACCTTTACCATTTGTGATTCAACAATTGACATCTCCACAGCTCTCTGCCCTGACAATAACACTGTTTTCTTATGCAGGAATAATAATGCCTATATGTTCTTGCCCACAGATTGGACTGGGACCTGTGTACAGGCAACTCCCTGATATTATCATCATTCCATGGGATGAGCCAGTCCCAATCCCCAGCTTTGACTTAATGGCTGGAAGAACGAAGAAAGCCATTCAGTTCATTCCTCTGTTAGTGGGAATTGGGCTGACTGCTTCCATAGGCGCTGGGTCAGCTGGTTTGGGTGTTTTATTATATAAATACCAGAAATTGTCCCAGCAGTAAATTAGTGATGTACAATTGCTTTTGAGCACCATCAATGACCTCCAAGACAAGCTCAATTCCTTAGCAGAAATAGTTCTCCAGACCCAGAGGGGATTAGACCTCTGAAAAAAAAGGAATCTGCTTAGCCCTACAGGAGAAATGCTGTTTTTACACTAATAAATCAGGCATTGTTAAAGGAAAGATTAAAAAATTACAAAAAGATCTTGAAAAAAGGAGATGAGAATTAATAGAATCTCCTTTTTGGAATGGGTTTAATGGTATGCTCCCCTATGTGCTTCTCTTACTGGGACCTTTTGCTACCGTTTTGCTCCTTGTCACAATAGTACCCTGTATTGTTAACCGATTACTCTCCTTCGTCAAGGAATGTGTAAGTGTAGTTCAGGTCCTGATGCTCCAGAGGCAGTATCAATCTCTCCCTGAGATTGATCCACAATTTTAGGGTTAAAATTGGAGCACAAAGAAAAGGGGGGATGAGAGCCCACCTGAGAATGAAAACAACTCTAAAAGAAAAACAGCTGTTACTATTCCCATCCTTGAATTTAAAGCCAGAGGCATATGGCTCTCAAATGTGAAGATGAACTGCTCTGAGATAGCCTTGAATTGAAGCCAGAGGCAGGTAGCTCTTGAAGGGCAGGGTGAGTTGTTTTGAGAAAACTCACAAATGGCCAAAAACTGCAAACAGCTAGGCATAAACTATCTTCATGCTATTCTTGCTGACCAATCAATTTATAGAGCAAAATTGGCCAGATTTTTAAGTATAAAAACCCTGTGCTTTGCATGCTTGGGGTCATCTCCTGCCTTTTGAGGGGTGACCCTATCGTGATTGAAATAAAAAAAAAAATGCTCTTGATTTTGCATCGAGTTGTGGTCTGTGGGAATTCCTGAGAAGGGTGCGATCTTGAACTCCTGAGCTGTAAGACCCCAGGTCTTTTACAGGATAAATATAAAAGAGGGAAGTGGGTAAAATAACAGTAAATTTTTGAAAGAGATTTAAGCAATCATACTGTGAATTATCTACATAAATCCCTATTATACATGTAAGTACATGCATGAATATAAACATGTTGCAACCTAAATACTTTTACTAATGCACATAGATATGTATAGTTCAACACTGTCCAAGGAAGCTTTTCCTTGAACCACAATCATAACTGAAAACCACAACCAATCACAAGGCAGAATTCTGGAGAACAGTCACATCTGATACATCTACAAAACAATTCCCAGATCTAAGACTCAGTGATCATGCATAACAGGAGGTATATATATATATATATATATATATATATATATATATATATAAGGCAGAGGATCAGAGTATTGTCTGGTAATGTGTCTCCTAATAATACCAGAAGTTACACCCATCAGATGGACCAATATAAAAAATAAAGAAAAAAAGGCTTACCAATATACCTGTATAAAAACGAACTAAATATTGAAAATGCTAATAGACATGCAAAAGTGGTCTAGGAAGAAACCATTGTCCTTAATCCTATGCAAAAATCTGCAGGGAACTAATAAATGCTGAGAGAATGAGAAAAAAAAAAATCTTTCCAGGAAAGAGCATAAAATCATTTAGTTATCCAATACCAAGCAATCAACTCTGAAAACATGCATGGAAGTAACATTATTAAACTGAGCAACTTATATTAAGAGAATAATACCAATTTGAAAAAAGAAGATGAATTTGAAAGAGAAATAGGAGAGGTCTGTGGGAAGGTTTGGAGGGAAGAAAAGAGAAGGCACAAAATGATGTAATTATTAAATAACCTTAAAAATGAATTAAATATTAGCTCTTTAGGTCATGATTTTAAAATGCATCACTATTGAGTAGTATGCAAACATAAAACTTGCAGGTAGATAGATGGAACTAGAAAAAAAAAAAAAAAACATGCTATATGAGGTAATCCAAACACAGAAAGACAAACTTCACATATTCTCTCTTCTAAGTTTCCCTGCTCTAAACTGAATATGTGTGTACTCATGTGAGTCTATATCAGGCAGTAATTAAAAAACCAAGAATGAAATAGTGACCATTTCCAAGGTGAGAATGGAAGTGTGTGTGTGGGGGGGCAGTAGGAAGTAGAAAGGTATAGAGATTTGAAAGAGGAAATGGGAAAAACTTGAAGGGGGTATAATAATTTCGGAGGTAAGACAGAAAGAAATACAAAAGGGAAGATGGTAAAATAACAATAAGGGTGTCTGAAAAAGTAATATGGAATCATACTAGTAACTATCTAAGATATGTACAATCCATGTAAGCTGTTGTATAAAACTAAAATGTAGTTTCAATGAAATTTTGCCATCTGTGATGACAATTGTCCCTCCATCTAACAAAAACTCCAACACCAGGCATGAGAAGTCAACTTTTGAGTTACTGGGAAGGGTTTTCTAAGGGAATCCTCAAGAATCATATGCTACTACCTATCTGAACTGAAAACTACAGTCCATTTCCAGCCCGAAAAGATGCTGTTTGTTCGGTCTGAAATACCTGAAAATAACAGGATGCAGAATGAGGAACTAAGAAAATGAAGAGGTGCCGTGCTAACTCTTGAACTTTGAATTTACACCAACTGCCAGCTTCTTGGAATATAACCTTATAGTTTTCCTCAAGTGCCTGCTTTTTCAACAGTACATAACACATTGAAGACATGGCATGTATGCGTGTAGGTGCTCGTGTTCCACTTAACATTCAGCACAGTCCTCTCCAAAAGCTCCAATACCCCAACCACCCTCTTAGGAGCTGTCTAGGCTTTAAATCTAGCTACACTTCTAGCCACTCACGTTTTATTATAGGTGTCTCATAGACTAAATAAATAAATAAATAAATAATCTGTATCTTGTACGACTGTGAACATCCTTATGACAGAGCACTGAACTCATGATGAAATGTACCAGACACGGAAATTCCTAAAGCCAAGCACTCCATAGCCAGGGAACTACAAATAATCCCAGAGTGCATTGTGCCAGCTGGGAGCCTCTGTGAGAACTGCCTCAGAGCAAGGACTTGTGGGATTGTTTGTAGTAATGTAGCCAGGTCTCACTGTATTGTCCAGCTGGGAGCCTCTGTGAGAACTGCCTCAGAGCAAGGACTTGTGGGATTGTTTGTAGTAATGTAGCCAGGTCTCACTGTATTGTCGCAGACGCAGAAATACAATTCCCAGAATGCTGTACGCACTGCCTACATCTTCACAAGCCATCCTCCTCCTCCTTACTTAGCCTGGAGCTTTGTCAGGACCCAGAAGTATCCCCCGGAAGCGCTTTCCTCGCTCCACAACACACAGAGCATTTTCCCTGGTCCCTTATGTTCTGTAAATGTCCCCTCCCTGCGCCCCTCTCAGTCTTCAGGATCAGGAGCCTTTCAGGGCCAATTTGTGATGCCATCGCCCCGCCCCCTGGTACTGGAAGGAAACACACAGGGCTGCTGGAAGCCACTTGTGTGCAGGACAAATGTGCGCTTTGAATTCTCCTGTTCAGACACAGTCCAGCTGTTCCCTGGTTCCTGGAGAAGGGATCCTGGGGTCCCTGCCCCTTTTTAAAATTAATTTGAGTCTCCCAGTCAAAGCAGGACTAGTCTTGGAAAGGCAGACACGTGCTCACATGGAAAATAGATCTTTTTTTAACGATTAAAAAAAACTGAAGGCAGGAGAGATGGCTCAGAGGTTAACAACGCTGGCTGCTCTTCTAGAGGTCTTGAGTTCAATTCCCAGCAACCACAGGGTGGCTCACAAACATCTGTAATGGGATCTGGTGCCTTCTTCTGCTGCACAGGCAGAATGCTGTACAATGTATGAATGGATGAATGAATATATGGATGGATGAATCTTAAAAAAAAAAAAAGCCGACATTTGTCATCGCAACAGCCAGGGCCCTGTGACACAGAGAATCCCTCTCTTACCAAGGTGACAGGATCCATCCCAGAGACCACATGGTGGCGCTCAAACCATCTGTCAAGGAATCTGGTGCCCCCTGGTGGAACACACGTGTCACTTAATAACTAGCTTTACATATATGTATTTATTTCAATTTAATAAGAACAGATGAAGGCGTGTCTTGAGAGCAGGTTTCCCAGAGTCCTGTGGAGTCTGTACGCAGGAGGTCTCTGTGCTAGATCAAAGCAGGGCCTGGGGCCACCCAACCTGTGTCCATCCTCCAGTGCTCTCCCCAACCTGATGGTAACATTCCGTTGCTGAGGACAACACCTTAGTGCATTGGAGAGACCAAAGACTTAAAATCAGTGGGTATTGTTTTAAAATTTAAAGCTGAAGCATGAATAAAGGCTAGTTAGTTGGAAACATGTCCAGCCTCCTTCGGGAAGAACTATCATTAATGCTTTGAGGGGACAAATTAGCCTTACTACATTCTTTCCTGCCCATTAATTATACAGTTGCTAGGAAACCGTCCCATAGGACCAGGCCAGAACTGTTTGTAGTCTTGCTGCCTAAAGTGGACCAATCATTTCAAAAGTCAATTCCCCTTACACAATCATGTAATGCCAAAGCATGTAAGTCCCTGCTTGCAGTTTTGCTCCATAAAATCCTTGCTTCCCTAGATCTCAGGAATAAATTCCTCTCCTGTGTTCACAGGAAGTTTGTGTCCCATGTCCGAACACTTATACAATTTTAAAAACCTCATATATTTACATCAGAGTGTGTTTCTGGTCTTTTGGGGTTCCCAAACTGGGCATAACAGTTTCACTCTGAATAAGACCATTAGTAATTTATAAACATCTCCCAATGACAATAAACACTTGTAGCCACAGAAAACAACCCCAAACCTACCCAATCCCCCTTGAGGAAAATAGGACATCATTCTCATTGATTTCTTCTAGCTGACATTTTGGACATGCAGAAATCCTGTTGGGGGCCCAAAGAAAATTGCAAAAATGTTTAATTTAGCAAGCAATATTTGTGGTCCAGTCTTTGAATGTTGAGAAAATAATAAGAGTTAATAAAAGTCCTGTTTATAACAGTCTAAAATGCAGGACCAATTAAGATTTGCAGGTTTCTTCAAAGCTCTCTTGGGAGCAGGCTGTGATGAGAAATAGCTTTTGAAGCAGTTGAGGCAGGAACAAGCAGAATTCTGAAACATGTGAGATACTGAAACAGATGTGTCAATGTCTCAGCATTCTGGAATGAGGATTCTGTCAGGACTGGTCCAGAATCTCCAGTATTCACTCCTTTTGTTTTGAAAACATATAATTTCTCATAAGCATTATACAGTTCTAAAATTATAAATGTAAGAGATGTTCAGAATGAAATTAAACTGTAAACCAATTTTATCAATGCCAATTAAAAGAATGGCACAATAAATATTGAAGATATTAGAGTCAAGGATTTATTGGCCATGTACTGCTGAAGTTCTGGTTAGAGACATTTTTTATGTCTCGGTCAGGTTTAGGGTTGTTCCCATGTGAAGGGATTATCAATTTATATGACCTGTTCTGTTTATATATTAATAATTAATTATTAATATTAAATATTAATATTAATTAAATGTTAATTAATATTCATTAAATATTAATATTCAGTCAGCAGTTTTTTTCTATAACACAGTGTCTTTGTGCAGCTGTTGTTTGTTGTTCATTAACATTTAAGGAATTTAAGGTCAATAAAGCGTTATGTAATCTATCTCTGTGGTATTTTAATACCCCTCTTTGCTTGTTAATCATTTTCCTTAAAGTACGATTTGATTTTTCAATGACTGCTTGACCTGCAGGATTATGAGGTATTCCTGTTACATGTTTTATCTTATAATATGTAAAAAAAAAAATTCCATTTTATTAGAGACATATGCTGTAGCATTATCAGTCTTAATTTGTATAGGCATAACCATAACTACCATCATTTGTAATAAATGTGTAATAATTGAATCAGCCTTCTAAGAACTTATGGCTTTTGCTCATTGGAACCCTGAATGTGTGTCTATAGTATGGTGCATATATTTCAGTTTACCAAACTCTATAAAATAAAACAAAACACATGATTTGCCAAGTTTCATTTCTTTGGTTACCAATAGGGTTACTTCCTGCAGGTAGTGGAGTTTAGTTATATAAAGAAAGAACAAGTGGGACATTTTCGTACAATTTCTTTGGCTTTTGACAAGTGACAGAAAACTCTCTTTTTAAGACTTTGTGGTTAACATGGTGTTTTTTAAATGAAATTCTGAGGCCACTAACATGCTTCCTGTTAATAGTTGATCAATTTCATCATTGCCTTGTGCTAGAGGGCCTGTTGGACCCATATCAGATCTGATGTATGTTATATACAATGGATTGTTTCTATTTCTGATTACTCATTTTAATTGAAGAAACAGTGAAGTTAAGTTCAAATTATCCTGAATTAGATCAGAAGTTTCTATATGTAGAACAACTCTTTATGCATATTGAGAGTCAGTGACTATATTAAGAGATTCTTGAAAATTTGATAACACCAAGAGAATTGCATATAATTCTGATTTTTTAACTGAATCATAAGGACCCCCTCACCACTTTAATCAGATTTTCTGACTTACAACCTGCCCTTTTTGATTTATTGGCATCCGTATAAAATGTGGGAGCTCCAAATAATTGGAATTCCTTTTATTATACGAGGGAGAATCAATTGTTTCTTTTATAAACTGAAGTGACTTGATTTTTGGATATCTGTTGCTGATTTCTCCCAAAAACTCACAACAAGCTCTTTGCCAATATCCGTTCTCTGCCCATAATAATGCATTCTCAGCAATGGTAAAGGGCACCACAATTTCAGCTGGATCTATTCCAGCCAACTGATGAAGTCTCATTTTTCATTTTACGACGAATTCAGGAACTTTTCTATATAGGTTTTTAATTTTTTTATTTTGTTTGTGTGCCAAAAATATCCATTCTATGACACAGTCCACCTTCTGCATAAGAATTCCTGTGGGAGAATGAGTGGAAAGCAAGGTAACCAAAATACAGGCCCTCTTTGGATCAATATGGTCTATATATGCATCTTGTAAGTTCCTTTCTGCCTGATCCAATTCATTTCATCTTCAGTTGATAATGTTCTTGGATTTGAAGGTCCTTATCATCCTGTAAGTTTTGAAACAAGATATTTAGCTCTTGAGTAGCTAAACCAAATGTAGGTTATAGCCAGTTAATATCTCACAGCAATTTTCGAAAATCATTGAGAGTTTTAATTGGGTTCTTCTAATTTGTACTTTTTGTGGTCGAGTTTTTTGTAGACCTATTTTGTATCCTAGGTAATTAATAGAATCTCCTCTTTGTACATTTTTGGGAGCAATATCTAAACCCCAACAAGGCAAAATTCTATTTATTTCGTCAAAAATATTTTTTTAATGTTTTTCTATCTGAATCAACCAATAAGATATCATCCATATAGTGGTAAATTATGGATTGAGGAAACTGCTTATGAATTATCTCAAACAGCTGTTGTACAAAATATTGGCACAAAGTAGGACTGTTCAACATCCCCTGTGGTAAGACCCTTGAGTGCTATCTCTTTATTGGACAGCTTCTATTCAAAGTGGGTCCTGAGAAAGCAAAACTTTCCCTATCATGTTCATGTAAAGGAATTGTGAAAAAGCAGTCCTTTAAATCAATCACTATAACAGGCCATTCTTTAGGTAACAAGGAAGGCAATGGGATTCCGGATTGTAACAGGCAGTTGAAAAGATGGCCTCTGCTGTATTTTGTTTATGAACAGTCTGGACAGTCTGAAACTGTTTTTGATGACATTTTAAAATAATTTTAGCTTCTTTATCAAGAGTATTACCTGTTTTTTTTTTTTTTTTTTTTTTTTTGGCTTGTCTCAGAACTTGGGGGGATGTTAATCTGGGTCTTCCATTGTTGTAACAGATCTCTTCTCCATAAGTTTATGGCTATCTCAGCCACATATGGTCTTAGTTTTCTTATTTGACCTTCAGTTCCTGTACATTTAAGCCATCTAACACTTTGTTTCCCTTTAGATAAAGTTCCAACTCTTTGGAATTGAATATCCGCCTCAGGTCTAGCACTTCCACAGGGTGCCATCCAGCCTCATGGTAATCCTGTGAGTGATCATCTTCTGCTTGTCTCTGTGTACACTGACTAAATAAGCTAACATTTGTTTTCTAACCACCTTTATTTGGCTTTCTTTATTATCTTTTTTCATCTGCCTGAGTATTTTCTTCACTTAATATTCTAAACTCTTCTTTTAAGGTCAGTACCCATATTTCACACCTATCTCTCTGTTGTTTGTTTTGTTCAATAATCTCTTGAATGTCTTGTTTTATGCCTTGCTCCTAACTTTTATTTTTTTCTTTATATTGTTCTAGTTGTTCTTTGTGTTTTCCAGTATCTTTTCTAAAACCTCTGCCCTCTTTTCCTGTTGTTTATCATGTTCTGTATGTAAGTATTTGTATGTCTTGTTTTATGTCCTATTTCCAACCTTCATTTTTTTCTTCATATTGTTCTACTTGTTCTTTGTGTTGTTCCAGTATCTTTTCTAAAGCCTTTGTATTTGAGAAGACATAAAAAGCTAAATCAATTATTAAAGTTAAATTGAGAAATAGGAATGTAACCATAGTCATAATTTCTAAACTTTCCTTTATTTCTGTCTTAAAACCGTAGAAGAGATTATCAACCAAACTCAAAGAAGTCTGTTTTAATATTTCTCTCATCGTGTTAGACTGTAGTGGCAACCAGTTTTGTTCAGTCTCAGGTCTACCCACAGTAGGCTGTCTTTTGCTCTGAGGCATGTTTAACGGTCTCTCTTAAAGAGCCAGTAATTTATCTGGGAGTTTTTAGGTTTAAAGTTTGGGCTGTATTGCTGGGAGCTTATTCCTCTCCCAAAGCAAATTATATTAAAGTAGGATTTAAAGGGTGTGGATACTTAGATTAGTTGGGTGCCATTTGTTGTAGTTTATTAACATTAACTATTGAAAAATCATTTAGTTGAGCAGTGGTTATTCCTAAACAGCTGTATAACCGAATCACCACACAGAGACTAGGATTTATTTAATTAACCTAGAGCACAATGCTGGCCAACAGTTACTCCATCCTAAACCTCTAAGCCCACAGAATTTCCTACCATTCAGATTCACCCATCATATGGCGTTTAGTGTTATCTTAGTTCCAGTTCATTTCTACATGTGGTGCCAAGACCTCTCCTGCAGATTCTCCTCCTCTCCACTCCTGTCTCCTTCCTCTTCCTCCCACTCTGGACCAGGATGTCTCACCTTATCCTATCCATTACTCAGTATTGGGGCTGGTTGTTTTAATTGACAATATAGAGAACAAATGGTGGCATGTTTATGCAAACTTGAGAGAGGTGATGCCTATAAAAAGCATCACAATGCAGTATCTGGATTGAAACCAGACAACAGAGGAGAGAAATCACCATTTGAATGAACAAGGGCAAATTGTATACATTCAAAAAAAGAATATTATACCAATATAATCTCTTGTATCATATTAGAACAACATGGTCTAAAACTAGACCTCAATAGTAACAAAAAAGAGTAAACAGCCTGTATATGCAAGGAAACTGAATTCTACTGAATGACAGCTGGATTATGGAAGAAATAAACTAATTAGACTTTCTAGAATTTAACAAAAATGAAGGCACAACTTCCCTAAACTAATGAGACATAATGAAAGTAATTCTAAGAGGAAAGTTCATAGAATTAAGTGCCTTCATAAAAAAGTCTGAGGCATCTCAAATCAACATAACAACATATGTGAAAGACCTAGTCAAAAGGAAGCAGACATACACAAGAGGAATATAAGTAATCAAACTTAAGGCAGAAATCAATAAATTAGAAACAAAGAAAACAATTCAAAGAATAAACAAAAGCAAGAGCAGGTTCTTGGAAAAAATGACAAAGGTAGACAAACCTTTAGCCTAAATAACTAAAACACAGGGAGACACTATACAAATCAGCAAAATCAGAAAATAAAAGGGGGTATAATTACAGACACTGAGGAAATTAAAAAAATCATTAGGTTTTACCTTAAAAGTCTATATGCCACAAAATTTGAAAATCTAAATGAAATGGAATATTTTCTTGCCACTTATCAAAGTTGAATCTGGATCAGGTAATTAAATTAATAGACCTACATGCCCTAATGAAATAGAAGCAGTCATCAAAAGTCTCCCTGCCAAACAAAGCCCAGAGCCTGAGGTTTTCGGTACAGAATTCTACCAGATCTTCAAAGAAGAGGTAACTCTAATACTCTTCAAACGATTTCACAAAACAAAAAAAGAAGGAACATTACCAAACTCATTTTATGAGGCCACATTCACCTTGATACCTAAACCTCACAAAAGCTAACTAAAAGGCAGGGATACACTAAGAAATATAATTTCAGAACATTCTCTCTTATGAATATTGAAACAAAAATACTCAATAAAATACTCACAGAATGAATCCAAGAAAACATCAAAGATCTCATCTACCAAGTCCAAGTAGGCTTCATTCTAGGCATAGAGGGGAGGTACAATATACAGAAATCCATCAGTGTAATCCACCCATAAACAAAAGAAAAACCACATGATCATCTCAATTGATGCTGAAAAGCATTTAATAAATCCAAGCTCAATTAATGTTTAAAGTCTTGGAGATATCAGAGATAAAAGGCACATGCCTAAACACAGCAAAGATAATATACAACAAGCCTATAGCAAACTAAATGGAAAGCAATCCAAATCAATCCCACTGAAACCAGAGACAAGTCAACTTTGCTCACTCTCTCCTTTCTCGTCAATATAGTACTGGAAGTTCTAGCTATAGCAGTAAAACAACTAAAGAAAATCAAGGGGATACAAAGCAGAAAGGAAGAAGTCAAAGTATCACTATTCACAGATGATATCATAGTATACATGAGTGACCCTAAAAATTCTACCAGAGAACTATTACAGCTGATAAACACCTTCAGCAAAGTGGCTGAAGACAAAGTTGCTAAAAAATATCTGAAGCCCTCTTGTATAGAAAAGACAAGAGGACTGAGAAAGAAATTAGGGGAAAAAACAACCTTGCTATAGCCACAAATAACATAAAGTGCACTGGTGTCACTCTAACCAAGCAAGTGAAAATCTGTATAAAAAACCTTCAAGTGTTTGAAGAAAGAAATTGAAGAAGATATCATAAGATGGAATAATCTCCCAAACTCATGGATCAGTAGGAATAACAGCAAAATGGCCATTCTACCAAAAGAAATGTAGAGATTCAATGCAATTCCCATCAAAATACCAAAACAATTCTTTACAGACCTTGAAAAAACAATTCTCAACATCACATAAAAAAAATCCAGAATAGTTAAAAGAATCCAGTACAAAAAAAAAAAAAAAAAAAAAAAAAAACAAACAAAAAAAAAAACTTATGGAGGTATCTCCATCCTGGATCTCAAGCTGTACTACAGAGAAACAGTAAAAATGGTGTGATACTGGCATAGAAACATACTGGTGGAACAGTGGAATTGAATCAAAGACCCAGAAATAAACACACATACCTACAACGCCTGATTTTTTTACAAAGAAGCCAAAACCATTCAATGGAAAAAAGAACATCTTCAACCAATGGTGCTTGTCTAACTGGATGTCCACATATAGAAAGATATACAAATAGATCCATACTTATCACCCTGCACAAAAGAAAAGTCTTTGTGGATCAAATACCTCAACATAAAACTAACACTCTTTATCTGTTATTTAAAAAAGTGAGGAAGAGCCTTGAACACATTGGCACAGGAGACAACTTCCTGAACAGAACACCAGCAGCACAGGCTCTAAGATCAACAATCAATAAATGGGACCTCATGAAACTGAAAAGCTTCTCTAAAGCAAAGGACATTGTCAAAATGATGGCTTACAGACTGGGAAAGGATCTTCACTAACTCTGCATCTGACAGAAGGCTAATACCAGAATATATAAAGAAACCAACACATCAAATAATCCAATTAAAATTGGATACGTAGCTAAAGAGAAATTATCAACAGAGGAATATTGAGTGGTGTAGAAACACTTAAAAATGCTCAAAGTTCTTAAAAATCTGAGAAATGAAAATCAAAATGACTCAGAGATTTCACCTCACACCCATCAGAATGGCTAAGATCAAAAACTCAAGGGACAACACATGCTGGAGAAGATGTGCAGAAAGGAGAACCCTCCTCCTTTGCTGGTAGAACGTAAACTTCTACAACCACTTTGGAAATCAGTCTGGCACTTTCTCAGAAAACTGGAAATACTGCTACCCCAAGACCCAGCTAAACACCTCCTAGACATATCAGAAAGATGCTGAACCATACAACAAGGGCATTTGCTCAACTATGACTATAACAGCTTAATTCATAATAGCCAGAAACTGGAATCAAACTATACGTCCTTCAATGGGGAAATGGATACAGAAATTGTGGTACATTTGCACAAGGAAATACTACTCAGGTATTAAAAACAAGAAAATCATGAAATTTGCAGACAAATGGATGGAACTAAAAAAGATCGCCCTGAGTGATGTATCCCAGAAGCAGAAATACATGTATGGTATAGATTCACTTAAAAGTGGACATTACCCATATAATATAGATTGGACATACTAAAATCTACAGACTTTAAAAAGCTAAAGTACAAAGAGAAACATAGGGAAGATGCTTAATTCTCATTCAGAAAATAAAACAGGATAGATGCCAGAAACCATAGAAGAGAGAACAGGATAGCAGCCTTCCATGGATGAACACTAAGTGACTCCACTCAAGAGGTGATTGAAGCAGATGCAGAGACCCACAGCAAAATTTTGTATAGAGCACAAACATACAATATTATTGGAAATGTTTCTTCATGGACTGAACATGGAGTGACTTGTAGGAGTTGAGATGTTAATTTACTTTCTCCCCGCAGATCAGCAGAAATATATCCCTTGCTGAACTCAGGTGTACCCAAACCTTGAGAGAAACCACTGCCTGCCCATGGCAGTGACCTTCCTGTCATTTGAGGATCCTCTGTGCTTGGCCATGTCCTGCATGGCTTTGTGCTTATCTGTCACACAACTATAGTTTTGGGGATCTTTCTCAAGCACCATGACTAACCCATCATTAAGTCCAATAACTGGACTATAATAAAATACCTTAGTGTCTTCAAATGAAATTATTTACCCCTACTTTTAGTAAGTTTATATAAAATGTATATCTAACCATAACTAAAAGAGCCCTTCATTTAAGCAATGTTATATAGATACACTCTATTTCAGAATAGAAAGTACTTCTGAAAACACATTTTAGTAAGTTATACATGTTACTTTTTAATTTGTGGACAATGTAGGTATTCAGATTTTAATTACATAATAGTAATTGTGATAAATATTACAAGTACTATATATTTTCCCTTAATATTTTATTTTTCTGGAGGAAACAGGAATTAGGTTGACAGTTGACAGCTTCTGTTGGACAGGCAAAAACCTGGATCTCTGGCAAAGGGAGCTTGAAAAATTGTACATCCACAGCAGAAATAAGTGTGCAGAATTCTCAAAATGATGAAAATAAATCTAACATATGAACCACTTATAACTTTCCTTGACATATGCACAATGGACTCAACATACTCCTTCAAAAATATCTTCTCATCCCTACTCATTGCTATTCTGTTCATAATAGGTACAAAATGGGAACACCTAAATATCCTTCAACTGATATAGATAAGTGAAATGGTATGCACATAAGCAGATAGAAATATAAATGACGATATTGATTTAGGTAACTCAGATCCAGAAAACAGATATCACATGTCCTATCTACTCTGAAGCATGTAGCTCTAGATCTTCAGTTGTGAGAATTCACCCTACTGTGAAAGAAAAGAAAGACTGTGGCAAAAGAGTGGGGACCAGCCCCAGCAGTTGATAGTATCCAGAGAAGAGGGAAGGATAAGGTGGGGCAGAAATGAGTCAGACATGGTTGTCCAAAGAAACTGAAAGTCTTGACTGACTGGCAGTCAGAGTACTTCTTTATTTAGACAGAGTTCAATAATAAAAGATAGAGTCACATTGTTTTAAAATATGGATGATATCCTTCTTGTCCCTAGACAGGAGTTTTAACTGTCCCTTGGTCATAAATTTAGTCATCACTGATAAACCTTATTGTTTACTATCATTTTTCTTCATCAATCCCATAACCTGACATTTTTGAGACTCTGGAGGCATATTTGCCACAGCCTGAAAGCCCATTCTCAGGTTGGAAGAATTCTCAGATTCAATGGCAATAGATAGAAAATCTTCAAGTCAGCCTGGGCATATTGCTTTGTCCCAAGAAATATATTATCAAATTTTAATGGACAGCCTCAAGAAAAACAATTTAGGCCAAATCAGCAACAGTTATTATTCAGTTCCTGGCATAATGCATTGTCTATAGCTCATATCTCTGTAGAATTTATTTATGGGCTAAATCTAAGTATTCTTTCATTATTTTGGTCATACAACACCACAGTGATACTGTGAAAGCTGATATTTCTAGGAAAAGGAGGTCCTAATACCTCACTTTAAAAATCATTTTTGTAAAATGTTCTTTGTCCATCATTACAGACCCTAGTGTAAGGTGAAGATGTCTCCAGCCATTCATTTACAGCTCCATCTAGTCATTGGGGGGCATATCATATGTAACTCCTAATCTTATATGCCAAGTAATCATCTGAGGATACAGCAGTACAAGGTATTTAATCTCAAATACTATCAACTCTCCTGGCTCTAGGAACTTTGTTTGCCTTTTTAAGAGTATGTTGTTCTGATTATTTTCTTCTTGAGGAAGCACAGGTGTAGATTTTGCAAGACTATCTTGGAACTGAAGTCTCATAAGGAGTTATCTGCCCTTTTTATGTGAGTTACAACTTCCATGAGAAAGACATTCATGTAGGGCCAGATAATTTATATTTCCCCTAAAAATGAGAGAAGCAGTATGCTCAGGATTTTTCTGGGGAAGCTTAGAAGCAGTACTCCAGGGTGAAGGCATAAATGATTCATAAAAAATTTTCCCATTACTCCAATGGCCCCAGGTTGCACATGTATTGAAAGCCCTCTAAGCATGTAGCAAGTGGAGATCAAGACAAAGCCTGAAAGATAGTATGAAGGCTATTGTAACATTCAACTCAGCTATCCTGGATCTTTGTCAAATAGCTGTGCTGACTTCAAGACTTTAACTGTATATAAACTTTGGTGAGGTTTTAATCCATTTGGAGGTGACTTTTGAGTGAAAATAAGCATCTATTTCCATGTTTGTACATATAGGCATCTAGTTTGGTCAGCACCATTTATGAAGATTTTATCTGTTTTTCCAATGTGTATTTCTTGCTTTCCAGTGTGTATTTCTATTTTTTTTTGTTATAGTACTAGTGAATTTACATAATCAAATATTACTCAGACATTTAAAAAATCAAATCATGAAACATGAAGGTAAATGCAGATTTACAGGTAACTGAGAGTGAGAGAACCTAGACCCCAAAAGAGAAATTGGGTATGTATTTGCTTTTACATATATATTAGTTGCAAGATGTATGATATGCAAGCAACTGAACATAATACTGCAGGGGATACATACAGATTAAGAACTGGAGGTTAGGGGAGGCAGAGATTTCTCCATAGGAAAGGGAAACAAAATACTTGGTACAAATGGAAGGTGGGCCAAAAAAGATAGAATTGATGGGGATTGGGAAAGGAAGAGGGGAATGAAAAGGTAACATGAGGAAAGACAGGTAAAATTAAGGGTCATTTGTTTGGTACAGTGGACACCTAATGGAATAGAAGCTTTCTCAAATATATATATTTATATATATTAATATATATAATGTATATTTATATAATATATAAATATATATTTAATATATACAGATATATATTTATTTAATATATATATGAAGCCAATATAAATGTATATATAAATATATATAAATATAAATGTATATATATATATGAAGACAATATAAATGTATATATATATATATATATATATATATATATATATATATATATATATATATATGAAGCCAATATAAATGAAATCACCACACAAGAAGAAAGTCCCAACTGGAAATCTCTTGGCACTAAATTATGCATCCAGTACTGGTAATAGTTTATAATTAACTGAGGTATTGGCCAAAGTAGTGTGATTGCAATGCCAAAACAACACAGGCTTTTGCCAAGACTATAGTCTGCTCTTTACAAACTGACCACAATGCCCTCTTGCTGGAGACAACACTTACACTTAAATGGAACATAGATAAATACAGCTTGTGCCTACAAAGAACCATCACACTTACATTCTAGCAACTTTGATATGGGAAGTATTCTGCAACTAAAAGAGGAGAAATATAAACACTAACCCAGCTACCAAACTTTTGAACTATAACAATGTTCTACCTGTAAGACATATTAGTGTGAGTTGTAGGAGTAAACACCAATCTATAGTTTGACTTAAGGCCCACTTCACATGATGGAATCCACACCTGACACTGGTTTATTGATCAAGAAAAAGAAATTACACAGCCCATGGTTCTGGGGGAAAAGCAAATACTGCATTCTACTGAAAGTAATAAAATGACCATTGACACCATTCTGCTATACTCATAGACCAGTATCTTGTTCAGCCATCATCAAAAAAATGTCATCCTGCATCTGATGGAGACAAATACAGAGACCCATAGAGAAAATAGACAGTCAGTGAGAGACCTCAGAATATGCCCTTCAGGCTCTTCAGTAATTCAGGCAGAAGAGTGTAAGAACCAGAAAGGATAGAGGATATCAAAGAACAAATCACTATAAATTAAGAGGACAGAAGAATATATAAGCTGTTAGAGACAGAGGCAGCATGCAGAAGGCCTTTAATGTTGTCCCTGGCCCTATCTCTAACTGATAAGTGCTTGCAAATTAAAATTTAGTTTTCTCCAAGGTACGCTCATTGTACCCAACGGACTACTCTTAACTGTACTTTTAAGAGTACATTCCAATACTCACTTATATAGACCTAAAAGATAGGATAAACATAATGAAATCTAAAGAAGATAATCAAGAAAGCAGACATGGGGTATGATGATCTATCCTCATTTAGAAAGACAAATGGGATGTGCATTGAAAGTCACCGCAGAAAGCATCTGAAAGACTCTACCTAGCAGAGCTCCAAAATAGATACTAAGACAACCAAACCTTCGGCAAAGTGCAGGGAATCATATGAAAGAAGGGGAGTTTGATGTGGAGAGGATAGGAACTCCACAAGGACCAAACGCATCTGGGCACAGGGTCTTTTCTGAGATGGACACTCAACCAAAGTCCATGAGAGGATAAAATCTAGAACCTCAGATGTGACCCGTGATAGCTCAGTAATCAATTGGTTTCCCACAGTAAGGGGAACAAGGACTATTTCTAACATGAACTCAATGACTGGCTCTTTGACCTCCCCACCTCCCAAGGGAGGAGCAGTACTGTTAGGCCACAGAGGAGGACTTTGCAGCCAGTCCGGAAAATACCTGACAAAACGAGTCATAGAAAGGGGGAGGAGGTCCTCCCTATTAGTGGACTTGGAAAGGGACAGGAGGAGATGAGGGAGGAGGTGGGATTGGGGAGGAATGAGGATACAGCTGGGATACAAATTAACAAAATGTAACTAATGAGAAAAATAAAATTATGGAAGAAAAAAATGTAGATTTCCCTGCAAATACTGCATTCTACTGAAAGTAATAAAATGACCATTGACACCATTCTGCTATACTCATAGACCAGTATCTTGTTCAGCCATCATCAAAAATGTCATCCTGCATCTGATGGAGACAAATACAGAGACCCAGAAAATAGACAGTCAGTGAGAGACCTCAGAATATGCCCTTCAGGCTCTTCAGTAATTCAGGCAGAAGAGTGTAAGAACCAGAAAGGATAGAGGATATCAAAGAACAAATCACTATAAATTAAGAGGACAGAAGAATATATAAGCTGTTAGAGACAGAGGCAGCATGCAGAAGGCCTTTAATGTTGTCCCTGGCCCTATCTCTAACTGATAAGTGCTTGCAAATTAAAATTTAGTTTTCTCCAAGGTACGCCATTGTACCCAACGGACTACTCTTAACTGTACTTTTTAAGAGTACATTCAATACTACTTATATAGACCTAAAAGATAGGATAAACATAATGAAATCTAAAAGAAGATAATCAAGAAAGCAGACATGGGGTATGATGATCTATCCTCATTTAGAAAGACAAATGGGATGTGCATTGAACGTTATGGCGAGTCTCTACCGCAGAAAGCATCTGAAAGACTCTACCTAGCAGAGCTCCAAAATAGATACTAAGACAACCAAACCTTCGGCAGTGCAGGGAATCATATGAAAGAAGGGGAGTTTGATGTGGAGAGGATAGGAACTCCACAAGGACCAAACGATCTGGGCACAGGGTCTTTTTCTGAGATGGACACTCAACCAAAGTCCATGAGAGGATAAAATCTAGAACCTTGCTCAGATGTGACCCGTGATAGCTCAGTAATCAATTGGTTTCCCCACAGTAAGGGGAACAAGGACTATTTCTAACATGAACTCAATGACTGGCTCTTTGATTCTCCCCACCTCCCAAGGGAGGAGCAGTACTTTAGGCCACAGAGGGAGGACTTTTGCAGCCAGTCCGAAAATACCTGACAAAAACGAAGTCATATGAAAGGGGGAGGAGGTCCTCCCTATTAGTGGACTTGGAAAGGGACAGGGAGGAGATGAGGGGAGGGAGGGTGGATTGGGGAGGGAATGAGGGATACAGCTGGGATACAGAATTAACAAAATGTAACTAATGAGAAAAATAAAATTATGGAAGAAAAAAATGTAAAAAAAAAAAAAAAAAAAAAAAGATTCCATTCCAAAATGGCAAAAAATTTCACTCACTGGCAAGTTTGGATTCTCATTTAAAATTTTTTATCATAGTTTTTATTTTAATTTGCTTAAGATTTTTTTCCTATTTTTAAAGCTACTTGTCCTCTGTGTGTATACCATTGTTTCAAGTTTAATATTTTATGAGATTCCTGCATATGTGTACAAGTGTACATCTTTTCCCACCTTGGGCTCTTTTTCTTTGCTTTTTTCCTACTCAGATGTGTTTGCTTTTTTCTTTTGCTATTTTATTTTCTTATTATGTATTATAGCCCTCTTTGTTTTAAATGAGGGTGAATTTAGACAGGATAGAAGGGGAGATAGGAAAGAGTTATGAGGATTAGAGGAAGGGAAAAATTTAATCAGGGTGAGTATATGAGTAAAGTGACTATTTTGAAAAGAAAAAAGGAAGAAGAATGAAGACAAAGAAAAAGGAGGAGGAGCAAGAAGAGAAGCAGGAGGAGAAGGACTAGAAGATGAAGATGATTATGAACAACAAGAAGAAAAAACAACAACAACTGGATAATTGCATCAAAAGAAATGTTAAATAGCCATGCACAAAAGATCCAGAATATTTAAAAAGTGCAAAAAAAATAATTTATGAACAATAGAAATAGAGGAAGAAGACAAAACTCACATCAAAATCCCAGAAATATTTTCAGCAAAATAATAGAATATATCCTTAACCTGATGAAGAAGGGGTAGCCTATAAAAGTACAGAAAGTATAGAAAACAACAAAGCCTACCAGAAAAGAAATTGTGCTCAGCATATAAAATCAAAACACTAAATGTAAAGAAAATTATATTAAACAAAGAAGGTATATTAAAATTTGCAAGTTGAAAAGACTAAGTTGCATATAAATTCAGGCTCATTAGAGTAACTCCTGATCTCCCAAGAAAAATTCTAAACCTAGAATAGCTGAGACAGATTGTATATAATCTGTAAGGGATCCTTATTACTATATCCAGTAAACGTTCAATAATAAATGGTGAATAAAAATATATTGCACAATTAAACCAAATATGAGCAGTATCTCTGTAAAACTCCTTTGCTACAGAAGCCAATCAAAGCAAAACTCCTATCTAAAAATGTTGACCACACCCAATGAAAGACAAAAAGTGAATAATCCCAAGCATCAAATAAAGAGGCAACCCCCCACACCATAACTACAAAATAAAGGGAAATAATGAACATTGTTCATTGAAAACTCTCAACTTGGATGTTCAATTCTCCAATAGAAAGACAGGATCTAATAGAATGGACTAGACAAAAAATTTCCATTCTTCTGCTGCATCTCCTGAACACTCTTTACCATCCACGTTAGATAGCATCTCTGTGTAAAAGGATGGAAGGAGACAGTAGAAGAAAGTGGACCTATAAAGAAGCTTAGGGGATCTTTATTTCATCCAGTTCACACACAAAAAATACCTAAAATTCTTGAGTCAATTTAAAGAGAATATATAAAGTACACTATGAATGAGGAGTTCCACAATTATCCATATGAAAACAACAAACTACTTGGGCAGGTCCAGCACACATCTATACTCATGTTTACTGAAGCACAGCTGACTGTGTGCTAAGATAGAATAGACTTGATTGTTCTGAATCACATCAGTGCAAAATATTATAATATTCAATTTTTTTATTCATGGAAAACATGTGCTTTTGTTTTTTGAGATTTTAATATAATCAATTTTTTTTCTCATTTCTCTGTCCCCCCTACAAAATCTCCCATACAGCCTTCTTTTGGTTCTTTCAATTTCAAGTCTTGTGTTTCCAATAACTGCTATTACTTGTATCATGCATTATATATGCACATGTGTGTGTGCATGTGTGTGAGAGAGAACATTTAACATTTCAAGAAAGTCAATCATTTTACTTTGAAATTGTGGATGAAGTAAAAATGTATCATCAAAAATTGTGCCCTTAGCTAGACACAGAAATCATATATTGTATGACTTCATTCCTAATTGGGCTATAAGCAGTCAGTACCCTGAAATAAGAATTGAATGGTCAGTATTAGAGCCTGAACGTCAGGGTGTTGTGGCATGACTTGTCAAAACAACACATTTCAGTGACAAGAGAGGAATAATATAAAAAAATACTTCAGGATAAGTACAGAATGACTATTAACAGTAGCATACATTGCTTACTTGAAAAGTATTCTGTGTATATTTTTAAAATCTCAATAACCAAATGTAATTTATGTGAAAGCGATATTAATTTATTTATATATTATTTTATTCTTCTATCATTTTCCTTCCATTTTCACCCTCCAGAGTTTTGAATAACACTCTTTGATCTTTTGAAAATTCAAGCCACTTTTTCATAAACTCTTTTTACACACTTAACATGTCAACATTTGATTTATAATACATTATACTGTATTACAATGCCAGGAATATGTAAAAAACCCTGGATTTCATCAAGGGTATTTATTATATATAGTATTACAGGAAAAAGAAAACTGTAGAGATACTATTCTTCCTAGTTGTTTGTAAGAGATAGTTGCCTGAGTCCAGCCATCTCAAGAAAAAAAAAAAAAACTCATTTTTTTCTTTTTTATTGATTATTACAATTTATTCACTTTGTTTTCTGGCTGTAAGCCCCTCCCTCATCTTTCACCAGTTACAACCTATCTTCCTCTTCTCCCGCTATGCCCCTCTCCTAGTCCACTGATAGGGGAAGTACTCCTTCCCTACTATCTTAGCCTAACCTATCTTATCAAGTCTTTCCAAGAATGGCTGCACCGTCTTCCTCTGTGACCTGACAAGGCTGCACATTCCAGAAGTAGGTGATCAAGGAGCCTGTCACTGAGTTCATGTCAGAGACAGCCTTTGTTACACTTAATAGGGAACTCACATGGAAATTGAGATATTTATGAGCTACATCTGAGCAGGGGTTCTAGGTGTTCTTCATGCATGGTCCTTGGTTGGAATAGGACCCCCTGGGCCCATATTTTTTGGCTCAATTGGCCTCCTTGTGGAGGGACTCTCACATCCATATCTTTCTATCTCCTGAATCTACCATATTAATCCATGCTTTCTGCCCAAAATTTGGCTATGAGTCTAACCATCTGCTTCAGTACCTTGCTATGTAGATTCTTTCAGAGGCCCTCTGTGGTAGTTTCCTGCCCTGTTCCCTATCTTCCCCAAATACCAATGTCTATCCCATTTGCCCTTCTGAGTGAGGATTAAGCATCTTCCTTAGGGTTCTTCCTGTTGTTTAGATCTTTTAGGACTATAGATTTTAGTATTTTTAAACCCTATATTATATGGCTAATATCCACATATAAGTGAGTATATACCATGAGTGTCTTTCTACTTCTGGATACCTCACTCAAAGTGATCTTTTCTAGTTGCATCCTTTTGCCTGCTGTATAAATGAGCTACAATTTCTGTGTCCATTCCTCGGTTTGGGGACATCTAAGTTGTTTCCATATTCTGGATATTGTCAATAAAGCTGTTATGAGTAGAGTTGAGCAAATGTCCTTGTTGTATGGTTGATAATCTTCTGAACATATGCCCAGGGTTGGTATGACTGAATATTCTAGTAGCACTATTCATACTTTTCTGAGAAAGCACCAGATTGATTTCCAAAGTGGTTGTACAAGTTTCTATTCCCACCAGCAATGGAGGAGGGTTCCCCTTTCTCCACATCCAGTCCAGCTGGTGTTGCAGATGATGTGATAGTACACATGAATGACCCTAAAAATTTAACCATGGACCTCCTACAGCTGATAAACACCTTCAACAAAATGGCTGGATACAAAATTAAATTTAAAAAATCTGAAGCCCTCATGTATATAAAAGACAAATGGGCTCAGAAAGAAATTAGGGAAACAAAACCCCTTCACAAAAGCCACGAATAACATAAAGTACCTTGGTATGACTCTAATCAAGCAAGTGAATGACTTGTATGAAAAAAAAAAAAAAAAGAACTTCAAGAAAGATATCAGAAGATCTCCCATGCTCCAGGACTGGTAGGATTAACATAGTAAAAATGGCCACTCTACCAAAATAAATCTAAAGACTCAATGCAATTCCAATCAAAATACCAGCACAACTCATTACAGACTTTGAATGAACAATTCTCAGTTTCATATGGAAAAACAAAAAACCCAGAATTGTTAAAAACATGCCTGTACAATAAAAGATTTTCTGGAGGTATCTTCCTCCCACATCTCAAGTAGTACTATAGAGTAACAGTAATAAAAAATGGCATGGTACTGGCACCTGTACTTTAACTTAAAGGGGTGTGCATCTATTCATTAATAATTTTTATTGAATCACATCAATAAGCTGAGGGGAAAAACAAGTATAGGGGAATCACCTGCTGTCTCAGTTTCAGACTCAGCTTGAGGGTGCTCAGACAGCCAATGCTGCCTTGGGCTATTTTTTCTGCTCATCAACCTTAAAGCATCCCTGCTTTTGTATTAAGAGTGTACTTTTCTTAACTTTAAATTGTTCTCTAAGATTTTTTACATTAGCAAAAACATCTTCCCTGAATTTGTTAAACAATCTATTTTTCCAAATTCTTTTTAAGTGTAATGGCTATTGCTAACAATCTACAACTATGGCTCCTTTCAAGGGCAGTGGTTAATTCATTAAACTGCTCCAGTAAACATGTGAAAAGAGATCAAGCATTGTTAATATTAAATGCCAGTGATATTGCCCAGTGATGAGCTAGAAGCCTCCTTAAAGTTTTCATACAATTAATGTTATAAGGATTATGGGCATCATAGGGGCAACAAGCAGAGATATGCTACATGAGAGCACAAAGTCCTCAGGAAAATCAGATCTTGGGATTATGCTTCTCCAAGACAAACTCATCATGACTATGCTCACAGGAGAGCCACATTCCATGAGTTCTACAGCTGTTTTACTGTTTCTTGTGTAAAGTGAGGCAACTGAAAATAGTAAATGTTGAGAATCAGGATTATCAATAGGTCTTCCATAAACACATTATATAATACTGTTGCATGTAATTGATATTCACCATTGATTGTATTCTTTTTAAAAATAAGTTTATTTACTTTAAATTCCAATAGTAATCCCCCTCCCTTCTCTGCCCATGACTACCCTCCATTCCTATTGCCCCTATCCCCTTTTCCCTTCAGAAGAGGGAGGTCATTTCCATTGAGCTAGTTTTACAGTTCTGTTGCATCTCAGTGGACCAATGTACACAACGGCCTTTCCACCTTGCTTATACTCACAGAATTCCTCTTCAGTAAGGATACTTTTATGTTGATGATGACTCTGGATTTGTGCAAGGCCTCACCATTTTAACACATTCATAAGTTTTTCCTCTATTATGAATCCTTTCATGATAATGAAGATTATACAAATGTGGAATGGTTTCACCATGTTAAAAACACTCACAGGCTTTCAGTCCATTAGGATTTCTTTCATGAGTGTGGAGATTATTCTGATGTCCAAAAGTTTTTTCACATTGGTTACAGTCAGACATCTTTCCAGTATGTGTTATTTTATGTATTAGGAGATGTTATGTGCAAAGGCTTTGCCACATAGTTTTATCCATATGGTTTCCCTCCAGAATGCATTGTTATCTTAGGAGATGATTGTTACATGCAAAGGCTTTATCACACTAATTACCCTCACCAGGCTTCTCTCCACTGTGTGTCTTTTCCTGTTTTTGGAGACTACTCTGCTGTGCAAAGGCTTTTCCACATTGGGTATCTTCATAAGGTTTCTTTCTAGTATGTGTTTTTTTATGTCTTATGAGATGACTGTTTTGTGCATAGGCTTTACCACACTGTTTACATTCATAGGGGTTCTCTCCAGTGTGTGTTCTTTTATGTCTTGAGAGAGTACTGTTTTGTGCATAGGCTTTACCACACTGGTTACATTCATAAGGTTTCTCTCCAGTGTGTGTTCTTTTATGGCCTATGAGATGACTGTTTTTTTGCAAAGGCTTTACCACACTGGTTACATTCATAAGGTTTCTCTCCAGTGTGTGTTCTTTTATGGCTTAAGAGAGTTCAAAGGTTTCTCTCCAGTGTGTGTTCTTTTATGGCCTATGAGATGACTGTTTTTTAAAGGCTTTACCACACTGGTTACTTCAGGAAGGTTTCTCTCCAGTGTGTGTTCTTTTATGGCTTAAGAGAGTACTGTTCTCTGCAAAGGCTTTACCACACTGGTTACATTCATAAGGTTTCTCTCCAGTGTGTGTTCTTTTATGGCTTAAGAGATGACTGTTTACTGCAAAGGGTTTACCACATTGATTACATTTGTAAGGCTTCTCTCCAGTGTGTGTTCTTTTATGCTGTACAAGATCAGTGGTACAGGGGAAGACTTTACCACATAGAGTGCATTTAGAATGTTTCTCTTCAGTATGACTGCTTTCATGCCTGCAAAGATAATTAGCACATGTGAAAGATTTACCACAGTCATTGCATTACACTATTAATGATATTTATCTACATGAATTAATTTCATAATTTGGTCTAATGGTAAAGGAGAATCAAAATTTAAAGTTTTATCACTTTATTCACATTAATGGTTATTCCCTTCATTATGGGTATTTTTGAAGATGCCTGTGATGGTAAAAACATTTGTTACATGGTTCACTTTTATACCATCATTTTTCTATAAGAGGTTTTTATTTTGTATATATGAAGAGTGTTGTAAGAATTCAGAGCTTTACCACAGCAATCCCATTCACAAGTTTTTGTACTGTATGAATGACACTTCATTTAAAAAGTGAGCAGGACATGCAGAAGAAGTTCTAAATTCCTACTCTTCATAGGTATTTTCAGCAGTATGAGTTTGCTGATGAATTCTCAGTGAAGTTGCAAAACCAATTAATAGTAACCATTTATCACTTTCAGAAAAATTTACTCAAAGTGGGAACTACTAAATAATCAATTGTTCTTGGAGAAAGACAGGTACACTGCTTCTTTCAATATCCCTATGCTCACGTGTCTTAGAAACATTGTGACATATATATATATATATATATATATATATATATATATATATATATTTAAATTACAGGAATAATAAAAGATTCCCACATTGAATTAACACAGTTTGTTTTTTGTTCATCATAGACATGTCATATAGAGATTAAGGTTTCTCCACAATAATATTCTTAACTCTCGTAAGCTGCTTCTTTCACTAAACTGCAATGTTATTGTATGAAAATGAGTAACACTGGTTGTACTGTGAAATATTTGCTTATAAGAAGGTTTTGGACACATACTGATCACCATTTCAATGTGTATACCTCTTACAATATCTGATAGATAGAATGAGACTAAACAGATTGGCAGTTCAAGTCAGTAGCTGGAATGTCCATATGATTCAAATGGTATTTTCTGTTAAAACATTATTTTATTTTCTTCTATCTTAGGGGAGTGCCTTGTAAACACAGATCAGATACCTAATATTGAAGTACATGGAATTGTGAGATTTTAATGATCATCAGTACACTTAAAGCAGTGCTGTTTTTACACTGTTGCTTTTCTTTAAAACTTCCAGGACATAGCCAGGTGTGCTGGTACATGACTTTAATCCCAGCACTTGTGGAGGCAGAAGCAGGCAGAACTCTATGACATTGAGGTCAGGCTGGTCTATCAAGCAATTCTAAGTCAATCCACAGGTTCACAGACAAAAAAAAATCTATTTCAAAAACAGAAAATAAAAATCAGCCAACAAAGAAACAAAAAACAAACTTCCAGGACACATTAAAATTTCTTAAGATTCATGTCTGTATCCGTGTGCACATAAATTTACCTTTTATTACTTGTAGAACTTTGAAAATGTTCTTCAATATTATGGTCATCCCAATTGTAACCTAAAATATAGTATCAGAAAATATACATTATTGGAAATATCATTATTAAGGCAAAACTTAAATCACTATCTCCTGTGACCCTTAGAAACATGCCTGATGTATTCACCTCATTCCTCCTCATTCTCAATTGGAATTACAGAAAAGAATCAATAACAAAGTAAGAGTTGTCTCCTTATTTTAAAAGTGAAAGAAAATTTGCAGTCTTACCTATAGCAGTGAGGTTTTTACAGGTCTCTAGCATCACATCTTTGTAGAGTTGCTTCTGGGAAGATTCCAGCAAAGCCCACTCTTCTTGGCTGAATTTCACATGCACATCATCGAAGGTCACTGAATTCTAAAATATGCATTTGTACAACAGAAAGACTGGCAACGATATAAATTTATACTTCATTGGCAATATAATCATATAATTCAAGTGCTTCTTCCACTTATTTTCTGACACAGAAGTGATAGTGTTAGACATTTGGGTGCTGTGCATCAGGTGAAGGAGGGGAGAAGAAAAAGCCTAAAGGTTCGATTGTAAAGGAAATAAAAAGCTTGCTTTGAAAACCTGTGTTAAAGGTTTGTATTAGTTTGTAAGGCATGAATATGAAGTAGCCATTAGTTGGGTTCTTGAGTGATCTATGAATCGTCTTCAGTTACTTGGGTGAGTAGGTCAGGACACTGTCATGAGACAGGTGGAAGGAAAAAAAACACAGTCATGATATTTTATCTAGCAACAAATGATATGTGGCTATCAGGTGACAGTGAACAGATGGGTGGTGTCAGACAAAAGACAACATGGCACTGGATATCATCTTTTGAACAGGGATCAGAGATGTGGCATACCAGTATATGAAAACGGGGGCTCATATATTTGTGGAAGGGAAATTGTACTACAGTGAATAGATGGGTAAAAGTAATGTGAGTGGCAAGCAACAATAATCATAGCTGATAACATCATATTTCTGAGTTCCCAGACAAAAGAAAAGGCATAGAACATATGATTATTCTTTGATCGTTGTTTTGTATATTCTCCTTTCTAAATCTATAGTTTATAGGTTATAGTATAAACTATACTATTATAGTATAGTCTATAGTTTAAAAATAAAGATTAAAACTTTTCTATTAAAACATTAGTGTTAATGTTATCACTAAGTCATTTTAGAAGAAAACTGAATAATGAAGGTTAACCGTGTCATATCTGAACTTTTGAATAGGATATAGCTTTGGAATAGTCATGTCAATTAATGTGGACAAAGACAAACAGAGACAAGAGAGAGAAATAGAATGAGACAGACACACAGAGAGAAATTAACAGATGAACAATACTAAGTACACATCAGAGAAATTTATGAACAGTTACTAACTACAAAAATTGATGGACAAGCTGGGTGTGTTCTGTCATGCCTTTAAGTCCATCACACAGGAGGCAGAGGCAGGTGTACCTTATTGAATTGGATGCCAGCATTATCTATGCAAAGAGTTCTATTACAGACAGACTTATATAGTAAGACAGAGCCTCCCCTAAAAGTCAATCAAACAAACACAAAAGATTGAAATAACTCAGAGGTCTCTACTGAAGCTTCTACAAGGAACTTTAGTTGTGTATTCATTTTCTAGAATTCTGCACTGCCCTAGCTTAAACTGTAATTTTAATAAGATCTTGCTAAAAGGGAATGCATGTTTAAACAGCTAAAAATAGAAAGATGAAAATATTAGCAATGTAAATGTTGATCATATGTAAGCAACATAAGGCAGGAGAGATGGCACAGCAGTGAGGAGCTCTTGCTGCTCTTGCAAATAATTGGTCTGAAATGTCAGTGTTTAACTGGGACCCACTATTATCAATTGCGATAAGTTCATGAGTTCTGAACACATCTTTGGACTACTGTGATGATCAAGCACACAAGAGGTTCATATTCATACATACAATCAAAATAATCATATTCAGTAAAAATTAAAAAGATCCCAGATGGCAGGGCTGATTGCATACTGTGACAGATCAGCGGGGTAGGAGAGACTGCACAGTGACAAACAGTTGGAACTGTTTGCCCCCAAACACCATTGACTGTGTTTACAAGGTGATAAGAAACCCAATGATGAGAAAAACAATTGGGTTCAACCTCAGAGTAGACAACTAATCCCTGGAAATTTTTCTGCGCTGTTTTGGCAGGAGTAAGGTTTTCAAGCAAATAGACCCAAGAAGCATGTCCTGATCACCTTCCCAGGCTGAACTGTGCACCCCAGGGCACCAGAGTCTGGGAGTCCCCCCTCTCAAGAAAACCCCACAGGAAAGGAAGCAAGTGGGACTGACCGAATGTCACCCAGTCTATCCCTGGTAAAGTCCTGTAGACTTGCAGGTGCACAGCAGCCAGCCCTGAGTGGGGCTCCAGCCGCCAGACCCAGGCAACTGACTCTCCATCACAGATAGAACTGTGTGTGCCAGGGCACTAAAGGATGGGTTTCCCTGTAGGGAGAAAACCCCACAGGGAGGGAAAAAAGCAGGTCCCAGCTTAGAGCACTCAGCTGACCCCACCACCACCACTACCAACACCACATATGGGAATAATCTCGGAAAAAGTTCCCAGGTTCCTGTCTAGTCACCGGCTTGGAGCCACCACTCGCAAGCAAGTGCCTACACACTCTACATACCTCCAACAGTACAGACTGGGTCTTCCTGTTGGGAGAAATCCCAAAGGTGGGAGAAACATCTGGCCCTACCTCAGGACACCTAGCTCTGGAAAAGTTTCTGGTTATCCACAGACTCCAGACTCAAGCCTCCTGATTCACACATGAGAGTGGTGTACACCTGCCACTGATTACCACTTGAGTACTGGGGCACGGAGCTCCAAACTTAGACCTACAGAAACCTGGGTTCCCTGAGATCAACCCCCAGATACTGCTCCAAGGGAAAACCAGTTATCCCTAACTAAACTGAACAAACCAGGTTACAGCAGCAGCTCACTAAATTTACAGCAAGAAACCCAGCAGCAGGGCAGCTGTCTCCAGGACTTCTCTGGGTGAGAGGATAGTCCCCTTTACTAGCAAAGGCCACAATTAGTACTCAGGTCTATATGCCTGAGGTGAGCTGTGGCAATTCCTGAAAAACGCCTGCCATTCAGTGACCATACCCAAAAAGCTGAGGAGGCCTCCTTTGGGAAAAATCATCTTCCTGTCAAGGGGATTCGACCCACCACAGGATCCCAGGAAGTACCAGAAACTAACCCCCCACACCTAAGATAGCCTAATGGGTAGAGGCTAGCATAAAAGCTCAACCAACAAAAGACAGAGCAATATGGCATCCCTAGAACAAGTTATCCTGGAGCAAGCAGCCCTGGATAACCCAGCGTAAATGAAATTTAAGAAGATGACCTTACATCTGTGCTTATGAACAGGATAATAGAGGAGACAAATAAACTTCGTAAAGACCTAGATGAAGATAAAGTCGAACAGAATATTGCCATCTGCAAAGAAATAGAAGAAGATAAAGACAAAGAGATTGTGGCCATCCTTAAAGAAATACAGGAAGTTGCAGCCAAACAATTTGTGGCCTTTAGAGAGGAAATACTTAAATCACTAAAAGATATTAAAGAAACAGAGGATTGTTCAAACAAACAGCTGAAGGGATTGAAGGAAAATAGTCAGAGAGGTGAAGGAAATCAATAAAATGGCTCAAGATCTGATGATAGAATTGGAAAAATTAAAGAAAACACAAATGGAGGAGATTGTGGAGAGAAAGAACTTAGGGAAGAAAAAAGGAACTACAGAGCTAAGCATAATGAATAGACTATGAGAGGGAAGAAAGAATCTCAGGTGTGGAAGACACAATGGAAGAAATAGATGTAGCTATCAAAGAAAATGTTAAATCTAAAAAAGTTCCTGACATAGACCATCCAAGACAACATGAAAAGCAAAACCTAAAAATAATAGGACTAGAGGAAAAAGAAGATTCCCTCCTCCAAGGCCCAGAAAATATTTTCAACAAAATCATAGAAGAAAATTTCCCCAACTTAAAAGAGAGGTCTATAAGAATATAAGAGGCCTACAGAACACCCAATAAATTAGACCAGAATAGAAAATCCTCCCACCACATAATAAACAGTAAGTATACAGAACAAAGAAAAAATACTAAAAGCTGCAAAGGAAAAAAGGCCAAGTAACATATAATGGCAAACCCATTAGAATCACACCTGATTTCTCAACAGAGACTATGAAAGCCAGAAGAAACTGAACAGATATCATGCAGACCCTAAGAGAACACAGATGACCGCCCAGGCTACTATACCCAGCAAAAGTCTCAGTCATCATAGATGGAGCAAACAAGATATTTAATGACAAAAACAAATTTAAACAATACCTACCCACAAATCCAGAGGTACAGAAGCTCCTAGAAGGGAAACTACAACCTAGGAAAGCTAACTACATTCAGGAAAACACAGGGAATAAATAATGTCACTACAGCAAAACTAAAAGTAACCAAGCACACAAACACACTACCACAAGCAACATCAAAATAAAAGGATCTAACAGCCACTGGTCATTAATTTCCCTCAACATCAATGGACTTATCTCTCCAATAAAGACACAGACTAACAGAATGGATACGTAAACAAGACCCAACAATCTGTTGCATACAAGAAACATATCTAAGTCACAAAGATAAACATTGCCTGAGAGTAAAGATCTGGAAGGAGGGTCCAAGAAAATGGACCCAAGAAACATGCAGGAGTAGCCATTCTAATATATAATAAAATAGACTTTAAGTATATGGAATCCATCAATGTAATCCGCCATATAAACAAATTGAAAAAAAAAAAACAACAACAATAGAGGATCATTTTCTTAGAAGGTGAAAAAACATTTGACAATATCCAACAGTTGTCCTTGTTTAAAGTCTTGGAGAGACTGGGGACAAAGGCACATATCTAAAAATAGTAAGGACAGTGTAAAGAAACCCCATAGCTAAAATCAAACTAAATGAAAAGAAAGTTAAATCAATTTCACTGAACTCGGGGACAAGACAAGGCTAAACATTGTCTCCAAATCTCTTCAATACAGTACTCAAAGTCCTATCTAGGGCAATAAGAAAACTAAAGAAGATCAAGGGGACACAAATTTATTAGGAAGAAATCAAATATCACTATTTACAGATGATATGACAGTATACAAAAATTACCCCAAAAATTCTACTCTAGGGAACTCCTACAGTTGAAAAACACTTCAACAAAGTGGCTGGATATAAAGTTAACTCAAAAAAATCAGTAGCACTCCTGTATACAAAAGGCAAATGGACTGAGAAAGAATTAAGAAAATAACACCCTTCACAATAGCCAGGAAAAAAAAAAAAAAAAAAAAACATAATGTATCTTGATGTTATCCTCAACAAGCCAGTGAAAAACCTATATGAAAAAAAAAAGCTTTAAGTCTCTGAAGAAAGAAATTGAAAAAGATACCAGAAGATAGAAATATTTCTCATGCTCATGGATCAGTAGGATCAACATAGTAAAAATTGCCATCGTACTAAAAACAATCTACAGATTCAATGATAGTCCCATTAAAATATCAACACAATTCCTTAAGGAACTTGAAAAAACAATTCTCAGCTTCATATGGAAAAATAAAAAAGCCAGAATAGCTAAAACAATCCTGTACAATAGCAGATCTTCAGTAGGTAACACCATTCTTCATCTCAAGCTCTATTTTAAATCAATAGTAATAAAAACTGCACGGTACTGGAATAAAAACAATCAGTGGATCAATGGAATTGAAGTGAAGACCCATAAATAAACCCACACACCTATGGCCGCGTGATTTTTGACAAAGGAGCCAAAACCATGCAAAGCAAAAAGTACAGTACCTTCAACAAATGGTGCTGGTCTAACTGGAAGTTTACATGTGAAAAAATGAAAATAGAACCATATTTATCACCCTGCACTAAACTGCAGTCCAAGTTGTTCAAAGACCTCAACATAAAACCAGATACACTAAATCTGTTAGAAAAAAAAAAAAGTGGAAAAGATCCTCAATCTCACTGGCATAGAAGGTAACTTCTTCAACAGAACACAAAGAACACTTGCTCTAAGATCAATAATTAATGAATAGGATCTCATGAAACAAAAAGCTTCTATGAAGCAAAGAACTCTGTCAATAGAACAAAATGGCCACCTACACCCTGACAAAAGATTTTCAACAACCCTACATACAACTGAAAGAGCTAATAAACAATATATATATATAAAGAATTCAAGAAATTAAACTCCGACAATCCAAATAATCCAATTTAAAACTGGAGTACAGAACTATACAAAGATTTCTCCACAGAGGAATATCAAATGGTGGACACTAAATGCTCAAAATCTGTAGTCATCATGGAAATGCAAATGACATTCCATCTTAAACCCATCATGGCTAAGGTCAAAACATGAAGTGACAGCAAGCTAGTGAGAATGTGGAGAAAGAGGAATACTCCTCCATTGCTGGTGGGAGTGCAAACTTATACAACCACTTTAAAAATCAATCTGATGCTTTCTCAGAAAATTGGAAATAGTGTAACTTCAAGACCCAGCTGTACCATTCCTGGGCATATATCAAAAAGATGCTCCACAATTCAACAAAGATATTTGCTCAACTGTGTTGATAGCATCTATATTCATAATAGCCATAACAGGGAAACAAACTGCATGTCTCTCAACCAAACCATTGTTTTACAGAAATCGTGGTACATTTACACAATGGAATGCACCTTGGGTATTAAAAAAAAAAAAAAAGAAACTATAAAATTTTCAGGCAAGTCGATGGAACTAGAAATGATCATCCTAAGTGAGTTATTCCAAAACCAGAAAGACATGCATGGTATTTACTCATTTGTAAGTGGATAAGGGCTATAATATAGGTTAAACATACCACAATCCACAGATCTAAAGGAGCTAAATAAAAAGGAAGACCCTATGGAGAATGGTCAATTTTTATTCAAAAGGGAAAATAGAATCGACACCAGAAGTGACTGAGGATAGGAAACAGGATGAGAGGCTAATCTTTCCTCCAAAAGATTCTACCCAGCAGGGGTTCAAAGCAGATGCTAAGGCTCACAGCCAAACTTTGGGTAGAGCACAAAGAATCGTAGGAAAGAGTAGGGGGATAGAAAGTAGAAAGACCTAGCCCTGGCAGGACCTCCATTAGAAGACCAACAAGGACAACAAATCTGGGCCCATGGGGACTTGCAGAGATTGATGCACCCACCAAAGGCCATTCATGAAAAGGAACCAGACCCCTGCTCAGATGTAGCTGATAGGCATCTTAGTCTCATGTGGGATCCATAGTAAGAAGAGTAGGGGCTGGCTCTGACATGGACTCTGTTGCCTGATCTTTGATCACTTCCCCCTGGTAGAGGGCGCATTGCCACAACACAAAGGAAGAAAATGCAGATATTCCTAGTGAGCCTTGATAGGCTGGATTCAGATGGTAGGAGAGGAAGGCTCTCCTTATCTGAGAATTGGAAATGTGATACGGATGAAAGAGGAACAGAGGGGTGAAACCAGGAAGAGACAAGGGAGTGGGTTAAAATTGGGATCTTAAGTGGATAAATTATTTTTAATTTTTATTTATTTATTTATTACAATTTATTCACTTTGTATACCCACTGTAGCCCCTCCACCATCTCCTCCCAGTCCCACCCATTCTCCTTCTTCTCCCCTATGCCCTTTCTATATTCTCCTGATAGTGGAGGAACTCATCCTCTTCTATCTGACCCTAGCTTATCAGGTCTCATTAAGGATAGCTGCACCATATTCTTCTGTGGCCTCACGAGGCTGCATCCCCCCAGGAGGAGGTGTTCAAAGAGCCGAGTTCATGTCAGAGAATAAATTATAGAAAAACAAATTTAAATTAAAACAAATAAGTTTGAATAAAATAAATAGATAAAGTCTAAAAAAAAAAAAAAAAAAAACAAATACAACAGGTAGAAAGAATGCCACACACCTGCAATTCAAAAAGCTCAGAAAGCTCAGGCACTGTTAGTGTCATGAATGCATGCCACCCTAAGAAATTAAATATACTCTCTGCCAAATTTCAAATGCAAGATGTTGATGAAGATCAGCACAATAACCTATGCTTACATATACAAAACAAAACAAAATAACTAACTAAAACCCTATATTCCAGGCTCAGCAGCCAATGGTGGTGATGTTGATGCCAGGCATACTGGCCTAGATTTAAGCCCAACACTCGACTGGAGTTAGAGCTGAAAGTTCAAAACTAGCCTGGTCTACATACTGACTTTCAGAAGCAGCGCTACACAGAAACTTTTTCTTCAATGTCAAAAACAGAAACATAATTTTCTCTGGGACCTTTTTTGATTCAATCAAATAAGTTCTGACCAAATTCACTAAAGGCTTATTGTTATCCAATGATAAAAATGTAGTCTAACTTCAACGATCCTAAGATTCTGCAATAGCTCACACACTATTCAAATGTCCAAAGTCTCTTCTGACACACAAGGAAATCTCTTGACTGCCACATCTTGTAACATCAGAAACAATTTACATCATTCCAACATAGATGCACAGAATACCCCTCCTCATTCCAATATAGAAGATTGTATAAATAGTGAGGGAAAACTGGACCAAGGAAATAAGATTAGCAAGGAAAACAACAAATCCTGTTGCTGTTTCAAAAGGCTTAGATGGTCCTATACTGGCAATGTCTTGTACATCTCCAAGTTTGGTTACTCCCACTCCCTACAGGCAGCACTCTATAGGAGGTGTCTCATAACTTATGTATCTCGACATATTGTGGTGTCAAGACGCAACTCAGGCTTCACCCTCACTCTTTCATGCAGTGAACCTTTACAGTATCTTCACTGGGGATCAGACTCTGCCAAACAGATGGCTGGCACAGTGCTGAACTGAAACCACAAAGAAAGACTCTATTACTTTAAATTTTGCATCTTTATTGTTTCCAGAACCAGCAGAACATGGGTGAGCCAGTCAAGTTAGATTTTAAATCTGGATGGACAAATTGGGATGGACTGTGCCACAGTTGGACCACATTTGGAACAACTTTTTTATGAAATTCCTTCCTGGCACTAGGAATCACTTTGCTTACTCCTTCCATTAGTAGAAGAATTAGCCGGAGGGAGTATTACTCTAAGAACAACATCTTAGGCTTCAAATCCAGAGCTAGAACCATCTCTTGGATAATCTCCTTGAAAATTTCTGCCTCTCTTTCAGCATGTGACTGCCATCTGAAACTACCTAGTTCTGCTTTTCTCTACAAACCAAAGAATTTACATTTATTTATACTCCACTTGTCTCTTTCTTTGACTCTGGTCCTGAACATCTCACTAATAACCATTCAACAGATTCAATATTCCATCTAAGACATCCAGCCCACTATTTTTAAATTCTGCCTTACTCAATTTCAAGGCATGGACAAAATAAGTATGATTTGCAACTAAAATATCACACAAATAATCTCTAGCTTAATTTTCCATGGGGTCTATTGCCCACTTAAATCCTTTGACATACTGTCTGCAATACCCTCATCACTCTATCTTCTAGGTCATCCTAGAAAATATAATGAAGCTTTCTATACAACTTTCTAATGCTTTTACCATCTTAAATCTTGATGTTTTGCACATTCCTTTAAAAGAGAACATTCCAAGGTTCTTTCCAGCAACAAAATCATTCTGTGCATATAATTTTTTGTTCTAATTTGCTACTTTGTTACTGTGACTAAATCCCCTAACCAAAAGCATCTCAGGTCATGAATGGGATTTCTTGTTTAGTTTGGTACTGTCAGATCATAGTCCACTGTTTTGGGAGCTTAGCATAGAAAGTCAAGCTTGAAGAAAATTAAGACAAAAGCCATGGGCATATGTATCCTGGGTTGGTCTCTTGCTTCATCACTGTCTCATGCTCAGGTAGTTATCTTATGCAGCTCAGGCTCCCTTGCTTAGGGATATTGCATCTTTCAGTGGAAGAGCCTTCCCACATCAATCATCTGTCAATACATTCTCTCACAGATATAGCAACCAGTTTCTCTGATGAGGGCATGCCCTTAATTGAGGCTCCATCAGATGACTGTAGGCTTTGAAATGTTGACAAGTGAAGCTAATTAGGACACAGAGACAATATATGAGAAAAATTTAAAAACTCAAACCAATGTGTTAACTCTATCAATCACTTAAGTAGCAAAATTTGAGACATTTACGATTGCAACAATTTGAAAACACAGATACACCAAGAAATAAGCCTTTATGATCAAGAACAGTAAAATTGTTTCTGTAAATCAAGTCTACAAATCAACAAAACTCAAGGAAATATAACATAAATTTTTAAAAGGCAAAAAGAGGTGAGGGTCTATCACTTTCAAGAGAAAGAATACAGTTATAACTAATCAAAACATACAATATACATAGCACCCCTGTCAAAATGAAATACAATGATATGCCTATAAACATAACACAGTCCTATAAGCAAATACAATAGGATTAGAGTCAAAGAATTCCTTGGCCAGCACTGAAATTGTACATTCTGGTTCTTTCCTTTCCCAAAATAAAAAATGAATTAGGAAATACAGAGGTAAGGTTCAAACAGAAAACAGAGATCAAGGAGATAAATTTATGCACTGAATACAAAATAGAAGAAATGGAAGACAGGTGTTTTTATACACTCCTTTAACACCAGAAGTCAGGGATGTAGAAACAGCTGGACTGTTGTGAGTTTGAGGCCAGCCTGGTCTACAAAGTTATTCCAGGACAGCAAAGGCTATAAAAAGCAATCCTGTCTGAAAATAAACAAAAACAACAAAACAGAAAAAAAGATGAAATAGATACATGTGTCAAAGAAAATGTTAAATCCAAAAGTTCCCTATCACAAAACATCCAGGAACTCTGAGACAATATGAAAAGAAAAAAAAAACATGCTGATAATCAGATTAGCAAAAGGAGGATGAGATCAAGGTTCTGGAAGATATTTTTAACAAAATAATACAAGAAAAATTTCTTAACCTAAATAAGAAAATGTCTATCAAGGCACAAGAAGCATACAAAAATACCAAAGACACTGGACCAGGAAAGAAAGTCCTTATACCAGAGAAAAATAAAAACGGTAAATATACAGAACAAAGAAAGAATATGAAAAGCTGTAACAGAAAAAAAAAATCAAACAGTCCAAACTAACCAATAAAACAGACAATCCAAAAAAAAAAAAAAACCCATAAAATAAAATAAAATCCAACCAAGAAATAAATAAAAGCAGATCTATTGGAATTAATCCTGTATTATCAGTAAAGATACTAGAAATTGAAGGATATAGACAGTGTTCTTGTGACTCTAAAAAGCTAGAGAAGCCAAGACAAATTACTAACTATGCCCAGAAACTTTCAATCAGCAAATGGAGAAAATAAGATGTTGCATGTTAAGGTCAAATTTAAACAATATGTATCTATAAATACAGCTCCAAACAAGGTGTTAAAACCACCACCACCGCCACCAACAAAATACCAAGATTAACAATCACTGTTCATTGATATCTCTTAATACCACTGACCCAAATTCACCAATAAAAAGACACAGGCTCAGAAAATGGGTGATAAAACAGAATCCACCTTTATTCTAAATACATCAAACACAGATTCACATCAAGATAGACATTATCTCAAAGGTAAAGGGTTGGAAAAATATTCCAAATAAATGAATTAGAGTATCAAGCTCATATTGCAATTTTAATATCTAACAAAACAAACTTCAAAAACAACTAATCAAAACATGGCAAAAGATATGACATATTAAAATAAAACATCCAGCAATATAACATATCAATAATTAACATCTATGCCCCAAATATAAGAGCACCCAAGTTATAAAAGAAACCCTTCTGTAGCTTGCAACACATCCTGGCCCTCAAAAACTGATAGGGGAAGACTTCAATATATCACTCTCACCAATGGACAGGTCCTCCTGACCAAACTGAACAGAGAAATGCTCCAGCTAAATAACATCAAAAAACTAAATACACCCAAATGATGCTTTACAGAACATCCACCTAAGCACAAAAGATTGTTCCCTCTTCTCAGCAACTCATATATTGTTCTCCAAAATTGATGATATACTTGAACAATAGAAATCTCAGAAGATATAAGAAACTTGAAATAACCTCCTGCATCCTATCAGACCACTAAGGTTTAAAATATCACATCACCAATAACAAAAACAATAGAAAGCTTACAAACTAATAGAAATTGAACAACTCTCTACTGAATAAAAAAATGGATCAAAACTGAAATAAAGAAAGAAATTAAAGACTTTCTAGAAGTCAATGAAATGAACACACAACATATCAAAAGTCATAGTACACAATGGAAGTGTTGACCAGAAGACAGTTCATACCACTAAGTACATTCAGAAAAAACAATCAGAAAGATCACTTAGTAGCAACTTAACAGCACACCTAAATACTCTAGAACAAAAAGAAGTAAACATATCCAAAAGGAGTAGACAGTGAGAAACTACTGAACTGTATCTTCACTGGTAAAAACGAATGTTTCCACAGGAAAAGAAAGGGGGATCCTATCAAAATTGATAATGATTAGATTTGAATAGTAGAGAACTCCTGAATAAGCAGAGGTAACTGTTCATCAGACAGTGTGATAAGTAAGTCCAAACTTACTTAATAAAGACTAAAGTTTTTTTTTTTTGCTTAAATAAAAAAGATACTTTTGTTGTTTCATATTAAAAACAGTTAAGAGGTTTAAAATCATTTAAGTAAATTCAAAGGTATCAACTTGTTTGAATTGGAATAACTTGGAGTGAATATAACATATTTGAGCAGTGTGGTGATAGACCATGTATTTAATCCCAGCAGAGACAAGCAATTCTCTATTAATTAGTTGTTTTCTAAATTCAGGAGTTACAGTGACAGGGTGTTGGTGGTTCATAGCCTTAATCCCAGCATTTGGAAGCATGTGCCTTTTATATACCACTTGGGGGGCAGAGGCAGGCACATAGGATTTACAGTGATTTCATTTAAAAGCTGCTTGTAAAAGGCAGGCTGAAAATCAAAGTGAATGCCCTTTATTATCTAGAAATAAAAACACTTTAAGGTATATTTGTAAACTTTCAAAGATTTTTTAACTTTAATTGAGATACTATACTTTTTCTATTTCCAAAAAACCATTTTGCCCTATAAAAGATATAACATGCCTAAAAGGTACAACCCTCACCCCTGATTTAGGGATGGGGCTGGGTTTTGATTTAATCATTTCAGGACAATAAAATCACCCAAATAAAGAATATGGAGCCCACTGGACACCTGAAACTTATGAAGAAAATGACAGATCACCAAAAAAAATGTTGAAAGAGAAGGAGTAAACTGTCCAACTGGTATCACTCACCTTCATGCTATCTCTTCTGTCTTCTACAGACATAAGTGCAAAATGTCTTTATGTGATTGCTAAAGAACAATCCAAAATCTCTATTTTATATCAGAAAAGCCACCTGGTAAGAAACAGAGGAAAACAGAAAAATAAGGGATGATTCTATTGTCATGAATTTCATAATCTTCTGGCATGATGTGACTTCTGTTCTTACCACAAATTTCAATAATCAAAAATGTGTACAATGTTTGTGAAAGAATGAGGGGTGGGAGAAAAAGCCAAAAACATAAGCCTGAAATATAGTCAAGTTTACATGAATAGACATAAGGAAAATATAACATAAAAATGTGCACTGGGCCAGAGATTCCTTTGATTTTCTAATTAATACAAATTAAATAAACACAGATTTCATAACTGTTACAAGACAAACACAAAATGACACCTGAACTGTTATATTTTGGACCCTCCATCTACTACTAACCTCCTTTAGAGAGTCCTTTTGCTCTGGAAGTCTTTGGAAAATGGAGGTGATCATAAAGCTGGGCTATGGCTTGCAGTCCCTCATGTCCCCTTGTGGGTTCAGGCACAGCCCAGCCCTTGCCAACACTCACACACAAAATGTTGGAAATATTTTAATATTTTTTCCTGATGCATGGATTATACCACAAGATGTAGAATCTGCCCTATCCACTTACTTAAAACCAGGCACACCTGACAAAATTCTGCATCTCAGAAATTCATTTTGTACCCTGGAATTGAATTTCTCTAAATCATGCCATTGTGACTGGTGGTAGATGAAAGGTTCAAAAACAAATAATTATTGCTGAAAGGATGATCATCACCAAAATTTTTGGTAAAGTTTCAAAACTATTTGTAAAATTTGTTACACAAAACCATTTCTACAAATTCATTATTTCTAGAAATGAGACCTTCAGTTTTCCAATCTGTCCACTGCAAAACCAATGCCTGAGTGTGCACACTAGACAGTGATATTATAAGCACCACAACTTTCTACTGCCCAGCCTGCAAAGTCCTCACTTCTCTGGACAATCAACACTCATGACAGGTTGGAGGCCAAGGATCTCTGCTGAGATCACCACATGGAGACCAACAGAACCACAGCCTGAAACACAAAGACTGAACCACAGTCCATCTCGTTCAAAGCAAATCAGGCTGTAATAGCTCAGCAGCCTGCTCTTCCTGGCCTGGGGACAATGACCCCACACTCAGCATGACATGGCCTCTGGTCACACTCACAGCTCTTTAGAGCTACATCAAAGGAAAATCCCAGAAAAAACTCATAAACTACCTTTCCCACTGTTTTTCCTGACTGCTAGGCCTGCCCAGAGTTTCCAATTAGCTTGAACAATACAGCTGAATCTCAGGATAGTAGTAATTCCTCTACCAGTGGATCAAAGATCAAATAATGCAAATAGCAGAGGCATTCTAACTTTGCCCTAACCCCTCTGGTAACAGTTAGGGTAACAGAACCTAGTTTTGTGTTGTTAAAAAAATGAAAACCCCAATTATTCGATTTTAAAACCTGCTAGTGCAGGGAGGCAAGAAAGCACCATCTGACCCTGGTACTCACCTCACCTCCAAGAGGAAAAATCCCCAAAATCTCACCAGTTCAGATGACAGCTCAGGGGGATAGACCAAAGGAACCCAAGGCCAAAGTCTTTCTATCTCAAAACTTCAAAGAGCCCAAAATTTACCAAGATAAACCTCCTTTCACTTTTAAACTCTGTCTTAAATACATTTCAGCTGAAAGTTCCACTTACTCTTTAATCCATGTCAGCTGGTTTCTTGCTTTGCTTCTTGACCTAGGGTTAACATTATTTAAATACTGTGCACAGGGGGCTTTTGAATTAAAGGTATGTTCTAGGGCTGACGGAACACCACCAGAATCACCTGTTTACAATAAACAGAAAGTTCTTGGAATTAAGGTTTGTGTTAGGGTTCACTCACACCAAACAAAGCACAGGTTTTTACAGTTCACAATATAAGAGATCACACTGGGATCAAATATCCTGCAACATACTCATCTTGAAAATGTTTTAAAATAAAAATTTCCACTTTCCCAGGGCACCTGCTCATCTTCCAAGATACAGGTCATTTATGTTGCACATTCCATTACATGATTAGTGTCCAGTGCAGTCATCTCTAACTCATAGTTGGGAAGTCCTTCAGCCAAACTTCAGTCAAAGCCAAACAGTAACAACCATTAAAGAAACAAATGGCCATGAATTTGAAAGCAAGGAGTAGTTAATGGGAGCTCAATGAAAATGAGAAAGAAAACAAAAAGGATATGGCTGTACCTAGGAATGTTGGAGTAGAAAGTTTTTTTATAGACAGATGAGAGAACATAGTCAGACATAGGGAAATTTGGGACAGTCTAAAGTTGACATGACCCTGAGCTATGTGTGATGAGAGGAGAGAAGGAAGTGGAGAGCCAGAACAAAAGGCCAGGAGGATAAATGAAAAATGAAAAAGACCAGGTAACCAAAACAGTTGGAATACATAGGGAAGGACAGCTCAGAGGAGGGCAGCTCAACTTCTGGGCTAGAGATCTGTCTTTGACACCCATACCTTGTAACAGGTAAGGACTGAGGGATGCTGGGAGAACCTGACAGCCATGTCTGCTTTGATTGTTAAGTAGCCACCTTAACCATTCATCCCAGCATTTGAGACGTAAGAGTAGAGGGAAAGTTGAATCGATTTCATTATAATTTCAACAATTATTTTTAAAAGTGGAAAGTGGTGTAATGGTCCAATATTCTTCAGGGAATTCAAGTATGTATTAGAGCACACAAAGTATTACACCTTTTCTCTCAGGTTGTGCATTTTCAAATGGGGAGGGAGGAAACATGCCTGTTAGTCACTACTACAGCATTTTATCCAGAACTTATGTGTTGTTTGAACTCGTGCAACTATAGAAATTTGCTTTCCAGTTCAGCAACTAATCCATATTCTTGATTCCCTTTGTGTATGACTCCCCACAAATGTAGTTTTCACTTTTATTGACCATCTAAAATTGATTACCTGACTCATTACCATCTTCCCTCTTCCCCCTCCCTTTCTGTGTTGTGACTACACCTGCTTCAAATTAGGTCAGTGAACTCAATTCTTACACAGGTCCCTCTTTATTTGTAATTGCCCACCTCCAAAAAATATCAGAGTGCTTAGTGGACATTCATTCACTGGTCTCTTTTACTTCACACTCACCAGTCAGGCCCCACCTAAAAAGAGCTGCAGTACTATGTTCTAGGCATTGGGCAGTAGGGGCAGCATTCAGTGTGCAAAGAAAATCTCAGTTACATAACATGTGAAAGGTTGATCTACAGGAGACATTGCTTTAAAGAAAAACAAATATCAAACTACTAGAGAAAAATGAATGAAATTTTTAATGACTGGGGATTATCAGAGAATGTTAACTAATACGAGAATAGAGCAGTGATGCATCAACAAAATAAAATTTAATAATACCAACAACTGACTTATTTATTTATTTATTTATTTATTATGTATACAGTGTTCTCCATGTATGTACACTTGCACACCAGAAGAGAGCACCAGATTTCATTATAGATGGTTGTAAGCCACCATGTGGTTGGTGAGAATTGAGCTCATGACCTCTGGAGGAGCAGCCAGTGCTATTAACCTCAGAGTTGAAAAAGAAAACACATAGTCATACTGACTTTGAAAAAGAACAGGCCATTCTGTGGTAGAGGGAAATCCATTAATAAGATACTGTTTGATGTTGCCCCTGTGTACAATGTCATCTGCTTAGACCTGTAACCTGACAGACATAGATTTAGCCAATAGCCTGTGTCTCAAATTTGAACTGACAGAATTGTGTCAATGAGGATTGTACATATGGGCATAGTACAGTCCCTTAATTCAAAATTCAGCATTCACTGGATCAAGTTACCTGACCTAAACTGTACACCCATCAATCTGGTCTGTTTTCACTCGCAATCATAAATTAATAAATACACTTTGGGAAGTTACAAATTAAAAAACTCACCCTGCCACATTTCTAGATAATCCTGGTGAGCAAACATGTGTATCCAGGGATCCTAATCTCTCAGGCCTGGAAGCATACTACTTAACTGTGGAGTGTTTTACAGACATTCTTCCCTCATCTACATTCTAACTGGGACCACTAGCTTCTCAGCAATAGGAAATCCTTTACATCATCATTTCTACTCTTCTATATCACAGCTTAATATTGGAATGCTGTCTGACACAGGACATACCATTTACAACCCCCACAAAATCCAAATGGATCTTTTAGAACTGAAATAACCTACCTGACACCCCCAAAGGTCACCAGGAAGTAGGCCAAAAAGGTCACCTAAGGTCACCAGACTAGTGACTCTACCATAAGGTCACCAGGAATTGGGCCATGTCGCAAGATTCCCTACCCAAGGAACAGCCTGAGGATAACCACAAGGATGGGAAGATAACTCATCTCAAAGTGGAGCATTTGTGCTGAGCAGCCTACCAACCTTGTAGTACAACATTGAATGACACAGAAAATACCTAACATTCCTAGAGATAGCTCTTTCAATGTTAGTTATGTTAGCTAGCCAATCATTTTCTAAAAAGCTTGCCCTTGCTCAATGACACCCAATCATGTAATGTTTAAACTGGAACTTCCTGGTCCTTCCTAAAACCATAATCAAAACCCTGCCATGCAACTGCTCAGGGCTCTCCTCTCTGATCTACTGTGTTGGTGATGTTGGAGAGACCCAGCTTAAGCCCAAATAAAACTCTTTGCTCTTGCATATGTGGTCCAGCTCCTGGTGATCTTTAGTGACCCTAAAATCTGGCCATAAATATGGGTTCTCATATTGGATTCCCAAGTCTCCCAAGCACCCCTGGCACGTGGCGCTGAACAATAGCCAGTAAGTGAGCACTTTGTTTGTGTCTGTCTGTGTCTGTCTCTGTGTTTCTCTAGTTTCCTTTTACAAATCCTTGGAGCAAATTTTGTAATCTATGTGGTCAGAAAGGTTAGAGCTGATGCTTTGGACAGCTGTAGGCCAGAGGGGGCCTGGAAGACTTTCCAGACCCCCCTCAAAGGGGCACATTTGTAAACAGTTGAGCACCGAGTTTTCTGTGATATCTGGACCTCAGAGAGGATGAATGTGCCCCTATCTGTAAAGGGTGGTGGAGTACCCAGTTTCCTGTGATCTCTGGATCTTTGAACAAGGACAATGCAGGTAGTTCCTGCATCAGAGATTCGCTGATATCCTACTTACATTTTTTTCCACTGCAGGAGTGGTGAGATCTGCTGTCTGGCTCTGTGTATTTTTCTGCTGCACAAGCAATGGGATCTAGCTGTTTGTGTCTTGTTTAACTGCTTTGTCTGTCGCTGCCAGTATTTGTCTCTGGGATTGACTGAGGATATGGGACAGAATCCTTCTATCTCCATAGACTTGATTTTTTCCCATTTCAGGGAAGCTTGAGCCATGCTCCACAGGCTCCAGTGAGAGTGGTGAGGAGGTGCCAAAGGATGGATGTAATATGTGTAGTTCCAGGCTTGACACCTCTGCCAATGTACTCTGGTCTGACAGAGCTTATCCACTACTCTGGCTTTGGGTCTGGCAGAGCTTGTCCACTGCTCTGGACTCTGATCTGTCAGAGTTTGCTGCTGCTGTGGTCTCTGGTCTGGCAGAGTTTAGCTGGTGCTTTGGCCTCTGGTCTGGTAGAGATCAACAGATATGTCGCTGCTCCATTCTCTGCTCTGGCTGAATGCAGTTCACTGTTCCAAACTCTGGTGTAGTTGGGAGGATCCTGATTTCAGGGTAGGCCACCACTAATGGAACAGGATAGAGGGCCCATAGAAAGACAGACCACTGTTCTGAGTTTTGGTATTTTCTTCTTCCATTCTCTTTGAGCGCATTGTACCCAGTACATTTTTTTCTTTGTTGTTCTTTTGTGGTTGTTTGCTTGTGATGGTCTCAGTAGGCCGGTGATCAAAAAGCTGTGCTCCATGGTGACTTTGCCTTCCCCATGCTCCCAGCACTACAAGCTGGGGCACCTCTGGTCACCAGTGGGAACACATATTTCCACAAGTTTGGCTAGGAAGGATCATTTGGAGAGGGGTCTGTGTGCAGAAAATCCTGCTGGGCTGGACCTTGTTGTCTCCTTGCTTCCTCTATGAAGAAAGTCGGTGACCTGAGGTTAGCTTTGGCTTGGAACAATGACCGCCAAATAATGCTTTTAGCTGAAATGTATTGTAGTTAATACTATTATTATTTCTTGGTTAGGATCCCCTGTAGCCCAGCCTGGCCTTAAACTAAACAGCTTGAATTTCTGATACTTCTGCTCCACCTCTTATCAACTGAGCTACACTCCCAATCCCACAAAATTCTTTTTTTTTTTGAGCCATTGGTGGCTTCAACAATGAAGTGAACCAAACTCAAATAGGGAAGGCTTGGCTCCACTTAGCTCCTGGGTCTGAACCTGTGTACTGAGGAATAAAATGCCTGTTAAGCTTAGGGCTTGTTTACAACATTCTCTTGAAAACAAGGTTCAAAATACATCATTAAGTCATAACATCAAATGATGTACAAAGAGGACATAATCAGCTTTCCAGATATGGTTTCCTAGGGATAAGTATGGTAGGATGCAAAGCCCAAAACATTTTCTGAGGATATGACCTCTCATAAAACCTAATGAAAACATAGATTTTTCCCAGAAAATGAACATGTACATAAAACAAACTATGTATATAGCAGGTACACAGTGGATGTCAGGAGAGGGGCCAGGTTAAAAACTAACACCAAATAAGTAGCACTGTTGCTATATCTGGAATTTCTATCTTGTTTGGAAGGCAGAGACAGGAAGACTGTTAACACATGTATTTAAGGCAGAGCATCTGCATAAAGAAAAGCAATGCTTTGTTTTTCCTATCCTTTTCTTCCTCCTCCTCCTTTTTTAGCTTGTATTGGTGGAACAAATGATCTGAGCTGTATTCCTAGCTTCTGTACAAAATAGGTAGATACAAACAGTCTTTGCATATGATAAAGCCAGATGTTAAACCTCACTAAGGCTTAAAGGAAGTAATTTGCTATGAGATAAATGAAAGAGAACACAGAGAAGGCAACAGGCATGGAGGAGACTGTCCTAGTAACAGCAGTAACAGAACAAGATGAAAAGACTTCAGGAGAAATTTATTACAGGGGATAAAATGGCTGGCATTAACAAATAAAATGTTACAAGTTCCCATGCTCTAGGTAGGAATTCTTTATTACTATCAGATTATGAAGTCTTTCTTAAAGGCATTTACTGTTTAAAAGATTATTTGTCCTTCCACAGATAGTTATTATTTGTGAATTAGGTACCCAATACTGTGCTAAGTCCTGAACACACACACACAAAAAAAAAATGATTCATGCAAATACCATTCTTTCTCTATAAGCTTACAGTCTTGTGGGGTAATCCAACATAGACCATTCATAGAAACATATACATCACTATAAAATCCACTATGAACCTGAAGAAAAGGAAGGGTGACATAACACCCTAGAAGGGATAAAGAAATCATGTATTCAAGGGCCCAGAGTTGAGAACATTTTAGTTCAGTAGGAGAAATGAAAGAAGGTGAATTTGTTTTGAATATAATAGGGAAGAAAATAATAATAATAATAATAATAATAATAATAATAATAATAATAGAAGCCAGAGGGGCTGAAGACATGGTTTAGTGATGAAAATACTTTTGGGGCTGGAGAGATGGCTTAGAGGTTAAGAGCACTGGCTGCTTTTCCAGAGGTCATGAGTTCAATTCCCAGGAATCACATGGTGGCTCACAACCATCTATAATGAAATCTGGTGCCCTCTTCTGTTATGCAGTTGTACATGCAAATAAAACATTGTATACATAATCAATAATAAATCTTAAAACAAAATATTCTCTCCTTTTTTTCCCAGAGTTCCTAGCATGTACATGGTGACTGACAATCTTCTGTAGCTCCTGTTTTAGGGAATTTGATGCCATATGACCTCCTAGAATATAAGGCACTCATATGGTATACTTATATACGTGCAAGCTGAATGCTCTTATCACTCATCTACGCAAAAGGTAAAAACACCTCCCTCAAAAAAAAAAAAAAAAAAAAGTCAGACACACCGGATCTCTGTGAGTTCAAGGCCATCCTGGTCTACAGAGCCAAAGCTACACAGGAAAACCCAATCTTGAAAAGCAAAACAAAGCAAACAAACAAACAAACAAGATCATAAATCAATTGTGGTGAAACATGTCTGTAAATGGAGCATCAGGAAGGTCAGGAATGAAGGTCAACCTGGACTATTTGAAACTATCTCAAAAACAAAACAGCTGCAGCAACAACAAAACTGCACAAGAATCTGAGTGCCTGGGATGCTTTGGGACATTGAAAAATTTTTTTATCTTAATTCTTGCCTACATAGGAAGCTATTGAGGAGTGTAGCTGTTTGAATGAAAATGACCCCTACAATCTCATATGTTTGAAACTCTGGTCCCCCGTTGGTGGAACTGTTTTGGAAAAATTAGGAAGTGTGATCTTGTTGAAGAGGTGTGTCAATGTGTGTGGGCTTTGAGGTTTTTAATCTCACACCATTCTCAATTAGCTCTTTGCTTCATACTTGTAGATCAGGATGAAAGCTGTCAGCCACTGTTCTCTCTGGTTCTCTGCCTGCCATTCCTGTCTGCCACCATGGTCCCTTTCATGATGGTCATGGACTGACCCTCTGAAACTCTAGGTACCCAACCAAATGTTTCTTCTATAAGCAGCCTTGGTCATGATATCTTAGCACAGTGATAGAAAAGTAGCTAAGGCAAGGGGTTTGAAAACAGGAGAGAAATGCTTGGAGGTACACTTATCTCAAAGATCTTTTTGTCCTGTTAAATTAATAGTAAAATTCAGGCCTCAAAGCACCCGGACACAGAAGGCAGAACCTTCTCGGGTGGGATGGGGGAGGGGCTTGCCTGAGGCGAGGCGCAGGCGCAGTGCGCGCCTCCATTGTCAAGCGTGACGTGAGCACCGTTGCTATGGCTACAGACGCTGAAGGGAAAACGCTGAGCTCGTCTCGTGCCAGGTGGGCAATGGTGGTGAGGGTTGGCGGCGGGATCCTGCATCCTGGGTGCGGTGGCGGCAGTCGTGGTTTGGCTAGTGGACTACTTCATTGTGGTAGGCTGAGACCAGGAGAAGCTAGGTAAGGTTGTGGGGCTAGCGCCGCCTGGGCTCCGCCTCCGCCCCGGGCTCCGCCTCCATCCCAGGCTCCGCCTCCGCTCCCGCGGGCTCTGCCTCTCGCCGCCCCCGTCTCTGTCCCAGGCTCCGCCTACGCCTCGAGCTCTCCCCCCTGCGCCTCTGGGCTCCACCTCTGCCCCCAGCAGCCTTCCAGTGGACTAGGTGGTGCTGGGCCTTTCATCGCGGCTGGGAGGCGGGGAGACAAGAGGTTTGGTTCCCGCGGTGGGGGAGCGGCGTGTCCAAGGTTGTCGGCCATCGCGGAGCGGCCGAGCCTGGCTGGCTCTGGGCGTGTGTGAAGGACCCACAGGATGGCGGTCGCCGGGCGAGGCCGGGGCTGTGCAGATTGGGGCTGGCCTGGCGGGGAGAGCCTGCCCGAATTCTGCCAAGAGCTTCTGTGGAGGCTGCTGGTACGCGGAACCACGCCCTCGGGCCGCAGGGGTTGGGAGGGTGGGAGCACACTGTGAGGAGGAGTTCCTAGGGATTATGCCCTGCATGCTGAGGAACAGTGATGCTGGGGCCAGGCCTCCCGGAAAGGTAGTGCAGAGAGTCCGGTGCTGCCTCCTGCCTGCCCTAGGGCTTGTGGGGTGGGGGACCTTGGACTTCCAGGTCGAAAGAAAGCAGGGTACTTAGAAAGTCCACAGGATCCGTGCACATTTCTAGGTACATTGTTTGAGGACCTATGTGCTGGCATTCCAGAATGAAATGACTCTTTTTAAGTAAAGGCAGCCACTGCCGGTGCTCTCTCTCAGTTAGCTTTCACATGATTAAATTATTCTCTTTATTCGTCAGAGAATTCTTCATAAGGAGCAGTTTGGTAGATACACTGCTGTTTATACTTTGATGGACTTGCTCAACCAGGAGTACACAGGGTTCGTGCGGGCTTATTTTCCTATTTGTATTTCTTTGGGTTGCTATGTGTAGATAATCAGGATGTAATAACAAGGTTACTGTAGAGTTGAGAAAGCACTTTATTTCAGGGTAATTCCAGTTTTACACTTGCAAAGAATTTTAGCTACCAGCCCTGCAACCCCTTGTCTCAGGAGGTGCTTAGGTTGTGTTTGGATGATTGTTAGTCATTGGTAGCACTAGTGTACTAATATTCTACTCATCTCTTTTTTATTATTTATTCATCCCCAAGAAATTGATTAAGAGAAGGGACCCTTCACATTTTTTTTCTCACTATTACCTAATTGAGGTCATTTAAGAGAATCGCTTGCAGATCGATAGGATGGCTTAGCAGATAAAGGCTCTTGCTGGGCAAGCCTGAAGACCTGAGTTTGATCCCTGAATTCCTGAAAATGTGGAAGGCAAAAATGATTGCACAGAGTTGTCATCTGACCTTCCCATGTGTTCACTACTATTCATCCTTTACCCACATCATGAACACTCCCCCACACACACAAAATAAAAAAAAGAAGACTGTGATCTCTATTTAGAGAATCTTCTTGCTGCTGCAAAATGTCATGTCATTTCATTTTTCAGTCTCTTATAGACATAGTCTTACCCAGACTGCCAGTGTGGAGAATCAGCTTTGTTTTTAATCTTGTTCAGTTTTCAGTTACATTGTTCTCCTTACAATTTTATTTAGTTTGGTTTTATTCATCCAAATTCTCTCTACAGAGACCTGGTAGTCCTGGGCTTCCCTATGTAGACCAGGCTGGTCTTGAACCTACAGAGATCTGCCTTCCTCTGCCTCCCAAGTGCTGGAGTTAAAGACCACGTGCAGCTTCCCCATAACGATTTTGAAACAATAACAAACTTGAAGATAGTTCCAAGTATGTACAGTTAATTGCTATTTTACTTTGGACATTTTGAGAGGAAGCTGCTGACCTTATGTCCTGTCCCTCAGAATGGTTTAGTGTCAATTTTATGCAAACATGAACATTGTCTTACATAATGATAGTGCCATTATTAAAAGAGAAAATTCATGCTGATATAGTATTCCATTTAATTTGTTTTTTTTTTTTTACTATGTTATTACTCACATAAATATCAAAAGAAGTTGGTACATTTAAGTGTTGCATTTTTTTTTGTCTCTTTAGCCTCTTTCAATATGGAAGAGTTCCCTCATCTTTTTCTTTATCTTGTCACTTTGATGAATATGGGTCAGTTATATTTTTCTTCATTAATTTATATATTTGTTCATTTCACAGGCAACTCACAACCCCACTCCCTCATCTCTTGCCAATCCCAACCTCCCAAACACTTTCCCTGTAACTCCCCCAACCAACCCTCCCAGGCACATCAAGTTATATCAGGATTAAGTACCTCCTCTTTCACTGCAGTAAGACAAGGCAGCCCTGCTAGGGAAATGGTATCCAGAGCGAGACAACAGAGTCCAAGTCTGTGAGTCTGAGGCAGAGTTCCAGAACAGCCTGGACTACACACACAGCGATACCATGTCTTGATGACCCCTTCCCTCCTCCACAAAAAAAGAAGGAAAATAGAAAAAAAGAAATAAAAAAAAACTTTGTTTTAATTTGAAAACAATCTCTTCTGTACAGCCATGTAACTAGACAAAAATTATGCCTCATATCACCTACAAGAAGAATAATATCTATCAGGGAGAGCTGAGTATCTCTTCCAAGTTCAACAATTGCATTTGCTGCTCCTCTTCTTTCATCCCCTAAGAAATGGTGTACCCAAAGCCTGGGCCCTGGTCATTTATTCATATGTCTGCTACGCTTGTAGACAGGAGACCAGCATAACTGTAATCTGAGAGGCTTCATCCAGCAAACAATGGAAACAGTTGCACAGACCCACAGTCAAACAAACAGTAAGCAGAACTCTGGGAATCTTGTGAAAGAGTTAGAGGAAGGATTGAGGGAGAAATAATATGGCAAAACAAAGCCTCCTAATACTCCCCAACACCTAGGACTGAGAATTGAACCTGGGGCCTCACTAGGCAGGTGCTTCACTATACTGAGCTATGGCCACAGACATTTTTCAATTTGTTTTGTTTGAGATTAAGTTTACCAGTCAGGCCTTGAACTCATTCTGTAACTCACAAAAACCTTGAACTTGGCATCTTCCAGCATCTGTCCCCCAAATAGCTGGGATTATAGACATGTACCACCAGGCTGAACAAAGAAATTATTTTTATGAAAAAATGAAAAAGATTTGAACTATGAAAGCCGTGTGAAGAGAGAACAAAAAATAGAATTGTGGTGCCATAAATGGTAGAAGAATAAGGACCACCAGAAACTAGAAGTGATGAATATTCTTCCTAGAGGCCCTCAAAGGAGGTTACCTCCTGACAATAAATTTCTGAGCAACCTCCCAAAATTATGCAAGAATAAACACCTATTGTTTTAAGCCTCCACATTTGGAGTCTGCCTCTGCCTCACAAGCACTGGGATTAAAGGCTTGCACCACTTGGTGAGCAGTCAGTAATCTTAATCACTGAGTCATCTTCAGATCTCTTTATATTTTAACAGATATAGTCATGTGACTATGTCTACATTAGTTGAATGTAAAGAAAATGATGAATATAATATTTCAAAAGTGTTTTAAGGAGATAATGGTGTGTATTCCCAGCCTTTCTTTAGCTGAGACTGGAGATAGGCTGGGAGGTGGTGGCTCACTTTTAATCCCAGAATTTGGGAGGCAAGGCAGAGGCATTTGGATCTCTGCATTAAAGGCTATTCTGGTCTATAGATCTAGTTCCAGGACAGCCAAGAAACCTACACAGAGAAACCCAATCCAAGCAAGCAAGCAGGAAATGGCCTGGAGATGTAGCAGCCATCTTGGGTAGGAGTAACAGAGCAAAGAACTAGAAAGATCCTAGATAACTAATGACTGACAGTAGGGTTGCCATAGCAGATCTAGGTAGCTGCTTTGTGTTTTGTTTTTCTTTGTTTTTAACATGATAAATAATAACATTATATGTTTAAAGCACTATAAATCTGAGTTTTCAGTTTCATTCTGGCAAAACAGGTACAAGGTGACAGGATGGGTTATCAGGATTCAGGGACATAGATAGTGAAGGAATGTTTTTCAGTGTCATGTGTAACCAATTGAGGGCACCACTGAGAGAAGCAGTTATTGAAGAACTTTGTGGTTGAATGTACAGATGATCTACTTATTTGCAATGTACAGATAAGGAGGAGACTGTAAAGTCTCCCTCCTTCCTGTGGCCTCCCATTTTTTTCGTGTGAGTAATTAACTCCATCACTGAACAACAAATCATGAGCTGCAAGTTTACTCTAATGAATGATGGACAATTCTGAGAATTTATACAGGTTTTTTCCCCCTTTTTTCAGTTTTTGGTTGTTGTTGTTTGTTTGTTTTCCCAAGATAGGGTTTCTTCATGTAGCCCTGACTATCCTGAAACTTCCTCTGTAAATCAAGAATGTTCTCAAACTCAGAGATCCACCTGTCTCTGCCTCCAGAGCACTGCTGGGATTAAAGGTGTGTGCCATCAATGCTTGGTATAAAGGATCATTTTTAACTCTGACTTTTCTTATTTGACAGTTGTTTTTACTAACCAAATTGCAGAATATTGGTAGAAGAAATGATAAGAATTGACGTTAGCTGATTAAACACACCCATGTGAGAAATCTCATTGTGCTAGGTATGAAAATATGTTTGGAAACCTTTGAATGTGAAATGATTAAGAGTGAATGGAATTTTATGTAAGAAGTGGAAATAGTAAGAGCTGGAGAGGACAGGGTCTCCACAAGGAAAGCAACAGAACAAGAAAATTTGGACACAGGAACTTCCCAGAACTCATACTGAACTATTCATGGAATAACCAAGAACCCCTGCACAGATGTAGCCCATTTCAGTTAAAACTTAGTAAAAGAGACTGCCTCTGACATAATCTGAGTGCTCCACCTATACCAGTGTGGTCTGGACTTTTATCAGTGGACATGGGGAGGGGCATGCATGCAGAAAGGGGAGGGAGGGTGGGACCAGAAGGGGAGGAGGGAGGAGCTTATGGGTGGATACAAAAAGAATAAAGTGTAATTAATAAAAAACTTAAAAACTTAAAAAAAACAGCTGTACCTTCCTTCCTTCCTTCCTTCCTTCCTTCCTTCCTTCCTTCCTTCCTTCCTTCCTTCCTTCCTTCCTTTTGAGACAAGATCTCTGCAGCATAGTCTGGCCTGTAATTCACTAGGTAGTTGCCACCAGTACTTGCAAACATTACATTTTAAGAGGAAAATACAAAGGAAGTATTTTTGAGACAGGATTGATTTTGTAGCTTGGCTATCCTGAACTCATTTTGTAGACAAGACTGGCCTGGAAATCACAAAGATCCACCTGCCTCTGTCTCCCTGAGTTGCTGGAATTGTAGGCTTGCACCAAGATGCCCAACTGCAAATCTTTATTTTTTAAAAACATTTTATTTTCTTCTTTCAGTTTATTTCATTTTCACTTTTCATATTTTAAATTTTTTGAAATAGGGTTTCTCTGTGTAGTCTTGGTTGTCCCATAACTCAGATCTGCTGGTTTCTGCCTCCCAAATTCTGGAACTAAAGGTGTTGGCCATCACCATCAGGCTTAAATCTGTTTCTTAATGATATATTAGATACTAGTTACAAGTTAGTTTTCAGCATAGGTGCTGCTATAACAAAGTATCATAAATGTGGAGGCTTAAAAATAACAGGTGATTATTCTTGTATAATTTTGATGGGTTGCTTTGAAATTTACTTGTTGGGAGGTAACCTCCTTTATGAAGGCTTCTGCAGAAGAATATTCATCTCTTCTAGTTTCTGGTGGTCCCTATTGTTCTACCATTTATGGCACCATAATTCTATTTTTTTGTCCTCTCTTCACATGGTTTTCTTTGTTTAAATCTTTTTCATTTTTTTCATAAAACAATTTCTTTGTTCAGCCTGGTGGTACATGTTTATAATCCCAGCTATTTGGGGACAGATGCTGGAAGATGCCAAGTTCAAGGCTTTTGTGAGTTACAAAATGAGTTCAAGGCCTGACTGGGAAACTTAATGTCAAACAAAACAAATTATAAAATATGTCTGTGGCCATTAGCTCAGTATAGGGAAGCACCTGCCTAGTGAGGCCCCAGGTTCAATTCTCAGTCCTCAGTGTTGGGGAGTATTAGGAGGCTTTGTTTTGCCATATTATTTCATTTTCTTTCTTTTTTTCCTCCATTCTTCCCTTCTTTTTCCCTGTAGTCAGGGACTGTGCCTAGAAAACACACATTTTCTCTCTCTTTTTCCTCTTTCTCTTTGCTATCTCTCTTTCCCTACCCCCTTCTTCTATCTCCCTACCAGACTGAGCTATATGACCAGCCATGTTTTTTTTTTTTTTTTATAGCCAAAGACTGTTATAATAGCTAACTTGAACTGTCAGGTTGCCTCACCTGAGAGAAAGGAACTTTAAATAAAAATTGGCTTCCATCAGATTGCCATGGTACAGACATTTTTAATTGCTAATTGATGTAGGAGGGCCCAGTCCATTGTGGAAGTACCATCCTGCAGGTGGATGGTACCATTCTTGCAGGTGGGCCTGGGCTGTATAAAAAGATAACTGAGCAAGCCAATGAGTGTTGTTCTTTCATTGTTTCTGCCTCAGTCCCTGCTTTGAGTTTTTGTCCTGTCTTCCCTCAATGGATTATAAACCAGACAAACCCTTTCCAAAGTTGCTTTGATCCGTGTTTATCATAGCAACAGAGAAACAAACCAGGACAACTGTTAAACCATAGAAAAACAGTGAATAAATTTCTATATAAGTAAAGCAGGTTTTAATTTCATAAGGTGTACATTCTACCTTAGGAAAGGAAAGCACAGAACTTAATCTAATATTCAGTATTTCCAAAAAATAGAATAATTTTTTCATTGTATTTGTATAAAATTAAAAAATAGGTATCATGTCCACCAGAATTAGCTTTCAGGAAGCTGTAAACACTGTGTTTTAGTGTTGAAGTCTAGGGAATCGCTGCTAAAGACTTTCAAAGCCTTGTCATTCCTTTTCAGCTACAAGTACTAATCAGGTAACACCTTGGGAAAAATGTGGCTTTACTGGAAAACAGGTCAATGCCTTTGATTGCAGACTGGTGGCCTAGTCTCATTTCTTTCTCTAGTAGCAAGTTGTATGACCTGTTCACTGTTTACTTGTGGTAATGAGGTTTGAAGCTATTGAAGGCATTGTTAAAGGACTCAAAGACATTGTATGAGTAGTTAATAATGCTTGAAAAGTAAGCCTCAAATGGGATATCTTTATGTCCTTCTAAGGAGTCAAGATTACACTCTCTGGTTTTTCTAGAATTCTTCCCTTGTTGTTCTTTTATTTTCACATGGACCTTTAACAGTTTAAAAAAATTAGGAATTCATAATCTTTGGAGATGAATATAAATTTCACGATGCTTTTTTTTACATTACTGTTTATTATCATTTATTACAATTTATTCAAATTGTACTGTGGCTGTGTTCCCCTCCTTCATATCTATCTGATCACACCCTCTTTCCCTCTTCTGGGGCCCCTAAGCCCCTCCCCTAGTCTACTGATAGGCAGGATCCTACTCCCTTTCTATTTGACCCTAGCCTATCATGATGTTTTATATAAGTATTCCTCCTATTGTTGCACACATATTATTACAGTTATCTAGCTTTCTCTCTAACATCTATCATCTGTTTATCATCTATATCATATATCTATCACACAAACACACACACACACACACACACACACACACACACACACACACACATATAAAAAAATTATTTCTTCAAAAATGTGTTTCAAAAAATTGATCAAAAAGAGTGATTTAAAGTCCAAAGTTTGAAGGAAATGAAATGCATGTGTGATTTGTCAGTTATGACCTGAGCCTTGAGATGTTGACATCACAGTGGTTTCTCCCCCTGACTACTACAGAATGTTTACACTTCAGTGGTTTGCATACAGACTGCTGTAGCCATTTTTGGTTAGCACCAGCAAAGAAAAAGGATAATTTCATGATCAATGAGAGTTTCTCTCTTCCAGGCTCCACTGTGAAGGTATTTTTAAATGACTATTATTATTCTTTGATAGACTAGTGGTTTCAGGAAGTGTTCGGTCTTGATTTCTCTAGAACATGTGAACTAATTCTTAACAGTTGCTTCATGACAACTACTCCTGTTAGAAATAATCAATACCATACCACAAAAAAACAAAGTTATCATGTCAGAGAGGTATGCTCTGAGATATACAAGAAAATATCTATGTATCTTCAAAACTATCAGCCTAAGTTATGAGAGATTATTTTCTGTTTCATCTAGTTGTTTTACCCATTATGCCAAGATTTGTTGGAAACTGGTCAGATTTCAGCCCAAAGTCCAACAACATTCTGGGTTTGAAATATTTATTTGTCAGTATTTTAACACTGATTCAGCTATATAGGAATGACTTTACAGACATAACATTTAATTTCAAGTTCATCATAAAACTGAGTTGACAATATTTTTATAAAATACCTTTACATTATTGCCTGATGTGTTTGATCAACCATTGACCCTCTTTTTGACTTTCTATTCACAGGTATCTTTAATCCTCCCCAAGTGAAAACTGTGGCTTCTCAGTATATATTCCTTGAATGGTGTCACATGATTTAGGCATAGTAATATTCACTTAATAAAATATGTACTTTAAATGTTTAAACTTTATAAGCAGGGACAGAAAAGAGACCAGAAAAATAGTAGCCATTCCATTATTACAGGGAATGGTTTTATTATGGGTCAGAGAGGGAAAATGTTCAGAGATACCTGGAAGAGTTCAGAGCAGAGAGTAAAAGAAGCAGATGTGATATGACCAAAACTGTCTAGAAGAGAATAGAGACTACTAGGAGAAAAATAGTAATAGCTTACACAGACAAAACTGTGCTTACATAAATGCATAGGCTGAACCTAGGTCCCTCTACACATATGTAGCAAATGTGCAGGTTACTCAACATGTGGGTCCCTAACAATTGGACTGAGAGCTTTCTTTGACTCTGTTTGCCCTTAGTTTCATTTTCCTTAGCGGTGCTGTCTTGCCTGTCCTTAGTGAGACAGGATGGTCTTAGTCCTGCCTGATGATGTAATGTGTCAGGGTGGGTTGGTACATTTAGGTGTCTCTCTGAATAGAAAGTAAGGAATGGGAGAGGGGAGAATGATTGTGGGACTGTGAGGAGAGAGGGGCCTCCCCTCTCAGCATAGGAGGGGCTTATGATGAAGATATAAAATTAATAAATTAATTAGTGGAAAAAGATGGGGTATTTCTAGAATATTTAGAAGATTCAGATAGTGCAAAGAGAGAGATGTGTTTGGGAAGGGACAGGAATCTAGATGTGCATTTTGAGATGTGTAACAAGTACATTTACTTCTGCTTCAGGTAACCTAGAGGCTATCATGGATGTTCATATCAAAATAGGAGCCACAGGTCAATAGAGATCCTCAGGTCCCTTTTGTTGGAGCAAGGAGAATGGTTACTTTGATGGACAAGAAGTATTTCACAAATTTTGCTGAATGCTGTTTTTGTTTGTTTTTGTTTTGTTTTGTTGTTGTTGTTTTATTTTATTTGGTTCTAATCACCAGAATTCCTTTGATAATGCATGTTGAGCAGGTCTAGGACTGACATTTTTGGAAATTTGCACTCCTGGGACCTAACAAGTTTCATCTATTAGGAAGGCCTGATTATTTCATCATAACTATTCATGACCTTTTAAATAGTAATGGGTTTACTATTTAAACATTTAGACATGCCATTACATAGATTTTCTTCTGATGTGTTTTTGTTTCCAATATTCAAATGTCATATTATTTTATAATTTTTATTATTTATATTAATTACATTTTGTTTACTTTGTACCCCAGCTGTAGTCCCCTCCTCATTCCCTCCCATCCCCCACCTTTCCTCCCTTATCTCCTCCCTGCTCTAAGTCCACTGATTGGGAGGTTTTTTTCCCTTCCCTCTGACCCTAGGTTATCAGGTCTCACCAAGACTGGCTGCAAGTCCTCCTCTGTGGCCTAGCAAGGCTGCTCCTCCCTCAGGGGTTTGGGAGGGAGGTCAAAGAGTCTGTCACTGAGTTCATGTCAGACACAGTCCCTCTTCCCCTTACTAGGATACCCACTTGGATGCTGAGCTGCCATGGTCTATGTCTGAGCAAGGGTTCTAGGTTATATCCATGGTAATCCTTGGTTGGAGAATCAAATTTCAGAAAAGACCCTGTACTGAGATATATTTGGCCCTTGTGGCACTCCTCCTCTCCAGGTCTTACTAACTCCCCTTCTTTCATATGATTCCCTACACTCTGCCCAAAGTTTGGTTATGGCCCGATGTCCCTCAAAGAATGAATGGATACAGAAACTGTGGTACATTTACACAATGGAATAACAATCAGCAATTAAAACAAGGCAACCATGAAATTTGCAAAATGATGGGATCTAGAAAAGATCATCCTGAGTGAGGTATCCCAGCAGCAAAAAGACACACATGGTATATATTCACTTATAAGTGGGTACTAGACCTATAAGATAAGATAAACATACTAAAATCTGTATACCTAAAGAAGCTAAACAAGAAGAGGTTCTGGATTAAGATGATCAGTCTTCACTTAGCAAGACAAATGGGATGGACATTGGAAGTAGGAGAAAACAAGAAACAGGACAGGAGCCCACAAGATAGGGCCTTGGAAAGACTCTACCTAGCAATGTATCAAAGCAAATGCTGAGACTCATAACCAAATGTCATAATTTTAATATCACTATTATTCAGTAGAATATCTTAATGAGGAACTTTACAGTCTGGTGGAATTTCATTATCTTATTTAGAACATGTGACATGTATTAATGAAATTAAACACTTTGCAAGAACTAAAAATTTTTAATGTTACAAAAATAAAATCATTTTAAAGACAGGCATTCTAATTTTGAATAATTTGTCCATGATTATTATATGTCCAATGTATACTACATATTTTATTATAAAATTGACAGAATATTTCTTCAGTCAAAATTTTTTGTGTCTCTAGGATTAATATATAAAATTTACTATATATTAATAAGCATGTGTAGTCCTCTCCTCTCTTCAAAACTTTCTGACTTCTGTCTGCATGAAACTTTCTGACTATATCTCAGTACAGTGCATTCATCTTTAAAATCTGCTGTGATTTTTGCATGTGTTATACTCTAAGGTTCACAGTCTTAATGATTTTGAATGCTGCCTTTTTCACATGGACCTTTAACAGTTTAAAAGAATTAGGAATTCATAATTTTTGGAGATGAATATAAATTTCATGATGCTTTTTTACATAACTGTTTATTATTTTCATTTATTACAATTTATTCAAATTGTACTGTGGTTGTGCCCCCTCCATCATCTCCATCTGCTCACATCCTCCTTCCCTCTTCTGCACCTAAGCCCTATCCTTTTCCACTGATAGGCAAGGTCCTACTCCCATTCTATTTGACCCTAGCCTATCACGATGTTTTATACAAGTATCCTTCCTATTGTTGCACACATATTATTACAATTATCTAGCCATCTATCTCACATCTATCATCTGTCTATCTATCATCTTTGTCATATATCTATTACACACTAATATTGTTGTGAAAATCTGTTATTTCTTCCAAAGAAATGTGGTTCAAAAAATTTTTCAAAACAATGTTTTAAATCAAAAGTAATCCAATCAAAAATGGGGACAAAGCTAAACATAGAATTTTCTGTAGATGAATATCACAGAGAAACACTTAAAAATGCTCAATGCCCTTAGTTATCAGAGAGATGCAAATCAAAATGATCCTGAGATTTCACCTTACACCCATCAGAATGGCTAAGATCAAAAGCTGAAGAGACTACAGGCTTGTGGTCACCCTCAGCTACAGACTGAGATTAAGGGCAGCCAGGGTAAATGAGACCCCACCTCAAGAAAGAAAAAAAAAAAAAAAAAGAGTGAACTAGTGTGCAGTGATGAACAGAGAAAGTAGCAGAAGATTTGATGGACTTGGCAGTAGGGTTAGCAGGAGCTGCAGCAGGTCGATGAGCACAGCAGCTCAGCAGGCAGAGTGAGGAGTCTTAGGCACAGTGGTAGTCTCCAGTGCAGGGAGAGCTCATGCTGTGTCCACCCGTCCATCTCTCTCTGTCTGTCGTTCTCAGTTTTTAAGTAGATTTATTTTATTTATCTGTGTGTATGTGGGTATACATGCCTGGCAAAGGCCAGAAGATGGTAAGAAATGCCCAAGAACTAGAGGTCGTTGTGAGCCACCTCATATGGGTTTTGGGAGCCTAACCCAGTCCTCTGCTAGAGCAGCATGTGTCTTAACTACTGAGCCATCTCTTCAGTGCAGTTCTCTGGGTTTTGATGGGACAAGAAGTTGGAAACATGAAGCTCAGGTTGGTCTGGAACTCATCATCCTCCCTCAGCTTCTTGTCCTCCAATTACAAGTCTGCACCTTCATGCATGCCAGTCTTTTTCTTGAATGGTTTCAGGGCCTCATTTTGTGTTCCAGGCCACAGACTGCAGATAACAGTGAACCTGACTTTAGCCCTTTTTCCCTGAGAGTGTACAGACAGAGTGTTTCCTCTGTTGTTAGTGAGGTTAGGGTAGACCTGCCACCCTGCTAGAGCTTTAAGTATCACACTGGGAGTGAATTTTAAAACTTGTCCTTCATCAGGGCATTTTTCCCCTTAGCAAAAGTAAAAGTGAATAATTAATTACTGTTTTGTCTTGGGCTGATCTCGTGGATCCCAGGCTTCTGTAGATCTGAGGTTGGAACTCCGTGGCCCAGTACCCAAGTGGTATTCAACAGCAGGAGAGTGCAGCAGCCATGCATGCAGTAGGAGGCTACAGCCTGGAGCATGTGGGAACCCAGAAACTTTTCCTGAACTGGGTGTCCTGAGTTTGGAATTGATGTTTCCCCCACTGTATGGTATCCTTCCAACAGGGTGACCCAGTCTGTCCTGTTTTGCGATAAACAGTTCAGTCTAGGATGTTGAGTAGAGCACACAGGAGCAGGTAAGGGGCTTTATGCTGGTGACTGGGCATCTGAAGGAACCCAAAAACTTTTCCTGAGAACTTTTTGAGGGAGTGTGTGGGAATTCCACTGGATGCCCTGAAGTTAGACTTGATGTTTCCTTCACCATGGGGTTTCCTCCCAACAGGGAAACCTGGTCCCTGGTGCTTTTGTGCCCACAGTTCTGTGTGGGACAGTGATTTGGGCATACAAGCAGCTCTCTGGACTGAGCACCATCTAGAGCCCAGACATTTTCAGGGATTTTCTGGGTGACCTGAGGTCAGTCCTGATTGCTTCCCACTCTATGGGGTTTTCTATAGCCTGGAAATCCCAATCTCTGGTATTGTGGGGCCTGCAGTACAGTCTGGGATGGTAACCAGAGCACACAGTCATGTGGCTCTGGGCTGGTGACCTATTGCCTGCAGGGACCCAGAAACTCTTCCATGGTTTATCTGGGTGTCCTGAGAAAAGACCCGATTACTTCCCACTTCGTGGGGTTTGTTCTTAACTTGGATACCCAATTGCTGTTGTTTTAGGGCTCAGAGGTTGGTCTGTTGCTTGCTGTGTAGTCACTGCTATACTGCTGTGCAAATACTGTCCTCTTGGTACCACCATCTTTGATTCTCCTTTCTTTTATTAAAAATTTTTTTAAATTTTTCTTTTCTTTTTAATTTTATTTTAATAATTACAGTTTATTCACTTTGTATCCCAGCTATAGCCCCTCCACCATCCCCTCTCAATCTCACCCTCCTTCTTCTTCTTTTTCCTATGTCTCTCCCCAGTCCAGTGATACGGGAGGACTTCCTCCCCTTCCATCTGACTATAGTCAATCAGGTCTCATCAAGACTGGCTTCTTTGTCTTCTCTGTGGACTGACAGGATTGTTCCCCACTCAGGTGGAGCTCATCCAAGAACTAGCCCATGAGTTCATGTCAGAGATGGTCCCTAGTACTATTATTGGGAACCCTCTTGGATACAGAGCTGCACTGGACTATTTCTGTGTAGGGGTTCTAATTTATTTCCATGCATGGTCCTTGTTTAGAGTATCAGTCTCAAAAAGACTCCTGTGCCCAGTCCTTTTGATTCTGTTGTTCTCCTTGTGGAGCTCCTGTTCCCTCCAGATATTTCTATCTCTCCTTTCTGTCATAACATTCCCTGCACTCTGCAAAATGTTTGGCTCTGAATCTCAGCATATGTTTTGATACCCTGATGGGTAGAGTCTTTCAGAGGACCTCTGATAGGTTCCTGTTATTTTCTCAGACAATTAGGAATAGTGCTACCTCAAGATCCAGCTATACTACTCCTAGGCATATATCCAAAATGCTCAAGTATACAACTAGGATATTTGCTCAACCATGTTCATAGGAGCTTTACTTGTAATAGCCAGAAGCTGGAAACAACCCAGATGTCCCTCAGTTGAGGAATGGATACAGAAATTGCGGTACATTTACACAATGGAATACTACTCAGCAATTAAAAACAAAGAAATCATGAAATTTGGTGGCAAATGGTGGGATCTAGAAATGATCATCTTGAGTAAGGTATCTCAGAAGCAGAAAGACACACATGGTACATACTCACATATAAGTGGATATTAGACCTATAATATAGGATGATTATACTAAAATCTGTAGACCTAGGGAAGCTAATCAAGAAGGAAGACTGTGGTAAGATGCTTAATCTTTTCTTTATTTATATCTTTTTTTTTTTTTTTTTTTTTTTTTTTTTTTGGCAGTTACAGTTACCCAGACTGAACTCAAATTTTTGCTCTCTGGTTTTGTTTTTCATTCTTTTTTTTTTTTAATTTTTTAATTTTTTAACAATTTATTCATTATATATCCCAGCTAAAGGCCCCTCCCTCAACTCCTACTGGTCCCATCCTTCCTCTTCCCTCTATCCTCTTCGCCTAGTCCACTCAAAAGGTGAGTTTCCCTCCTCTACCATTCACCCATGTCTTATCACAATACTACTCAGTTATTAAAACAAGGAAATAATATTTCTGCTCTTATTACTTCTCCATAGGCCACTCTGCTCACGTCAGAAGACTCCATACGCTGAAGCTTGCCTGCAATCTTACTGTGAAATTAACACTAAGTATAACTCATTTTAAAGAGTCCCACTCACAAGACAATCCAGATACATGTGAAATATGAAATGCTATGAAGTCTGAAACATTTGATCACAAGCATTTCAAAGAACTTGGTTCTCCTTCTGTCTAGAGGAACCACCTCAGGAAATAAGTTCAAATTTAATTCCAGAAAACAGAGGCTATATACCCCTTGGGAAATGATTGGGATGCTCCATGGATAGGTATATATAATCGTTCAATACTAGGTACTTCAAGAATGCTTGATTTGCATTAAATAGCACATTCCTATCATATGAACAAGAGCACAGATCCTAATCATCCTATATTTAAAAAGAGGAGAGAGTTAGCAGGGATCAGTGTCAAAAGCCATCTATCAAATTTGGCTAGTAGAATCTATGTCAAAAGACACTCCCCAGTTGAAGTCAGGCACAAAAAACTCACCCTTGCATGGTTACACAACTAGGCCAGCAGCAGGGTCATACATGGAAGAGAAAGCCTCCTCCTTCACATCTCAAAATTCAGTCTGGGTTGTGATGGTTTTCAATAGAACCCCTGGAACAATATATATGTATACACAAAGAAACTTCTACAGGCTGCCACTGTTGTATTACTCTCAGAGAACTTCCTGGCTTTTGTTAGTTCACCATTCCCTACATATTCATCCACTGGACTGAACTTTTCTTGTCTAAAGTGAAGCAATTGAAAACAGTAAGTTGAGAATCAGGTTTATCAATAAGTCTTCCCTAAACACATTTTATAATACTTTTGCATGTAATTGATATTTACCATTCATTGCATTCTTTTAAAAAATAAGTTTATTTACTTTATATTCCAATCATAATCCCCCTCCCTTCTCTCCCCCATTACTACCCTCCACTCCTATTGTCTCTATTCCCTTTCCCCTTTCTCTTCAGAAAAGGAAGGTCATTTCCATTGAGCTAGTTTTTCAGTTCTGTTGGATCTCAGTGGACCAAAGAACACAAAGGCCTTTCCATATTGCTTTTAGTCACAGAATTCCTCTCCAGTAAGGATACTTTCATGATGATGATGATGACTCTAGATTTGTGCAAGGCCTCACCATTTTAACACATTCATAAGTTCTCTCCAGTATGAATCCTTTCAAGATGATGAAGGTTATACAAATATGGAATGGTTTCACCATGTTAAAAGCACTCATAGGCTTTCTGTCCATTAGTACTTCTTTCATGAGTGTGAAGATGATTCTAAAGTGCAAAAGTTTTTTTCACATTGGTTACAGTCAGACAACTTCTTTCCAGTATGTATTCTTTTATGTATTAGGAGATGTTATATGCAAAGGCTTTGCCACACAGTTAATTCATATGGTTTCCCTCCAGAAAGTGTTGTTGTCTTAGGAGATGACTGTTACATGCAAAGGCTTAATCACACTAATTATCCTCACCAGGCTTGTCTCCACTGTGTGTTTTTTATTCATGTTTTTTATTCTGCTGTGCAAACTATTTATCACGTTGGGTATATTCATAAGGTTTCTTTCCAGTATGTGTTCTTTTATGTCTTATGAGATGACTGTTTTGTAAAGGCTTTACCACACTGGTTACATTCATAAGGTTTCTCTCCAGTGTGTGTTCTTTTTATGGCTTAAGAGATGACTGTTTTGTGCAAAGGACTTTGCCACACTCATTACATTCATATGTGTGTTCTTTTATGGCTTATGAGATTACTGTTTTCTGCAAAGGCTTTACCACACTGGTTACATTCATAAGGTTTCTCTCCAGTGTGTGTTCTTTTATGTCTTATGAGATGACTGCTTTGTGCAAAGGATATACCACACTGGGTACATTCATAAGGTTTCTCTCCAGTATGTGTTCTTTTATGTCTTAAGGGAGTACTGTTTTCTGCAAAGACTTTGCCACACTCATTACATTCATAAGGTTTCTCTCCAGTGTGTGTTCTTTTATGACTTATGAGATGACTGTTTTGTGCAAAGGCTTTACCACACTCATTACATTCATAAGGTTTCTCTCCAGTGTGTGTTCTTTTATGGTTTAAGAGAGTACTGTTTTCTGCAAAGGCTTTACCACACTGGTTACATTCATAAGTTTTCTCTCCAGTGTGTTTTCTTTTATGCCCCACGAGATGACTGTTTTTTGCAAAGGCTTTACCACATTGATTACATTTGTAAGACTTCTCTCCTGTGTGTGTTCTTTTATGCCATATGAGAACAGTGATATAGGAGAAGGCTTTACCACATAGAGTGCATTTAAAGGGTTTCTCTCCAGTATGACTGTATTCATGCCTGCAAAGAAAATTGGCACATGTGAAAGATTTACCACAGTGATTTCATTACACTAATAAATATATTTATCTATATGAATTAATTTCATAATTTGCTCTAATGGTAAAGAAGAATCAAATTTTAAAGTTTTATCACTTTATTTACATTAATGGTTTTTCCCTTCATTATGGGTATTTTTGAAGATCCCTATGATGGTAAGAGCATTTGTTATGTGGATCACTTTTATAGCATCATTTTTCTATAAGAGGTTTTCTCCTATATATGAAGAGTATTGTAAGAATTCAGAGTTTTACCACAGCAATCTCATTCACAAATTTTTGTACTGTATGAATGATACTTCATTTACAAAGTGAGCCAAGACAAGCAGAAGTTACAAATTCTTAGTATTTATAGGTATTTTCAGCAATATGAGTTTGCTGATGAATTCTCAGTGAGGTTGCAAAACCAATTGACAGTAACCATTTATCACATTCAGAAAATTTACTCACAGTGGGGACTACTAGCAAATCAATTGTTCTTGGAGAAAGACAGGGACACTGCTTCTTTCAATAACCCTATGCTCATGTGTCTTAGAATCATTTTGACATATGATATACCAGTTTAATTTACAAAAATTATAAAGATTCCCACATTGAATTAATACAATTTGTTTTTGTTCATCATAGACATGTCATATAGGGATTAAGGTTTCTCCACAACAATATTCTTGATTCTCATAAGCTGCTCCTTTCACTAAACTTTACAATGTTACTGCACGAAAATGAGTAACACTGGTTCTAATATGAAAGTTTTGCTTATTAGAAGGTTTTGGACACATACTGATCTCCAATTCAGTGTGCATACCTCTTACAATATCTGAGTAGATAGAATGAGACTAAACAGATTGGCAGTTCAAGTCAGTAGCTGTAATGTCCATATGATTCAAATGGTTTTTTTGTTACAATATTATTTTATTTTCTTCTATCTTAGGGGAGTGCCTTGTAAACACAAATCAGATACCTGACATTGAAGTACATGGAATTATGAGATTTTTAATGATCATCAGTACACTTAAAGCAGTGCTGTTTTTACACTGTTGCTTTTCTTTAAAACTTCCAGGACACAGCCATGTGTGCTGGTACATGCCTTCAATTCCAGCACTTGTGGAGGCAGAAGCAGGCAGATCTGTGTGATTTTGAGGTCAGGCTGGTCTATCAAGCAAGTCTAACAAAGTCACAGATACCCAGAAAAAAATCTATTTCAAAAACAGAAAATAAAAAGCATCCAATAAACAAACAAACAAGCAAACAAAAAACACCAGACTTCCAGGACACATTAAAATTTAAGATTTATATCTGTATCAACATGCACATAAAGTTACCTTTTATTACTTGTAGAACTTTGAAAATGTTCTTCAATATTACGGTCATCCCAATTGTAGCCTAAATTATAGTACGAGAAAATAAATATTATTGGAAATATCATGTTATTATTAAGGCAAAACTTAAATCACTATCTTCTGTGACCCTTAGAACCATGCCTGATTTATTTACCTCATTCCTCCTCATTCTCAACTGGAATTACAGAATAGGATTAATAACAAAGTAAAAGTTGTCACTTTATTTTAAAAGTGAAAGAAAAATTGCAGTCTTACCTATAGCAGTGAGGTTTTCACAGGTCTCTAGCATCACATCTTTGTAGAGTTGCTTCTGGGGAGGTTCCAGCAAGGCCCACTCTTCTTGGCTGAATTTCACATGCACATCATTGAAGGTCACCAAATTCTAAAATATGCCATACATTTGCACAACAGAAACAGTGGCAACAATATAATTTATATGTCATTGTCAATATAATCATATAATTCTACTGCTTCTTCAATTTATTTTCTGACACAGAAGTGCGAATTATTTACAGTTGGGTGCTGTGCGTGATATAAAGTAGGGGAGATGAAAAAGCTTAAAGGTTAGATTAAAAAAAACAAAACAACAACAACAACAAAAAAAAAAAACAAAGGCGTGCTTCAAAAACCTGTGCTTCATCAGTTTGCAAGACATGAATATAAAGTGGCCATTAGTTGGGTTCCTGAGCAATCTATGAATCATCTTCAGTTACTTGGGTGAGTAGGGCAGGACCCTGTCATGAGACAGGTGGAAGGACAAAACACAGTCATGATATTTTATATAACAATAAATGAGATGTGTTGATCAGGGGACACTGAACCGATTGGTAACATCAGTCAAAAGACAAGATGGTACTGAATATTATGTTTTGACCAGGGATCAGGGATGTGGCATATCAGTATGTGAAGAGGAGGGGCTCATATATTTGTGGAAGGGAAAGTGGACTACAGTGAATTCATGGATAAAAATAATGTGAGTAGCAAGCAACAACAATCATAGCCAATAACACCATATTTCTGAGTGACCAGACAAAAGAAAAGGAATAGAACACATGATTATTCTTTGATCATTGTTTTGTATATCCTCCTTACTAAATAATGTAGTCTATAGATTAAAAATAAAGATTAAAACTTTTCTATTAAAAAAGAAGTGTTAATGTTATCACTAAGTCATTTTAGAAGAAAGTCATTTAGAATCACACCTGACTTCTCAACAGAGACTATGAAAGCCAGAAGGTACTGAGCAGATATCATGCAGACCCTAAGAGAACACAGATGACCACCCAGGCTACTATACCCAGCAAAAGTTTCAGTCATCATAGATGGAGCAAACAAGATATTTAATGACAAAAACAAATTTAAACAATACCTACCCACAAATCCAGAGGTAAAAAGCTCCTAGAAGGAAAACTACAACCCAGGAAAGCTAACTACATTCAAGAAAACACAGGAATTAAATAATGTCACTACAGCAAAACTAAAAGTAACCAAGCACACAAACACTACCACAAGGAACATCAAAATAAAAGGAACTAACAGTCACTGGTCATTAATTTCCCTCAACATCAATGGACTTAACTCTCCAATAAAGACACAGACTAACAGAACGGACACTTAAACAAGACCAAACAAACTGTTGCATACAAGAAACACATCTAAGTCACAAAGATAGATATTACCTGAGAGTAAAGAGCTGGAAGGGTCCAAGAAAATGTATCCAAGAAACATGCAGGAGTAGCCATTCTAATATCTAATAAAATAGATTTTCAACCAAAATTAATCAAAAGACATGAGGAAGTTCATTCATACTCATCAAAGGAAAATTCCACCAAGAAGAAATAAAAATTCTGAACATCTATGCCCCAAATAAAAAAGGTATCCACGTTTGTAAAAGAAACATTAATAAAACCTAAACCACACACAAATCCCCATACATTACTACTGGGAGACTTCAACACTCCACTCTCAACAAAGGACAGGTAAACAACAGAAATTACACAAAGAATATCTCTAGTAGAGGTCATGTATCAAATGTACCTAACAGATATCTACAGAATCTTACACCCAAAGAAAAAAGAATTTCCCTTCTCTCAGCACCTCATGGAAACTTCTCCAAAACAGACCATATCATTGGTCACAAAGTGAGCCTCAACCTATACAAGAAAATTGAAATAATCCCTTGTATCCTATCTATTACCGTGGTCTAAACCTGGACCTCAACAACAACAGAAATAGCAAAAAGCCTACAGATACATGGAAAGAGAATAACTCACTACTAAATGACAGCTGGGTCAGGGAAGAAATAAATAAAGAAATTAAAGTCTTTCTAGAATTCAAAGGAAATGAAGACACAACATAACAAAACTTCTGGGACACAATGAAAGCAATGCTAAGACGAAAGTTCATAGCACTAAGTGCCTTCAAAAAGAAATGTATAACACCTCATACAGTCAACTTAATGGCTCACCTAAAATCCCTAGAAAAAAGAAGCAGACACACCAAAAAGGAGTAGAATGATCAAACTCAGGGCTGAAATCAATAAATTAGAAACAAAAAAACAATTCAAAGAATCAATGAAACCAAGAGCTGGTTCTTTGAGAAAATCAAGATAGACAAACCCTTAGCCAAAATAACTAAAAGGCAGAGAGACACTATCCAAATTAACAAAATCAGAAATGAAAAGGAGGAGAAAACAATAGACACCAAAGAACTCCAAACAATCATTAGGACTTACTTCAACAGTCTATATGCCAAAAAAATTGAAAAGTCTAAATAAAATGGACAATTTTCTTGATCGATTCCACTTACCAAAGCTTAATCAAGACCAGGTAAATCAATAAAATAGTCCTGTATCCACTAAGGAAATAGAAGAATTCATCAAAAATCTCTAATCCACCAAAAGCTCAGAGCCAGATGGTTTCAGTGCAGAAATCTAACAGACCTTCAAAGAAGAGGTAACTCCAGCTCTCTTCAATCTATTCCACAAAAGAGAAACAGAAGGAATACTACAAAACTCATTCATTGAAGCCACAGTTACCTTGTAACCTAAACCCAGAAAGACCCAACAAAGAAAGGTAATTTCAGGCCAATCTCCCTTATGAACATTGATGCAAAAATACTCAACAAAATACTTTGCAAACCCAATACAAGAACATATCAAAGATATCATCCACTATGACAAAGTAGGCTTCATGCTAGGTATGCAGGGGTGGTTCAATAAACAAAAATCCATCGATATGATCCACCATATTAACAAATTGAAAGAAAAAAAAACACATGATAATCTCCTTAGATGCTGAAAAAGCATGTGAAAAAAAAATCGAGCATCCATTCTTGTTTAAAGTATTGGAGAGATCAGGGATGCAGGGCACATACCTAAACATAGTAAAGGCAATACCCTGCAAGCCTATAGCCAACATCAAGCTAAACGGAGAGAAACTTACAGCAATCCCACTGAATTTAGGGACAAGGCAAGGCTGCCCACTCTCTCCATATCTCTTCAACATAGCTCTTGAGGTCCTTGCTAGAGCAATAAGACAATTAAAGGAGATCAAAAGGATACAAATTGGAAAGGAGGAAGTCAAAGTATCACTATTTGCAGATGATATGATAGTATACCTGAATAACTCCAAACCTTCTACCAGGGAACTCCTACAGATGATAAACACCATCAGCAAAGTGGCTGGAAACAAAATTAACTAAAAAAAATCAGTAGCCCTCCTGTATACAAAAGACAAAAGGGCTGAGAAAGAAATTAGGGAAACAACACCCTTCAAAATAGCCACAAAGGACATAAAGTACCTTGGTGTGACCATATCCAAGCAAGTCAAAGACTTGTATAAAAAAAAAAAAATTCAAGTCTCTGAAGAAAGAATTAGAAGAAGATATCAGAACATGGAACTATCTCCAATACTCATGGCTTGGCAGGGTTAACATAGCAAAAATGGACATCTTACCAAAAGCAATCTACAGATTCAATGAAATTTGCATCAAAATACCAACAGAATACTTTACAAACCTTGATAGAAGATTTCTCAACTTCATATGGGATGCAATGAAAGCAGCCCTAAGAGGAGTTTGAATAGCAACAAAGGCCATCATAAGCTATTGGAGACATCCCATACAAGCAACTTAATGGCATATCTGAAAGACCTAAGAAAAAAGAAGCAGACACAGCAAGCAAGAGTAGACCACCAGGAAAAACCAAACTCAGGGCTGATATCAACAAATTAGAAACAAAGATAATAATTCAAAGAATCAACGAAACCAAGAGCTAGTTCTTTGAGAAAATAAAAAAAAAACACACACACACACACAGACAAATTCTTAGCCAAACTAAGTAAATGGCAGAAAGACACTATCCAAATCAACAAAGTCTGAAAGAAAAAGATATAACAGTCACTGAGAAAATCCAAAGAACCATTAACTCTTATGTGAAAAGCCTATATGCCCCAAAATTTGAAAATCTAAATGAAATATACAATCCTCTTTAGATTCCACAAACCAAAGTTGAATCAACATCAGGTAAAGATATTAAATAGTCTTATAATGCCTAAGGCAATAGAGGCAGCCATCAAAATACTCCCAACCAAAAAAAATAAAAATAAAAAAAAAAAAGGCAAGGGCCAGATGATTTCAGAGCAGAATTCTACAAGACCTTCAAAGAGCAAATAATGATATTCTCCAAATTATTTCACAAAATAGAAATGGATGCAACATGACCAAATTCCTTTTGTAAGACCACAGTCACATTGATAAATCCACAAAGATCCCCAAAAAGAAAGAGAACTTCAGACCAATCTCTTTTATGAACAATGATGTAAAATGCTCAATAAAATACTTGCAAACGAAAACCAAGAACATATAAAAAATATCATCCACCATGACCAAGTAGGCTTCATCCCAGGCATGCAAGGGTGGTTAAGTATATGGAATCCATCAATGTAATCCACCATATAAACAAATTGAAAAAAAAGACCATTTTCTTAGATGCTGAAAAAGCATTTGACAATATCTAACAGTTATTGTTGTTTAAAGTCTTGGAGAGACCAGGGACAAAGGCACATATTTAAAAAAAGTAAAGACAGTATACAGAATATATATAGAATATACAGAATATATACAGAATAGTATATAGCTAACATCAAACTAAGTGAAAAGAATGTTAAGTCAATTCCACTGGACTTGGGGACAAGACTAGGCTACACACTCTCTCTAAATCTCTTCAATACAGTACTCGAAGTCCTATCTAGGGCAATAAGAAAACTAAAGGAGATTAAGGGGATACAAATTGATAAGGAAGAAGTCAAAGTATCTCTATTCACAGATGATATGACAGTATACAAAAATGACCTCCAAAATTCTACTGTAATGGAACTCCTACAGTTGAAAAACACTTCAACAAAGTGGCTGAATATAAAGTTAACAAAAAGAAAAAGAAAAAAAAACAAAAAATACACTCCTGTATGCAAAAGACAAATGGACTGAAAATAATTAGGAAAATAACACCCTTCACAATAGCCAGTTAAAAAAACAAACAAAAAATGTATTTTGGTGTTATCCTCAACAAGCCAGTAAAAAACCTATATCATCAACAACAA
>JAEOAE010001568.1:0-114551 GCA_036365155.1 Meriones psammophilus | reverse complement strand
CATTCATTAATGTTTTGCAGAGATTGACTTCAGCTAAGGATACAAGTATATCAGATCCACTAGCTTGAAAAGCTTTTGAAAATGCAAAGATTTTGAATGCAAAGAGGTAATACAGCCATTCAAAGCAAGGTATGCACAAATAGACGAATGGGTTAAAATACAATTGACATCAGACCTCAATCACCCAATTTGTCCTTGATAGGAGAAGTTACCTCTAAAGATATTGGGAAATGTCTTAACTTTGATGGGCAAATGGAGTTACCAGAAAAAAACAAAATAATTCAAAAAGAGAGTCTATACTTTCTAGAATATGTGGAAGATGTGGCAAGTGTTGACATTGGATTAGTGTATTTAGAGTACAGATAAGTGGGGTAATCATTTATCAAAATGCCTGAAGGGCCTTTCTCAGGCCCCAATACAGGACAGGGATACTCCTCCACAAGAAAGTTAAACACCACTGCTCTGGGAATAAACATTAAAAACTTCAACAGTGAGGCCGGGGTAGGCTTTATAGGTAAATAAAAATAAATCAATAAATAAATTGAAAAAAAAACAGGAAAGGATAAAAAAAACCAAATATATTGGCAAACTTCTATAAATGATCAAATGATCATAGGGCAAAGTTGAAGATAATTTTAAATAATATTAAATTGAAGGCATGGTGGGTACTGGGGCTGATGTCACAATTATCACTCCTAAATTCTGACCCCCAAATTAGCCAATTCAAGAGGTGGATATCCAATTCCAAGGAGTTGGAACTTTATCTAAAGTAAAACAACATGTCAGATGGCTTAAATGTATAGGACCAGAAGGTCAAATAGGAAAACTTAGGCCATATGTGGCTGAGATAACCATAAACTTATGGGGAAGAGATCTGTTACAGCAATGGGAGACCCAGATTAACAACACCCAAATTCAAAGGCAAAACAGGTAATACTCCTGATAAACAAGTTAAAATTATTTAAAAATACCATCAAAAAGAGTTACAGGCTGTCCAGGCTGTCCATAAACCAAATACAACACAGGCATTCTTTTCAACTTCATGTTGGGAAACCACTGCTAAGAAAACCTCCACAACCTTACCAAGGTGGTTGGCTGACCAACCTATTTGGATTGAACAATGGTCTATGAGTAAAGACAAATTACTGGCACTAGAACAGCTAGTCGTGGAACTGCTGGAGGCTCAACATATAGAGGAGTCCAACAGCACTTGGAATTCTCCTGTGTTTGTCATCAAAAAGAAATCCGGCAAATGGAGGACGTTAACAGATCTCAGAGCCATTAACAAAATTATTCCGCAATGGGGCCATTACAATTGAATCCCATTGCCTCCCTTGTTAGCTAAGGAATGACCTATTATAGTGATTGATTTAAAGGATTGCTTTTTCACAATTCCTTTACATGAGCATGATAGGGAAAGGTTTGCTTTCTCAGGACCCACTTTGAATAGAAACTGTCCAATAAAGAGATATCACTCAAGGGTCTTAGCACAGGGGATGTTGAACAGTCCTACTTTGTGCCAATATTTTGTTCAACAGCTGTTGGAGATAATTCATAAGCAGTTTCCTCAATCCATAATTTACCACTATATAGATGCTACCTTATTACCTGATTCAGATACAAAAACATTAGAAAATATTTTTGATGATATAAATAGAACTTTGCCTTGTTGGGGTATAGAGATTGTTCCCAAAAAAGTACAAAGAGGAGATTCTATTAATTACCTAGGACTCAAAATAGGTCTATAGAAAACTCCACCACAAAAAGTACAAATTAGAAGAACCCAATTAAAAACTCTCAATGATTTTCAAAAAATTGCTATGAGATGTTAACTGGCTATAGCCTACATTTGGTTTAGCTACTCAAGAGCTAAATAACTTATTTCAAAACTTAGAGGATGATAAGGATTTTAAAAGTCCAAGAACATTATCAACTGAAGATGAAAGTGAATTGGCTCTGGTAGAAAGGAAATTACAAGATGCACATATAGACCATATTCATCCAAAGAGGGCCTGTATTTTGCTTACCTTGCTTTCCACTCATTCTCCCACAGGAATTCTTATGCAGAAGGTGGATTGTGTCATAGAATGGATATTTTTGGCACACAAACAAAATAAAAAAAATTAAAAACCTATATAGAAAAGTTCCTGAATTAATCGTAAAATGAAAACTGAGAATTCATCAGTTGGCTGGAATAGATCCAGCTGAAATTGTGGTGCTCTTTACCATTGCTGAGATTGTATCATTATGGGCAGAGAACGGATATTGGCAAAGAGCTTGTTGTGAGTTTTGGGAGAAATCAGCAACAGATACCCAAAAATCAAGTCACTTCAGTTTATAAAGAAACAATTGATTCTCCTCGTATAATAAAAGGAATTCCAATTTTTGAGCTCCCACATTTTATACGGATGCCAATAAATCAAAAAGGGCAGGTTGTAAGTCAGAAAATCTGATTAAAGTGGTGGGGGATCCTTATGATTCAGTTCAAAAATCAGAATTATATGCAATTCTCTTGGTGTTATCAAATTTTCAAGAATCTCTTAATATAGTCACTGACTCTCAATATGCAGAAAGAGTTGTTCTACATATAGAAACTTGTGATCTCATTCAGGATAATTTAAACTTAACTTCACTGTTTCTTCAATTAAAATGAGTAATCAGAAATAGAAACAATCCATTGTATATAACATACATCAGATCTGATATGGGTCCACCAGGCCCTCTAGCACAAGGCAATGATGAAATTGATCAACTATTAACAGGAAGCATGTTAGTGGCCTCAGAATTTCACTTAAAAAACACCATGTTAACCACAAAGTCTTAAAAAGAGAGTTTTCTGTCACTTGACAAAAGCCAAAGAAATTGTCTGAAAATGTCCCACTTGTTCTTTCTTTATATAACTAAACTCCACTACCTGCAGAAGTAACCCTATTGGTAACCAAAGAAATGAAACTTGGCAAATCACGTGTTTTGTTTTATTTTATAGAGTTTGGTAAACTGAAATATGTGCACCATACTATAGACACACATTCAGGGTTCCAATGAGCAAAAGCCATACGTTCTTAGAAGGCTGATTCAGTTATTACACATTTATTACAAATGATGGTTGTTATGGTTATGCCTATACAAATTAAGACTGATAATGCTACAGCATTTGTCTCTAATAAAATGGAATTTTTTTTTTTACATATTATAAGATAAAACATGTAACAGGAATACCTCATAATCCTGCAGGTCAAGTAGTCATTGAAAAATCAAATAGTACTTTAAGGAAAATGATTAACAAGCAGAGAGGGGTATTAAAATACCACAGAGATAGATTACATAACGCTTTATTGACCTTAAATTTCTTAAATGTTAATGAACAACAAACAACAGCTTCACAAAGACACTGCGTTATAGAAAAAACTGCTGACTGAATTATTAATATTTAATGAATATTAATTAACATTTAATTAATATTAACATTTAATATTAATAAATAATTATTAATATATAAACAGAACAGGTCATATAAATTGATAAGCACTTCACATGGGAACAACCCTAAACCTGACCGAGACATAAAAAATGTCTCTAACCAGAACTTCAGCAGTACATGGCCAATAAATCCTTGGCTCTAATATCCTCCATATTTATTGTGCCATTCTTTTAATTGGCATTGATAAAATTGGTTTACAGTTTAATTTCATTCTGAACATCTCTTACATTTATAATTTTAGAACTGTATAATGCTTATGAGAAATTATATGTTTTCAAAACAAAAGGAGTGAATACTGGAGATTCTGGACCAGTCCTGACAGAATCCTCCTTCGAGCATGCTGAGACATTGACACATATGTTTCAGTATCTCGCATGTTTCAGAATTCTGCTTGTTCCTGCCTCAATTGCTTCAAAAGCTGTTTCTCATCACAGCCTGCTCCAAAGAGAGCTTTGAAGAAAGCTGCAAATCTTAATTGGTCCCGCATTTTAGACTGTTCTAAACAGGACTTTTATTAACTCTTATTATTTTCTCAACATTCAAAGACTGGACCACAAATATTGCTTGCTGAATTAAACATTTTTCCAATTTTCTTTGGGCCCCCAACAGGATTTCTGCATGTCCAAAATGTCAGCTAGAAGAAATCAATGAGAATGATGTCCTATTTTCCTCAAGGGGGATTGGGTAGGTTTTGGGTTGTTTTCTGTGGCTACAAGTGTTTATTGTCATTGGGAGATGTTTATAAATTACTAATGGTCTTATTCAGAGTGAAACTGTTATGCCCAGTTCGGGAACCTCAAAAGATCAGAAACACACTCTGATGTAAATATATGAGGTTTTTAATATTGTATAAGTGTTCGGACATGGGACACAAACTTCCTGTGAACACAGGAGAGGAATTTATTCCTGAGATCTAGGGAAGCAAGGTTTTTATGGAGCAAAACTGCAAGCAGGGACTTACATGCTTTGGCATTACATGATTGGGTAAGGGGAATTGGCTTTTGAAATGATTGGTCCACTTTAGGCAGCAAGATTACAAACAGTTTTGGCCTGGCCCTATAGGCCAGTTTACTAGCAACTGTATAATTAATGGGCAGAAAAGAATGCAGTAAGGCTAATTTGTCCCCTCAGGGCATTAATGGTAGTTCTTCCCGAAGGAGGCTGGACATGTTTCCAACTAACTAGCCTTTATTCATGCTTCAGATTTAAATTTTAAAACAATACCCACTGATTTTAAGTCTTTGGTCTCTCCAATCCACTAAGGTGTTGTCCGCAGCAACAGAATCTTACCATCAGGTTGTGGAGAGCACTGGAGGATGGACACAGGTTGGGTGGCCCCAGGCCCTGCTTTGATCTAGCACAGAGACCTCCTGCGTCCCGACTCCACAGGACTCTGGGAAGCGTGCTCTCAAGACATGCCTTCGTCTGTTCTTATTAAATTGAAATAAATACAGAGTATTAAATGAAAACATCATATATATAAAGTGACACGTTTGTGCTACCAGAGGGCACCAGATTCCTTGACAGATGGTTTGAGCGCCACCATGTGGTCTCTGGGATGGATCCTGTCACCTTGGTAAGAGAGGGATTCTCTGTGTCACAGGGCCCTGGCTGTTGCGATGACAAATGTCGGCTTTTTTTTTTTTTTTAAGATTCATCCATCCATATATTCATTCATACATTCATACATTGTACAGTATTCTGCCTGTGCAGCAGAAGAAGGCACCAGATCCCATTACAGATGTCTGTGAGCCACCCTGTGGTTGCTGGGAATTGAACTCAAGACCTCTAGAAGAGCAGCCAGCGTTGTTAACCTCTGAGCCATCTCTCCTGCCTTCAGTTTTTTTTTTTAATCGTTAAAAAAGATCTATTTTCCATGTGAGCACGTGTCTGCCTTTCCAAGACTAGTCCTGCTTTGACTGGGAGACTCGAAATTAATTTTAAAAAGGGGCAGGGACCCCAGGATCCCTTCTCCAGGAACCAGGGATCAGCTGGACTGTGTCTGATCAGGAGAATTCAAAGCGCACATTTGTCCTGCACACAAGTGGCTTCCAGCAGCCCTGTGTGTTTCCTTCAAGTACCCAGGGGGTGGGGCGATGTCATCACAAATTGGCCCTGAAAGGCTCCTGATCCTGAAGACTGAGAGGGGCGCAGGGAGGGGACATTTACAGAACATAAGGGTCCAGGGAAAACGCTCTGTGTGTTGTGGAGCGAGAAAAGCGCTTCCGGGGGATACTTCTGGGTCCTGACAAAGCTCCAGGCTAAGTAAGGAGGAGGAGGGTGGCTTGTGAGGGCATAAGCAGTGCGTACAGCATTCTGGGAATTGTATTTCTGCGTCTGCGACAATACAGTGAGACCTGGCTACATTACTACAAACAATCCCAGAAGTCCTTACTCTGAGGCAGTTCTCACAGAGGCTCCCAGCCGGCACAATGCACTCTGGGATTATTTGTAGTTCCCTGGCTATGGAGTGTTTGGCTTTAGGAATTTCCATGTCTGGTACATTTCATCATGAGTTCAGTGCTCTGTCATAAGGATGTTCACAGTCATACAAGATAAAACAGATTATGTATTTATTTATTTATTTAGTCTATGAGACACCTATAATAAAACGTGAGTGGCTAGAAGTGGAGCTAGATTTAAAGCCTGGACAGCTCCTAAGAGGGTGGTTGGGGAATTGGAGCTTTTGGAGAGGACTGTGCTGAATGTTAAGTGGAACGCGAGCACCTACAAGCATACATGCCATGTCTTCAATGTGTTATGTACTGTTGAAAAAGCAGGCACTTGAGGAAAACTATAAGGTTATATTCCAAGAAGCTGGCAGTTGGTGGAAATTCAAAGTTCAAGAGTTAGCACGGCACCTCTTCATTTTCTTAGTTCCTCATTCTGCATCCTGTTATTTTCAGGTATTTCAGACCGAACAAACAGCATCTTTTCGGGCTGGAAATGGACTGTAGTTTTCAGTTCAGATAGGTAGTAGCATATGATTCTTGAGGATTCTCTTAGAAAACCCTTCCCAGTAACTCAAAAGTTGAATTCTCATGCCTCGTGTTGGAGTTTTTGTTAGATGGAGGGACAATTGTCATCACAGATGGCAACATTTCATTGAAACTACATTTTAGTTTTATACAACAGCTTACATGGATTGTACGTATCTTAGATAGTTACTAGTATGATTCCATATTACTTTTTCAGACATCCTTATTGTTATTTTACCGTCTTCCCTTTTGTATTTCTTTCTGTCTTACCTCCGAAATTATTATACCCCCTTCAAGTTTTTCCCATTTCCTCTTTCAAATCTCTATACCCTTCTACTTCCTACTGCCCTCACACACTTCCATTCTCACCTTGGAAATGGTCACTATTTCATTCTTGGTTTTTTTTAATTACTGCCGGATATGGACTCACATATGAGTACACACATATTCAGTTTAGAGCTGGGAAACTTAGAAGAGAGAATATGTGAAATTTGTCTTTCTGTGTTTGGATTACCTCATATAACATGATTTTTTTTTCTAGTTCCATCTGTCTACCTGCAAGTTTTATGTTTGCACACTACTCAATAGTGATGCATTTTAAAATCATGACCTAAAGAGCTAATATTTAATTCATTTTTAAGGTTATTTAATAATTACATCATTTTATGCCTTCTCTTTTCTTCCCTCCAAACCTTCCCACAGACCTCTCCTATTTCTCTTTCAAATTCATCTTCTTTTTTCAAATTTGTATTATGCTCTTAATATAAGTTGCTCAGTTTAATAATGTTACTTCCATGCATGTTTTCAGGGTTGATTGCTTGGTATTGGATAACTAAATGATTTTATGCTCTTTCCTGGAAAGATTTTTTTTTTTCATACTCTCAGCATTTATTAGTTCCCTGAAGATTTTTGCGTAGGATTAAGGACAACGGTTTCTTCCTAGACCACTTTTGCATGCCTATTAGCATTTTCAATTTTTAGTTTGTTTTTATACAGGTATATTGGTAAGCCTTTTTTTCTTTATTTTTTTATATTGGTCCATCTTATGGGTGTAGCTTCTGGTATTATTAGGAGACACATTACCAGACCATACTCTGATCCTCTGCCATATATATATATATATATATATATATATATATATATATATATATATATTTACCTCCTGCTATGCATGATCACTGAGTCTTAGATCTGGGAATTGTTTTGTAGATGTATCAGATGTGACTGTTCTCCAGAATTCTGCCTTGTGATTGGTTGTGGTTTTCAGTCATGATTGTGGTTCAAGGAAAAGCTTCCTTGGTCAGTGGTGAACTATACTTATCTATGTGCATTATTAAAAGCATTTAGGTTGCAACATGTTTATATTCATGCATGTACTTACATGTATTATAGGGATTTATGTAGATAATTCACAGTATGATTGTTTAAAACTCTTTCAAAAATTTACTGTTATTTCACCCACTTCCTTCTTTTATATTTATCCTGTAAAAGACCTGGGGTCTTACAGCTCAGGAGTTCAAGATCACACCCTTCTCAGGAATTTCCACAGACCACAACTCAATTGAAAAGCAAGAGCATTTTTTTTTTTTTATTTCAATCGCGATAGGGTCACCCTTCCAAAGGCAGGAGATGACCCAGAGCATGCAAAGCACAGGGTTTTTATACTTAAAAATCTGGCCACTTTTGCTCTATACATTGATTGGTCAGCAAGAATAGCATGAAGATAGTTTACAGCTAGTTGTTTGCAGTTTTTGGCTGTTTGTGAGTTTTCTCAAAACAACTCACCCTGCCCTTCAAGAGCTACCTGACTCTGGCTTCAATTCAAGGCTATCTCAGAGCAGTTCATCCTCCCATTTGAGAGCCATATGCCTCTGGCTTTAAATTCAAGGATGGGAATAGTCACAGCTGTTTTTCTTTTACAGTTGTTTTCATTCTCAGGTGGGCTCTCATCCCCTCTTTTCTTTGTGCTCCAATTTTAACCCTAAAATTGTGGATCAACCTCAGAGAGAGGTTGATACTGCCTCTGGAGCATCAGGACCTGAATCACAATTACACATTCCCTGACAAAGGCAAGTAATTGGTTAACAATACAGGGTACTATTGTGACAAGGAGCAAAAGGGTAGCAAAAGGTCCCAGTAAGAGAAGCACATAGGGGAGCAGACCACTAAACCCATTCCAAAGAAGAGATTCTATTAATTCTCATCTCCTCTTTTCAAGATATTTTTGTAATTTTTAATCTTTCCTTTAACAATGCCTGATTTATTAGTGTAAAAACAGCATTTCTCCTGTAGGGCTAAGCAGATTCCTCCTTTTTCAGCCATAAGGAGGTCTAATCCACTCTGGGTCTGGAGAACTACTTCTGCTAAGGAATTGAGCTGGACTTGGAGGTCATTGATGGTGCTCAAATGCAATTGTACACCACTAATTTACTGTTGTGACAGTTTCTTGTATTTATAAAATAAAACACCCAAACCAGCTGACCCAGCGCCTATGGAAGCAGTCAGCCCAATTCCCACTAACAGAGGAATGAACTGAATGGCTTTCTTCATTCTTCCAGCTATTAAGTCAAAGCTGGGGACTGGGACTGGCTCATCCACTGGAATGATGCTAATATCAGGGAGTTGCCTGTACACAGGTCCCAGTCCAATCTGTGGGCAAGAATGTATAGGCTTTATTATTCCTGCATAAGAAAACAGTGTTATTGTCAGGGCAGAGAGCTGTGGAGATGTCAATTGTTGAATCACAAATGGCAAAGGTAGCATCCCCTACAGGTAGATCTGAGCTATCATTTTTGTAGGGTTTTGTCAAACAGGTAACATTTTGGTTGAAGAGAGGCTGCATCTCATAGGGGGTGCTGAGTGTCAGGATCATTCAGCAGTGGAATAAGTGGTGTTACAAGGGGGGAGCTCCAGAGGAACAGGCTGCTCTTGTCAGAGGCAGAGCCAGTAGTCACTTGCAAGCAAATGATTGGTGTCATTTAGGAGGCTATGAGTGGCAGTAATAACATATACAGTCTGGGGGTCTAAAATAGTTTCCTCTACTATCAGGAAGAACCATAGGGTGGTAATTGAGGGATGAGTATTCTTTTTTCTATTAACTCTTCAATATATTGTTTAACCAGTTCTTGTCTGACCTGATCCTGCAGCCCTCCTCCATCTGAAAGGTGAATGGGAGGTACCTTTCTTCAGCATACAGGCTTCCCTACTGTCCTGGAAAAAAGGGCTTGAGGTAATTTAGATCCATGGCCTCCTGTTGGTACTCTGTGGGACCAATCGTCTATCCTCATCTCCTCCCTGACTTGGTTCAATATGGCAGTGAAATAGGTGATGTTATCTTTTCCAGTACATTGTTGCACAACCCTATAGCAACTGCTATGCACATCCTGTTGATAGGTATCACAAGGGCAAGGCCTGGGGCACCCATTTACATAAGGAATCATTTTAGGCTTGGTTATACAATGCCATTCTAAACTTGGGGTACTCCCTGAAGGTTGTAGGGCTCTATATGCCCATGTATCACCACACTCAACTTGAGCATAGGCCTTGTTGGGGCTCCAAATCTTACCAATAAGTAAGGCTCTGCCATTGATCACCCCACCTTTGCAATCACCGGGTTTAACATACATTGCTTCCAGGGCCTTGTGAGCCTGGTGAGGATCACCAAAGCTCCAGTCAATAGTTACCCAATTGAGTACAAACAGCACAACCCAGAGGTACCATTGTCTGTCCACTTTACTGGTCAAAGAGTTCATTGTCTCTGATGAGTTTCAGTTTTAACAGGTTGCTGGAGGCTTGGACTTGCCAGGTGTCAGCAGGTTGATGAAGAGCAGGCTTGACGTGTGACCCATGGATCCAAGCTGTAATGCCCTCTGCTTTGATAGCTGTTGGGGTGGTAAGCAGAACACAATAAGGACCCTTCCACCAAGGTTCCAGATTCTGGGGGTGGTGTCATCTCACATACACCAGATCTCCCATCTGGACCTGATGGGGCACATCCAAGGACCCAGGTGCATATGCACTTCCAAACTTTCTCCAAATTTCTTTCTGAATAAGTTGCAGTCCTTTCAGACTGGAAAACAAGTCAGAGTTACCACTAGTAATGTCAAGGGGGTCCCCAAGAAGAGTCAGGGGAGCAGGAACCCCATATAGTAGTTCGAAGGGAATTATGCCTAGTCAGGAGGGAGTATTTCTGACTCTAGAGAGGGCCAAAGAAAGGAGCACCACCCAGTCACCATCAGTCTCCATAGTAAATTTGGTAAGAGTCTCTTTGAGAGTTCTATTCATTCTATCTACCTGTCCTGATCTTTGGGGTCTATAAGAAGAATGTAACTTCCAGTCAAGCCCCAGAGACCTGGCCACCTCCTGACTTACCTGAACAACAAAGGTTGGTACATTGTCTGACCCATTTTTGGAATACCTTACCAAGGAAAAATGTCTTCCAGAATCATTTTGGCCATGAACAGGGTGGTTTCTTTCTTCGTGGAAAAAGCTTCCACCCATCCTGAGAAAGTGTCCACAAAAACCATGAGATATTTATTGTCATACCTGGCTGGTTTAATTTCAGTGAAATCCACTTCCCAATGCATTCCAGGTCTAGTTCCTTGTCACTGGCCAGCGGTGACACCTGAATACCACCTGAGAGAGGGCTGGGAGAGAGAGAGAGAGAGACAGGGTGACACAGAGAAGGACACCGAATCTCCTTGCTGATCCAGGTGTCGAATTAATGGACGTCAGGTTAACACTTAAGTAGGCAGAAAAGTACAAGAAGTTTCTCATGTAGGAGACTCACTCAAGGTTACACAGAGCCTGCTGTCTGGTTACTATGGTTGCTCACACACACTTTCTCAGGGTCAGAGCAGTCTGCTGTAGGACCACCAAGGTCAGTTTATAAGAAACTGGACTTTGGAAAATAGCCAAAGTGAAGAGGCAGGGTTACACTGTTCAGATGCCATTAACTCAAAATTTGCCATTAACTCCAAAAAGGCTGCCACAGTTCCTCTCAGCCACTTCCCTGTGCTCTGGAACTCTTACCTATGTTTATCCTCTGGCAAGGTTCACATGCCCTAGTTACTTTCAGTCAGGGCAGTGAGGTTTAATGTTCAGTACTTGGATTGGTGGGCAACTTCAGCCAATTTCTTTGTCCACAAGTGAGTCCACTTACACATTTGAGTTATTAATCTCTCAGCGTCTTCCTGTGGTAGAATGATCTTACCTTTAGAGTCAATCCATGCCCCCACGTCGGTGTCAAATATCCCCTTTTTTTGCCGTATTAACTTTAAGTCACTTTCTGAGTAGTTTAGTCATTCTTCTCTGTAAAGTTCAGCAGTTAGTACCACTGGGACAGAGTTTCCTCTAGCAGCTACTTTAGCCTCCTGATTGGCCATGTTATTCCCCTTTGTTGCCTCAGAAGTCTCCTCTGCTGTCCCTGGCACTGAATAATGCTTACCTTGTTGGGCAGCAACAAGGCATTGAGCAAAGTCAGTATCTCATTTTTATTTTTATCTCATTACTGGCTGATGTTAGCAGGCCTCTCTGAAGATAGATGGTCTCTTGCACATGGGCTGTTGCGAAGGTGTACTGACTATCAGAGTAGATGTTTCTCTTTACCCTTTCCCAGAGTTAATGGCTGGGTTAAAGCAATCATTTCAGCTCGCTGAGCAGAAGTGCCCTCCAGCAATGCCTGGACCCATATTACCTTATGTCCATCTACTACTGCTGCCATTGCCTTTCTCTTCCCGTTCTCCCAAAACTGCTCCCATCCATATAGTATGTCATCACACAGTAGGGCAGAGGCTGATCTTTCATGTCCTTTAGCCATCCCTGTTCTTCTGCTAGAACCTGCAAACAATCATGCTCCAGGGGCTGGATTTCTGAATCTGGCAATAAGGTGTCAGGGGTTTAGCAAGGGTGCTAGGTTATAGGCATACATGGTCCTTGGTTGGAGAAACAGTCTTATAAAAGACCCTGTGCTCTGATATATTTGGTCTTTGTAGAGTTCCTGTCCTCTCAGGTCACACTAACTCCCCTTCTGTCATATGATTCCCTGTGCTCTGCCCAAGGTTTGGTTATGAGTCTCAGCATCTGCTTTGATATATTGCTAGGAGAGTCTTTCATAGATCCTCTGGGGTAGGCTTCTGTCCTGTTTCTTGTTTTTGCCTATATCCATCCCATTGGTCTTTCTAAGTGAGGATTGATCATCTTAACCCAGGACCTCTTTCTCATTTATCTTCTTTAGGTGTACAGATTTTAGTATGTTTATCCTATCTTATAGGTTTAGCATCCACTTAAAAGTGAGTGTATACCATGTATGTCTTTCTGCTTCTGGGACACCTCACTGAGGATTATCTTTTCTGGATTGTTTGTTTGTTCATGTTTACATTTTATGACTTCTTTGAATGGTCTAGAATTAAACCTGTCTGTTGTATAGCTGGTAAAGAGGTTTCCCATTTTATAATCTGTTTCACCACCTAAAGAATGGATTTTAAAAGCATTTTAGTTTCATGTTGTAAGACCTGGAGTCTCACTGCTCAAGAGCTCAGGATTGTGCCCTTCCCAGGAACACTCATAGACCACAACTCGATGCAAAAGCAAGAGTTTTATTCCAATTGCGATAGGGTCCCCCCACCAAAGACAGAAGATGACTCTGAATATGCAAAGCACAGGGTTTTACACCTGAAATCCAACCCACTTTTGCTCTATACATTGATTGGTCAGCAAGAATAGCATGAAGATAGTTTACACCTGGTTTTAGATAGTATACAGCTGCTTGTAGATAGTTTACAGGTGATTGTAGATAGTTGTTCTCAGAACAGTTGACCCTTTCCTTCAAGAGTGATCTACACCTGACTTCAATTCAAATAATCACAGGTGTTTTTCTCTTTCCCAGGTGGTCCCTCACCCCCTCCTTTTTTAACTCAATTTTAACCCTAAAATGGTGGATCAACCTCATAGAGAGGTTGATACTCTTTCTGGAGCATCAGGACCTGAACTGCACTTATACGTTCCCTGACAAAGGCGAGTTCTGGTTGGAGAGTTTATTGTCCCTGATGAGTTTCAGTTTCAGCCGGTAGCTGGAGGCTTGGAGTTTCCCGGTGTTGCAGGTTGATGAAAAGCTGGCTTAACATGTGACACATGGATCCAAGCTGTGATGCTCTCTACTTTGATGGCAGTTGGGGTGGTGAGCAGGATGTAATAAGGACCCTTCCATCCAGGTTCCAGATTCTGGCTGCCATGTCGTCGCACATATACCAGATCTTCAACGTGGAACTGATGGAGCACCTCCAAGGACTCAGATGCATATGCACTTCCAACCTTGCTCCAAATTTCTTTCTGAATAAGTTGCAGTCCTTTCAGCCTGGACAACAAGTCATAGTTACCATTAGTTATGTCAAGGACATTCCCAAGAAGAGTCAGGGGAGCAGGAACTCCATATAGTAGTTCAAATGGAGTCAGGCCTACTATGGAGAGAGTATTTCTGACTCTAACACGCCAAGGGAAAGAGCACCAAGAAGTCATTGCCAGTAACCATGGTCAATTTGGTGAAAGTCTCTTTTAGAGTTCTATTCATTCTCTCTAAGTGTCCTGAGCTTTGGGGTATAAGCACGATGTAACTTCCAATCAAGCTCCAGAAACCTGGCCACCTCCTGGTTTACCTGAACAACAAAGGCTGCCCCAGTGTCTGACCCAATTACCTTTGGAATACCAAACCGAGGAAAAATGTCTTCCAGAATCTTTTGGCCATGACCAGGGAGGTTTCTTTCTTTGTGGGAAAAGCTTCCACCCATCCTGAGAAAGTGTCCACAAAACCCAGGAGATATTTATTGCTGTACCTGGATGGTTTAATTTCAGTGAAATCCACTTCCTAATGCATTCCAGGTCTAGTTCCTTGTCACAGGTCAGCAATGACACCTGAATACCACCTGAGAGAGGGCTGGGAGAGAGAGAGAGACAGGGTGACACAGAGAAGGACACCAAGTCTACGTGCTGATCCAGGTGTCGATTTAATGGACGCCGGGTTAGCACTTAGGTAGGCAGAAAAGTACAAGCAGTTTCTCATGTAGGAGCTTTACTTGGTCAAAACACAGGAGAGCTCACTCTAGGTTACACAGAGCCTGGTCTCTGGTTACTATGGTTGCACACAGTTTCTCAGGGTCAGAGCAGTCTGCTGTAGGACCACCAAGGTCAGTTTATAAGAAACTGGACTTTGGAAAATAGCCAAAGTTAAGAGGCAGGGTTACACTGCTCAGAGGCCATTAACACCAAATTTGCCATTAACTCCAAAAAGGCTGCCACAGTTCCTCTCAGCAGCTTCCCTGGGCTCTGGAAACTCTCACCTATGTTTACACACTGGCAAGGTTCACACGCCCTCGTCACACACTCAGTCAAGGTGGTGAGGTTTAGTATTCATTACTGGGATTGGCGGGCAACTTCAGCCAATTTCTTTGCCCTCAAGTGAGTCCATTTATACATTTGAGTTATTAATCTCTCAGCATCTTCCTGTGGTAGAATGATCTTACCTTTGGAGTTTATCCATGCCCCCAAGTCAGTGTCAAATATTCCCTTTTTTTTCCACATTAACTTTAAGTCACTTTCTGAGGAGTTTGGTCATTCTTCTCTGGGCAGTTCAGCAGTTAGTACCACTGGGACAGAGTTTCCTCTAGCAGCTGCTTTAGCCTCCTGATCAGCCACATTATTCTCCTTTGCTGCCCTGGAAGTCCCCTTCTGATGTCCTGGGCAATGAATAATGCTTACCTTGTCCAGCAGCAACTAGGCATTGAGCAAAGCCAAAATCTTCTTATTATTTTTTATCTCTTTACTGGCTGATGTTAGCAGGCCTCTCTGCTGATAGATGGCCCCGTGCACATGGGCTGTTGGTAAGGCAAACCAACTATCTGTGTAGATGTTTATCTTTTTGCCCTTTTCCAGAGCTAATGCCTGGGTTAAAGCCATCAATTCAGCTCGCTGAACAGATGGGCCCTCTGGCAACGCCTGGGCCCATATTACCTTATGTCCATCTACTACAGCTGCCCCTGCCTTTCCCTTCCTGTTCTCAAAAAACTGATCCCATCCATACAGTATGTTACCTCGGCATTGGGCAGAGGCTGATCTTTCAATTCCTTTTGCAATCCCTGTTCCTCTGCTAGAACCTGCAAACAATCATGCTCCAGGGGCTGGATTTCTGGATCCTGCAATATGGTGGCTGGGTTTAGCCTTGTAGCCAGAGTAAAGATGACTCTATCATTATTCAAGAGCAAGGCCTGGCATTGTGTCATGTGGACATTCATGAGCCATCAATCAGGTGGCTGCCTTATGACACTCTCAAGGGCATGAGGAGCACAGATGGTGAGGTCCTGTCCCAGAGTCATTTGTCTGCATGCTATACTAGTGCCGCCACTGCTTCTATTATTGCCAGCCAGGTTGGCCATCTTGCCACTACTGAATCAAGTGTTTTGGATAGATAGGCTACCGGTCTCTTCCAGGGTCCAATTTTCTGTGTTAGCACCCCATTGACCATTCCCTGATTCTCAGCCACATAGAGATGGAAGGGTTTGGTTACATCAGGGAGTCCCAAAGCTGGAGCCAATATTAAGGCTTGTTTGATATTATCAAATGCAGATTGTTCATCCTGTCCCCAGATGAAAGAGTCATTGCCCTTTGTAAGGGCATGCAGAAGGGCTGCCATCTTGGCAAATCCCGGAATCCACAGCCAGCAAAACCCTGCTGTACTGAAAATTTCCCTCAGCTGTTCAGTAGTCCCTGAAGGGGGAATATGAAATACAGTCTCTTTTCTAGCCTCCGAAGGCCATCTCTTTCCCTCTTTTAATATATATCCCAGATAACTGACCTGCAGGATGGGAGTTTTTCGCTGTAGCTGAGCTCACCCATCTCTTGCAACAGCTGGTCGGTGGCATCAAAACAACTTCCTTTACAATCTGCTGCTAATAGTATATCGTCCACATATTGGAGATGAGTTACCTGGGGATTGGTGGCCTGGAGGTGCACCAGGTCTAAGTGTAGGGCTTCATCTTCCTTTTGGGACAATCCTGGATCCAGTGTCCTTTCTCCTTGCAATAGGCACACTGATCCTTAGACAGAGGGCCCCTCTGATTTCCAGGAACTCTCTCCCTATCATTATGACTGCACTGTGGTGGCCAGGATCTTAGTCAACTTTCTGTCTTGCCTCTTATCCTTTCTCTTTCTCTCACTTCCTGCTCTTTTTGCTTTCTTTCCTCTTTCTCTTCTTTCAGCTCCCGGCTGTAAAAACCTTTCTGCTACCTGCACTAAATCCTTTAACGACTTTTCCTGTAAACCCTCTATTTTCTGGAGTTTTCTACAAATATCTGTGGCTGACTGGTCTATAAAGATTATAGTCACCATTGCTTTATGCTCATCTGAGGTAGGGTCATAAGGTGTAAACCAGCTATATGCCTCCATCAGCCATTGAAGAAAGGCTGTGGGAGATTCATCTGGCTCCTGAACCATCTCTCTTACCTTCATCAAATTGGTGGGCTTTTGAGCGCCCCATGGACACATGATATTAGAGTCTGGCGGTAGACCTGCAGGCATTCCCTACCTCCGGATACGCTTGTAATCCCAGTTGGGGTGGGTGAGGGAAAGCCATCATCAATCTCATTAGGGAGGATGGAAGGCCTCCTGTCCTTTCCTGGCACAGTCTTTCTTCCCTAAAGGAGGACCCGCTTTCCTTCCTCACTAGTCAAAAGGGCCTGCAAGAGTTGCTGGCAATCATCCCACGTGGGCTGGTGTGAGAATAGGACATATTCAAAGAAAGATGTGCCTTGTATCTCACCTCCAAGACATGATAGTCACAGCCTGTCCTATAATAAAGTCATCCATCAAGAAAGTCAAAGAAGCAACAATGATAGAGACAAAAAGAACAAGACAGGCAATTTGACAAGGACACCCTTATGGGTGGTACCACAGAATTCTGATTGAGAGGCTGCCTCACAGCAGCTGTCTCTGAAGAGAAACGGATGGGAGGAAGACCATCCCAGACCTAGCCTCCACAAATGGAATCTGAATGTCCTCCAGTTCCCAGTCAATCAATATTCTGACTAATATGTCGATCCCAGTGACTGAGCAGATGACCAAAAAGGTCCAGCTAGGTGACTAAAGAGAAACAGTGGTATACCAGAAATCAGACTAACCTGTTCCGAGCTCGACCTCTGAGCCCAGTCTGTTGAGGGTTAAGGAAGGGCATGCTGTTTTCCGGGCAACGCACCAAAATGTAAGACCTGGAGTCTCACTGCTCAGGAGCTGAGGATTGTGCCCTTCACAGGAACACTCACAGACCACAACTCTATGCAATAGCAAAAGGTTTTATTGCTGTCGAGATAGGTCGCACCTCCAAAGACAGGACATGAGCCTGAACATGCAAAGCACAGTGTTTTTATGCCTGAAAATCAGATCACTTTTGCTCTATACTTTACAGCTGGTTGTTTCTCAGAACAGTTCACCCTGCCCTTCAAGAGCTATCAGCACGTGGCTTCAATTCAAATAATCACAGTTGTTTTTCTCATTCCCAGGTGGCCCCTCATTTGTTCTGATGATGAAATCACTGAATAATGTCATGTTGCAGTGTTAAGGGTGCAGGGATCTGTTTAGAAGCCTGTGCAAAACAACCGCCTCATTCAGTAAGGTAATTCAAGGCCCTGGAGAAGACTGTTCACCAACTTCATACAGAGATTGGGTTCAGCTCTAAAGAGGGCAGTACCAGACTGATACCAGATAAGCACTGATGCAATTATTGGCACATGATACTGCAAATACCACATGTACGAGAGCATTTAGAGCATGAAAAGGAGGAGAGGCCCCAAGAGATGAATGATTAAGAGAGACAACTGCTATTGGCTCTCAAGAGCATCATGCTGCCACACAGGACTAGCTACAGCTAGAGTTCCCAGTTCTCAAAACACCCGGTGTGCTATTTGGGGTGAATCCAGGAATTTACCAAAGAACTGTGAGGTTAAAATCTCTAGAATGCAAAATAGGAGGTGTGTTAACACAGAGGCAAGTTGTGCCTTTACTCACAGAAGGAACAAGCAGATTTTGGCTCAAAGGGAATGCAAAGGTTCCCGGGTTTCATGGAAGCTGTGGCAAGGGGAAGCACAGGTCTAGGGATGACTGCTCCGAGAGGGATCTACAGGCTAACCTCTTGCCATCAGGAAACCAACAGAGGGGCCTGTCAGGGTTAGACCCTTCATGCAACAATACGAGCTGTCTCCCATCAGGCAGCCATGAGGTACTAGGCAGGTAGGAAAATATCAACTGAGCATTTTAGACTTGATACACACCACTGCATGCATGCAGCAGCGCAGCTTTGCATCTGGCTGCAGATAAACCTCTGACCCTATCGGCAAGAGTTGTATGTCAAAATGGAAATAGAGATGTTTATGGACCTGTGTATTCAGGGATGGTAAAGCGGATCTCTGGAAGAAGCAGAATAATTTCTACAGTATCTATTGTACACCCAGTTACTGTTGATGGGGACTGCAAGGAAAAAGTTAAAATTATGGCACATGTAAAACATGAGATGCAAAAATAAGGCAGGGTTAGAACTGCTCAGCTGTTACTGTTCTCCTCCATCTAGGGCAAAGCCACACCCTGAAGAACAACAGGCACATTTGGCAGTACCGGAAATTGTGTGTTCTGGAAAACACTGCCTAATGATCAGAGATCCAAATTAATGGCAGCAACAAATGTTGTTTCTTGAAATGAAGGAAATGACTTCAGTATCCTCTCCCAAAAGTCTTGGGATCCACAATGTGTGCTTCTGAAGATTCATACAGTTTCTAGGAATCTGTAAAATATCTCCAGTTGGACAAAGTGTATGGTGGATTAAATAGGTGGAACCAGAGGAACCAAGAGTGAACTTGACACCTTCTGTGGCCTGCCACTGAAGGAGAAATTCAGAAATAATTCCAGGAGTCTTTCTGGAGGATGAGTCTACTCTTTGCCCAAATGCTTAGACTTGCAGGGTCCTAACCATATTTAGATTGTTGAAATCATACACCGGGAGACTGGAGCTGAAAGGAACTTAAGGCAGACGGCACACGCAGAGTGCAAGATCTGTTCTAGCCACGTTCCTCCTTGAGCATCAGCCAGAGCTGAATGAATGACCTTGTTAAAGTAGGCAAAGACTTCTCCTGGCTTATGCCTCTTCTCCTTGCCTGATCATCAGAAGCCATGCCTTAGACTCTCCCCTCAAACTCCTTGTGTTGCAACACAGGTGCGTACTGTGAGCTAAGCAGTGGAATTTGGGTAGAACACAAGGCCAACTGTTTCTGGAAAGGCTGCTTTAGGGTGGGGTATGGGAAAATTCGCAGGAGGAAGGAAGGGTTTCACAGTTTGGAAGCAGAAGAGCGTTCCACGGTTTGGCCTGTCATTGGAGGCCTCGAGGGAGTGGGTGGGGCCTCAGGTCGGTATTTAAGCATGAGCAGCGGACCCCTTTACACATTTGCCATAGTCTGCACTTTCCTGGGTGTTGTTCTCAGTACACACTGGAGAGGAAGAACTCCTGTCAAAGTGTCCTCGGCAGGATGGAAGATCAGGCAGATGTGGGTGGCTGCAGTAAGACAAAGACATCCCGGCGTCAAAAGACTGCTTGGCAGGCCAAGCAGAAGGAGGTCTTGCTCTCAGTTTTCGCCAAGACACCTTACCCGAGCTTCAGGACCAGGCAGGAACTGGCCAGGGAATTCGGAGTTCCAGAGTCCTCCATCCGCGTTGGTTTCAAAACCGCAGAACTAGAACTGGCATGTCGAGGAAGACCTCAAAGCAGACCACCACAGGCTCCAGCCATGAAGCCTCCCAACAGCCTCCTGAAAAGCTTGTCGCCAGGGTACAACAAGCAAGAGGCCTGCCCTCAGAACGGAGAAGGCCTCAACGCGGCTTAGTCCAGCACAGATCAGCATGCTAGTGCAAGCTTTTGAGATCTCTCCATCTCCAGACTATGCCACGAGGGTGCAACTGGCACTGAGCACAGGTTTGCCTGAGGACACCGTCCACATATGGTTCCAGAACAGAAAGGCCAGGCAGAAAGGCCAAGCTGGAAGCAGCACAGCTAAAGGTGAGGACCTGCCTGCCTCTCCTGGCCCGGAAAGGGCTCCTGGAGCATCGTGTTGCATTGAGGAGGAGGCTTCCCGGGACAGCTTGCTGACACCGGGTTCTGCAGGACGCCAGTGTGCAGAAGCCTTGATGTCAAGACCCGAGCTCACCTTCTTCACAGAGGCCTACCCAGAATCCAGCGACTCCTGCCCTGTCCAGCTCTTCCTGGAGCAACCGGTGAGAACAGTGGAAGAGGAACAGGGACCAGCCGCTCTGGACCCAGATGTACCATGGGAGCAGATCGAACCAACACTTGAGGCTCCTCTCACAGAAGAAGAATATCAGGCTCTGTTGGACGATATTTGACCACATTGAGAATGCCCAGAATTGGGACTGTAAAACCCCGTTGCCTGGACCCTAACCTGACCATGGTCTCAGAGACTCCAGCCAGAAATGAGCTTGGACAGATGCTCAGACTTGCACCTAAGAAAGGTGCAGAGCTCTAGGGATCCTGAGTAAGTTTTGGGGAAAAGATGAAGGCCATTGAGGTGCGAGGAACCTCACAAGAAAACCAACAGAAACAGCTGACTCAGCCCCCAGGGGGCTTGCAGAGACTGAGCCATCAAATAAGGAGCATGCTTGGTCTGGACCCAGGGACCCTGCACACACGTAGCAGGTGGGAGGTGAATCCTTGTGCCCTACGAGGGAGGTGTTTTGTGGAGTGGCTCAACGGCGATTCAGAGTTGTTTCTAACCTGGATGGTTTTTGAAGGACAGTTATATCATGTTAGCTTCAATTATGATCAGGATAAATATGTAATTTGTCTGCTATTGTACTCTGCGTCAATAAATTATTTTTAGGCATTGCTATGACCTGGTTATTCTTTTCATTTGGAAATTAACGTAAAGAGGAGATATGATTATCTTTCAAGCTGAAAAGAGGTGTGATCATGAGTCTTGGTATTTAACTTGACTGCATGTGGAATGAAGCAAAACCCCCAAATTAAGGACACAATTGTGAAGCACTCTTCCTTATTTGAAGTAGTCTTCTCTACTTCTCTTCTGAATCTGTAAGGCTGAAAAACACACCTTTAATCTGTATCTTCATACTGCAAAACCAACCACTCACCTTTGCCTCATCTTACTGGAAACCTATACAAGGACATAGAAGAAGGAATGTTTTACTCTTGGCCTGTTCCCTTTTGCTTTGGTAGCAAGTCTATTTCTTCACTGACTATAGAACCTTCTTCTTGAGGATTTCCGTGTAGATGAAGGTGAGTTGAGGCAACCAGCCTCATGGACTAAGCCACTGATAGATTCCTCGATTTTCCATTTTTAGCCATCCACTGTTGAATTAATTGACTCACAGATTATAAATCATTCTCATAAATCCTTTCCTATAAAGAGAGAGTTAGAGGGAAAATAAACTATGCCTATAATCATCTTTCACATAGAACGACCAAATTTTCTGCTTTTAATAATGTCATGTAATTTATTCAGAAATCACTTAAACAATAGTAACTGACATATGAGGAGTTACAGAAAAAAAATATTCATCATCATGCAAAGTCAAAATGCTACATAATTTTTTGGGTATATTAATGGACCAGGAGTTAACTTTTTTGATGCAGTTGCATTCTAAAATATCATAATTGAATTACAAGTATTTTAATTTTTGCAGCATTTATATATAGTTTATTTTTACCTCAAATTAGTCCCTTCTTTGTCTTAATTCCCTCAACACACATTAAAGTGTTTTTTTTTTTTTTTTTTCATAGGTTACGGAGATTCTATTTTATATGGGGATGACATCATGAAAATTAACTGTTCTATGCATGACACTGCTAATACCAAAACATCATTCAACTAATAAGTAGACCTATCAGAATCACACTACAATTCTCAGCAGAGATTATGAAAGCCAGAAGGGCTTGGATGGATATCATGCAGACACTAAGAGACCGCCGATGCCAACCCAGACTACTATACCCAGTATATATGCAGCCATCCAGCCCTAGAAAAGATACTAGAAGGAGATCCCCAACCTAATAATATGAAATACACTCCAGAAAATACATTGAGGCCCACACCATGAGGCGAAGTCCATGCCTGACACTGCCTGGATGACCATGAACCAGAGTCAAGATATCCTAGAGACACACAATATCTGTAAACATGACAGGCAAAAAAAGGTCAATAAAAGATACTCTGCTATAATCTTAGATGAGTGCCTAGCCCAGTTGTCATCAGAGAGATATCACCCGGCATCTGATGCGAGTAGATGTAGCGACCCACAACCAAACACAATGATGTATCCAGGGGAACCCCAGAAATGAGGAAATACGTATTGTAGGAACCAGAGATATCAAGGACACAGCAAGAGCATGGCCCACTGAGTCAATTGGGCTCATAGGGGATCACAGAGTCTGAAGGACAAAAACATAAACACGCTATGAGTCTTGTGACCTAGGTTGTTGGCATATACCTTATGATTATTATCCTCATGTCGCTGAGGGACTTCCAACAGTGAGAATGGGGGTGTCTCTAACTCTTTTTCCTGCTCTCCCTATAATTTCGCTCCTCGTGTATTGCTTTGACCAACTCTGATGTGAGGGATTATTCCTAGTCTTTTTGTAACTTGTTAGGCCATCAGATTTTTTTTTTTCATTGAAAATAAAGAAGCAGTGGATCTGAAGGACATGTGCGGTGGGCAGAGTAGAGGTGGATAGATTGTGGCTGGGAGGAATGGAGGAAGAGGAAACTGCAGTTCGGATGTAGTGCATGAAACAACAACAACAATAAAATGCTAAAACAAAATAAACTGTCAGCAGCTCAGGCTGTTGGTGATCACCTGCATTCCTAGCACTCGGTAAGTTTAAGGTAGGTGGATCTCTGTGAGTTCAAGCACAGGCTGTTCTATAAAGAGAGTCCGGGACAGCCAAAATTATTCAGAAAATCCCTGTCTTCAAACAAACAAAAAACTGTCAGCATTTTGTGTTTCATCTTTAGGAACTTTGTTTTATGTTCCACTTTTTTACTTTTTATTTTTTTAATATTAGATACAGTTTATTAACTTTGTATCCCAGCTGTAGACCAGTCCCCTCATTCCCTCCCTATCCTACCCTCCTTCCCTCATCTCTTCCCTACCTCTTTCTAAGTCCACTGATAGGGGAGGGCCTCCGCCTGTTCCAACTGACCCTAGATTATCAGGCATCATCAGGTTTGCTGCAATGTCCTCCTCTGTGGCCTAGCAAATCTGATCCTGCCTTGTGAGGGGGGAAGTCAAAGAGCCAGCCATTGAGTTCATGTCTGTAATAGTCCCTGTTTCACTTAGTATGGTACCCACTTGGATACAGAGCTAACATGGGCTATATTTGAGCAGGGGTGCTAGGTTCTATGCGTACATTGTCCTTGGTTGGAGATACAGTCTCTTAAAAGACCCCTGTGCCTTGATATATTCGGTCCTTGTGGAGTTCCTGCCCTCTCCAGGTTACACTAACTCCCCCCTTTTTTATATGATTCCCTGTGCCCTGCCCAAGGTTTGGTTATGAGTCTCAGCACCTGCTTTGATATACTACTAGGTAGAGTCTTTCCCAGGTCCTCTGTGGTAGGCTAGGGTCCTATTTCTTGTTTTCTCCCAGGTCCATCCCATTTTTCTTTCTACGTGAGTATTGATCATCTTAACCCAGGTCCTCTTTCTTGTTTATCTTTTTGTTTATCTTCTTATAGACTTTAGTATGTTTATCCTATATTATAGGTCTAGCCTCCACTTAAAATCGAGTATATGTCGTGTATGTCTTTCTGCTTCTGAGATACCTCACTCAGGATGATCTTTTCTAGATTGTTTGTTTGTTTGTTTCTTCATGTTTACGTTGTATGACTTCTGTGAATGGTCTAGATATAAACCTGTCTGTTGCATAGCTGGAACAGTGGTTTCCCATTTTATAAGCTGCTTCACCACCTAAAGAATGGATGGCAAAAGCGTTTTAGTTTCATGTTGTTAGACCTGGAGTCTCACTGCTCAGGAGCTCAGGATTGTGCACTTCCCAGGAACACTCATAGACCACAACTTGAGGCAAAAGCAAGAGTTTTATTCCAATTTCTATAGGGTCCCCCCTCCAAAGACAGGAGACAGCCCTAAATATGCAAAGGACAGGGTTTTATACCTGAAATTCAAACCACTTTTGCTCTATACATTGTTCAGCAAGAATAGCATGAACATAGTTTACACGTGGTTTTAGGTAGTATACAGCTGGTTGTAGATAGTTTACAGGTGGTTGTAGATAGTTGTTCTCAGAACAGTTGACCCTTTCCTTCAAGAGTTATCTACACCTGACTTCAATTCAAATAATCACTGTTGTTTTTCTCATTCCCAGGTGGTCTCTCACACCCCCCTTTTTTGCCTCAATTTTAACCCTAAAATTGTGGATCAACCTCATGGAGAGGTTGATACTCTTTCTGGAGCATCAGGACCTGAACTGCACTTATACTTTCCCTGACAAAGGGGAGTTCTTGTCAGAGAGTTTATTGTCCTTGATGAGTTTCAGTTTCAGCAGGTTGCTGTAGGCTTGGACTTTCCAGGTGTTGCAGGTTGATGAAATGCATGCTTAACATGTGAAATGTGGATTCAAGCTGTGATGCCCTGTACTTTGACTGCAGTTGGCGTGGTGAGGAGGATGTAATAAGGACCCTTCCACCGAGGTTCCAGATTCTGGTTGCCATGTCACTGCACATATACCAGATCTCCAACGTGGAACTGATGGGGCACCTAAAAGGACCCAGGCACATATGCACTGCCAACCTTGCTCCAAATCTCTTTCTGAATAAGGTGCAATTCTTTCAGCCTGTACAAGTCAGAGTTACCACTAGTTATGTCAAGGGGGTCCCCAAGAAGAGTCAGGGAACAGGAACCCATATAGTAGTTCAAAGGGAGTTAAGCCTAGTATGGAGAGAGTATTTCTGACTCTAAAGAGGGCCAAGGGAAGGAGTACCACCCTGTCATCGCCAGGCTTTATGTTCAATTTGGTGAGAGTCTCTTTGAGAGCTCTATTCATTCTCTCTACCTGTCCTGAACTTTTAGTTCTATAAGCACAATGTAACTTCCAATCAAGCCCTAGAAACCTGACCACCTCCTGGCTTACCTGAACAACAAAGGTTGACCCATTGTCTGACCCAATTACCTTTGGAATACCAAACCAAGGAAAAAAATGTCTTCCAGAATCTTTTTGGCCATGACCAGAGAGGTTTCTTTCTTTGTGGGAAAAGCTTCCACCCATCCTGAGAAAGTGTCTACAAAAACCAGGAGATATTTATTGCCGTACCTGGATGGTTTACTTTCAGTGAAATCTACTTCCCAATGCATTCCAGGTCTAGTTCCTTGTCACTGGCCAGCAGTGACAGCTGAATACCACCTGAGAGAGGGCTGGGAGAGAGAGAGAGACAGGGTGACACAGAGAAGGACACCGAGTCTACATGCTGATCCAGGTGTCGATTTAATGGACTTCAGGTTAACACTTAAGTAGGCAGAAAAGTACAAGCAGTTTCTCATGTAGGAGCTTTACTTGGTCAGAACATAGGAGAGCTCACTCAAGGTTACACAGAGCCTGCTATCTGGTTACTATGGTTGCACACAGTTTCTCAGGGTCAGAGCAGTCTGCTGTAGGACCACCAAGGTCAGTTTATAAGAAACTGGACTTTGGAAAATAGCCAAAGCCAAGAGGCAGGGTTCCACTGCTCAGAGGCCATGAACACCAAATTTGCCATTAATTCCAAAATGGCTGCCACAGGTCCTCTCAGCGGCTTCCCTGGGCTCTGGAAACTCTCACCTATGTTTACACACTGGCAAGGTTCACACGTCCTAGTCACTCACTCAGTCAAGGTGGTGAGGTTTAGTATTCGGTACTGGGATTGGCGGGCAACTTCAGCCAATGTCTTTGCCCTCAAGTGAGTCCATTTATACATTTGAGTTATTAATCTCTCAGCATCTTCCTGGGGTAGAATGATCTTACCTATGGAGTTTATCCATGCCCCCAAGTCAGTGTCAAATATTCCCTTTTTTTTGCCACATTAACTTTAAGTCACTTTCTGAGTAGTTTAGTCATTCTTCTCTGGGCAGTTCAGCAGTTAGTACCACTGGGACAGAGTTTCCTCTAGCAGCTGCTTTAGCCTCCTGATCAGCCACATTATTCCCCTTTGCTGCCCTGGAAGTCCCCTTCTCATGTCCTGGGCAATGAATAATGCTTACCTTGTCCAGCAGCAACTAGGCATTGAGCAAAGCCAAAATCTTGTTATTATTTTTTATCTCTTTACTGGCTGATGTTAGCAGGCCTCTCTGCTGATAGATGGCCCTGAGCTCATGGGCTGTTGGTAAGGCAAACCAACTATCAGTGTAGATGTTTATCTTTTGCCCTTTTCCAGAGCTAATGCCTAGGTTAAAGCAATCAATTCAGCTCGCTGAACAGATGTGCCCTCTGGCAACGCCTGGGCCCATATTACCTTATGTCCATCTACTACTGCTGCCCGTGCCTTTCTTTCCTGTTCTCAAAAACTGATCCCATCCATACAGTATGTTACCTCGTCATTGGGCAGAGGCTGATCTTACAATTCCTTTTGCAATCCCTGTTCCTCTGCTAGAACCTGCAAACAATCATGCACCAGGGCTGGATTTCTGGATCCTGCAATATGGTGGCAGGGTTTAGCCTTGTAGCCAGAGTAAAGATGACTCTATCATTATTCAAGAGCAAGGCCTGGCATTGTGTCATGTGGGCATTCATGAGCCATCAATCAGGTGGCTGCCTTATGACACTCTCAAGGGCATGAGGAGCACAGATGGTGAGGTCCTGTCCCAGAGTCAGTTTGTCTGCATGTTATACTAGTGCCGCCACTGCTTCTATTATTGCCAGGCAGGTTGGCCATCTTGCCACTACTGAATCAAGTGTTTTGGATAGATAGGCTACAGGTCTCTTCCAGGGTCCAATTTTCTGTGTTAGCACCCCATTGGCCATTCCCTGATTCTCACACACATAGAGATAGATGGGTTTGGTTACATCAGGGAGTCCCAATACTGGAGCCAATATTAAGGCTTGTTTGATATTACCAAATGCATCTTTTTCATCCTTTCCCAGGATGAAAGAGTCACTGCCCTTTGTAAGGGCATACAGAAGGGCTGCCATCTTGGCAAATCCCGGAATCCACAGCCAGCAAAACCCTGCTGTACCAAAAATTTCCCTCAGTTGTTCAGTAGTCCCTGGAGGGGGAATATGAAATACAGTCTCTTTTCTAGCCTCCGAAGGCCATCTCTTTCCCTCTTTTAATATATATCCCAGATAACTGACCTGCAGGATGGGAGTTTTTCACTGTAGCTGAGCTCACCCATCTCTTGCAACAGCTGGTTGGTGGCATCAAAACAACTTTCTTTACAATCTGCTGCTAATAGTATATCATCCACATATTGGAGATGAGTTACCTGGGGATTGGTGGCCTGGAGGTGCGCCAGGTCTAGGTGTAGAGCTTCATCTTCCTTTTGGGACAATCCTGGATCCAGTGTCCTTTCTCCTTGCAATAGGCCCACTGATCCTTAGCCAGAGGGCCCCTCTGATTTCCAGGAACTCTCTCCCTATCATTATGACTGCACTGTGGTGGCCAGGATCTTAGTCAACTTTCTGTCTTGCCTCTTATCCTTTCTCTTTCTCTCACTTCCTGCTCTTTTTGCTTTCTTTCCTCTTTCTCTTCTTTCATCTCCCGCTGTAAAAACCTTTTCTGCTACCTGCACTAAATCCTTTAACAACTTTTCCTGTAAACCCTCTATTTTCTGGAGTTTTCTACAAATATCTGTGGCTGACTGGTCTATAAAGATTATAGTCACCATTGCCTTATGCTCATCTGAGGTAGGGTCATAAGGTGTAAACCAGCTATATGCCTCCATCAGCCATTGAAGAAAGGCTGTGGGAGATTCATCTGGCTCCTGAACCATCTCTCTCACCTTCATCAAATTGGTGGGCTTTTTTGAGCGCCCCATGGACACATGATATTAGAGTCTGGTGGTAGACCTGCAGGAATTCCCTACCTCCGGATACGTTGTAATCGAAGTTGGGGTGGGTGAGGGGAAAGCCATCATCAATCTCATTAGGGAGGATGGAAGGCCTCCTGTCCATTCCTGGCACAGTCTTTCTTGCCTAAAGGAGGACCCGTCTCCTTCCTCACTAGTCAAAAGGGCCTGCAAGAGTTGCTGGCAATCATCCCAAGGGGGCTGGTGTGAGAATAGGACATATTCAAAGAAATATGTGCCTTGTATCTCACCTCCAAGACATGATAGTCACAGCCTGTCCTATAATAAGGTCATCCATCAAGAAAGTCAAAGAAGCAACAATGATAGAGACAAAAAGAACAAGACAGGCAATTTGACAAGGACACCCTTAAGGGTGGTACCACAGAATTCTGATTGAGAGGCTGCCTCACGGCGGCTGTCTCTGAAGAGAAACAGATGGGAGGAAGACCATCCCAGACCTAGCCTCCCCAAATGGAATCCGGAATGTCCTCCACTTCCCAGACAATCGATATTCTGACAAATATGTCTATTGCAGTGACTGAGCAGACGACCACAAAGGTCCAGATAGGTGACTAAAGAGAAACAGTGCTATACCAGAAATCAGACTAACCTGTTCCAAGCTCGACCTCTGAGCCCAGTCTGTTGAGGGTTAAGGAAGGGCATGCTGTTTTCCGGGCAACACACCAAAATGTAAGACCTGGAGTCTCACTGCTCAGGAGCTGAGGATTGCGCCCTTCACAGGAACACTCACAGACCACAACTCAATGCAATAGCAAAAGGTTTTATTGCTGTCGAGATAGGTCGCACCTCCAAAGACAGGACATGACCCTGAACATGCAAAACACAGGGTTTTTATGCCTGAAAATCAGATCACTTTTGCTCTATACTTTATAGCTGGTTGTTTCTCAGAACAGTTCACCCTGCCCTTCAAGAGCTATCAGCACCTGGCTTCAATTCAAATAATCACAGTTGTTTTTCTCATTCCCAGGTGGTCCCTCATTTGTTCTGATGATGAAGTCACTGAATAATGTCATGTTGCAGTGTTAAGGGTGCAGGGATCTGTTTAGGAGCCTGTGCAAAAAAACCGCCTCATTCAGTAAGGTAATTCAAGGCCCTGGAGAAGACTGTTCACCAACTTCATACAGAGATTGGGTTCAGCTCTAAAGAGGGCAGTACCAGACTGACACCAGATAAGCACTGATGCCATTCTTGGCGCATGATACTGTAAATATCACATGTAGGAGAGCATTTAGAGCATGAAAAGGAGGAGCAGCCCCAAGAAATGAATGATTAAGAGAGACACTGCTTTTGGCTCTCAGGAGCATCATGCCGACCTCACAAGACAAGCTACAGCTAGAGTTCCCAGTTCTCAAATCACCCGGTGTGCTATTTTGGGTGAATCCGGGAATTTAGCAACTCAAAATAGGAGGTGTGTTAACACAGAGGCAAGTGGTCCCTTTATTCACAGAAAGGAACAAGCAGATTCTGGCTCCAAGGGAATGCAAAGGTTCCGGGGTTTCATGGCAGCTGTGGCAAGCGAAAGCACTGGTGTAGGGATCACAGCTCCGAGAGGGACATACAGGCTAACCTCTTGCCATCAGGAAACCAACAGAGGGGCCTGTCAGGCTTAGACCCCTCATGCAACAATACGAGCTGTCTCCCATCAGGCAGCCATGAGGTACTAGGCAGGTAGGAAAATATCAACTGAGGATTTTAGACTTGATACACACCACTGCATGCAGCAGCGCAGCTTTGCATCTGGCTTCAGATAAACCTCTGACCCTATCGGCAAGAGTTCTATGTCACAAAGGAAATACAGATGTTTATGGACCTGTGTATTCAGGGATGGTAAAGCGGATCTCTGGAAGAAGCAGAATAACTTCTACAGTATCTATTGTACACCCAGGTACTTATAAAAACTGAACAACTCTCTACCGAATTAAAAAAAAAATGGATCAAAACTGAAAAAAAAATAAAGACTTTCTAGAAGCCCATGAAATGAATACACAACATATCAGAACTCATAGTACACAATGGACGTGTTGACCAGAAGACAGTTCATAGCAGTAAGTACATTCAGAAAAAATAATCAGAAAGATCTCTTAGTAGCAACTTAACAGCACACCTAAATACTCTAGTACAAAAAGAAGTAAACATAACTAAAAGGAGTAGACAGTGAGAAACTATTGAAATGTGTCTTCACTGGTAAAGCCGCATGTTTCCACAGAAAAAGAAAGGTGGATCCTATTAAAATTGGTAATGATTAGATTTGAATAGTAGAGATCTCCTGAATAAGCAGAGGTAACTATTCCTCAGACAGCTTGGTCATTCAGTCCAAATTAACTTAATAAACACTAAAGTTTTCTTCTTAAATAATAAAAAAGATACTTTTGTTGTTTCATATTAAAAACATTTAAGAGGTTTAAAATATATGAAGTAAATTCAAAGGTATAAAATTGTTTGAGTTGGAATAATTTGGAGTGGATATTACATATTTGAGCAGCGTGGTGATAGACCATGCATTTAATCCCAGCAGAGACAAGCAGTTCTCTATTAATTAGTTGTTTTCTAAATTCAGGAGTTACAATGACAGGGTGTTGGTAGTTCATAGTCTTAATGCCAGCATTTAGGAGGCACATGCCTTTTACATACCACCTGGGAGGCAGAGGCAGGCACATAGTATTTACATTGATTTCACTTAAAATCTACTTGTAAAAGACAGGCTAAAAATCAGAGCGAATGTCCGTTGTTATCTAGAAATAATTACAGTTGAAGGTATATTTGTAAACTTTCAAAGATTTTTTAACTTAAATTGAGAGATTATAATTTTTCTATTTCCAAAAACCATTTTGCCCTATAAAAGATATAACTTCCTGAAAAGGAACTATCCTCACCCCAGAATTAGGTATGGGGCAGGTTTTTGATGTAATCTTTTCATAAAAGAATAAAAACATCCAAATAAAGAATATAGAGTCCACTGGACACATGAAACTTCTAAAGAAAAAGGGCAGATCACCAAAAGATTATGCCCAAAGAAAAGGAGTAAACTGGCCAAGTGGTATCACCCACCTTCATGTTGTCTCCTCTGCCTTCTACAGACATGAGTGCAAATTGTCTTTATGTGCTTGCTAAAGGACAATCCGAAATCTCTATCTCATATCAGAAAGGCCACCTGGTAAGAAACAGGAAAACAGAAAAATAAGTGAAGATTCTATTGCTACTAATCTCATAGTCTTCTGGCATGATGTAACTTCTGTATTCACCACAAACTTGAACAATCAAGAGTATGTACAATATCTGTGAGAGAAAAAAGCCAGAAACATAAGACTAAAATATAGCCTAGTTTACATGAAAATACCCGAGGAAACTCTAACATGAAAAATGTGCACTGGACCAGAGCTACCTTTGATTTTTAAATTTAATAAAAATTAAATAAACACAGATTTAAGAACTCCTAAAAGGCAAACTGAAATTGACACCTAAACTGTTGTATTTCTGACCCTCCAGCTACTACTAATCTCTTTTCCAGAAAGTGTTTTTGCTCTAGAAGTGTCTTGGAAAATGGAGGTGATCATAAAGACAGGGTATGGCTTGCAGTACATCACGTTCCTTCATGGGTTCAGGTATAGCCCAGCCCTCATTGACACTCACACCCAAAACAAAGTTAGAGAATAATTTAATATGTTTCCTGCTGCGTGGATTATGTCACAAGATGTGGAATCTGCCCTATCCACGTACCTAAAACCAGGCACACACTGACAAAATTTTGCACCTCAGAAAATTCTTTTGAACCCAGGAATTGAATTTCCCTGAATCACATCATTGTGACTGGTGGTAGTTGAAAGGTTAAAAAAATAAATGAAAAAAAATCAAGTATTGCTGAATGATGACCAAAACCACTTTTTTTTTTTCCAGTTTAAAACTATTTGTAAAATTTGTTACACAAAACCATGTGGGGAATATAACATGCAGCACTTCTAGAAATGAGACCTTCAGTTTTCCAATCTGTCTATCTAATGCAAAACAAAAGCAATTGTTTGCACACTAGATAGTGATACTATAAACACCACAACTTTCTACTGCCCAGGCCACAAAGTCCTCCTCCTCTGGACAATCAACACACAAGAAGGGCCAGAGGACAAGGATCTCTGCTGAAGTCACCCCATGGAAAACAACAAAAGCAGAGTCTGAACCACAGCCCATCTCATTCAAAGTAGATCAGGCTGTGATAGTTCAGCAGACCTGCTCTTCCTGGCCTGGGGACAATGGCCCCACACTCACCATGGTAAGGGCTCTGTTCTCATTCACAGCTCTTCCCTAAAGCTACATCAGAGGACAATCCCAGATCAAACCCATAAACTACCTCCCACTGTTGTTCCTGACTCCTAGTCCCATGCAGACTCCCTCATTAGCTTGGACAATACAGCTGAGTCTCAGGACAGTAGTAGCTCCTCTACCAGTGGATCAAAGATCAAATGATGCAGATAGCAGAGGCATTCTAGCTTTGCCCCAACCCCTAGGGGCTCACAAAACCCTAGTGTTGTTATAAAAAATGAAAATCCCAATTGTTTGAGTTTTAAACAGACCCAGGAGCTCAGGGAGAAAACCTGCTAGTTCAGAAAGCAGATAAAGCACCCATCTGACCCTGCTACTCACCTCACATCTAAGAGGAAAAAGCCCCAAAGCTCACCAGTTCAGATGACAGCTCAGGGGGATAGGCCAAAATAACCCAAGGCCAAAGGCTTTCTAGCTCAAAGCTCAAAAAGCCCCAAATCTACCAAGCTAAAACTCCTTCCACTTTTCCACTCTGTCTTAAATACATTTCAGCTGAAATTTCCACTTACTTTTAATCCCTGTCAGCTGGTTTATTGCTTTGCCTCTTGACCTAGGGTTAACATTATTTAATACTATGCACAGGGAGCTTTTGAATTAAAGGTATGTTCTAGGGCTGACAGAACATACAATAATCACCTGTTTAGAATAAACAGAAAGTTCATGGAATTAAGGTTTGTATTAGGGCTCAACCATACCAAACAAAGGACAGGGTTTTACAGTTCACAATCTAAGAGATCACACTGGGATCAAATATACACTGCAACATACTCATCTTGGAAATGTTTTAAAATACAGTCTTCCACTTTCCCAGGGCACCTGCTCATCATCCAAGATACAGGTCATTTATGTTGCACATTGCATTACAAGATTCAGTGTCCAGTGCAGTCATCTCTACCTCATAATTGTGAAGTCCTTCAGACAAACTTCAGTCAAAGCCAAACAGTAAGAACCATTAAAAAACAAATGGCCATGATTTGAAAACAATAGTTAATGGGAGCTCAATGAAAATGAGAAATAAAACAAAAAGGATATGGCTGTATCTAGGAATGTTGGAATAGAAAGTTTATTATAGATAGACAAGAGAACATAGTCAGACACAGGGAAATCTGGGACAGTCTAAATTTGACATGACCCTTAGCTATGTGAGACGAGAGGAGAGAGGGGGAAGTGGAGAGCCAGAACAAAGAGCCAGGAGGATAAATGATAAATTAAAAACACCAGGTAACCAAAATGGTTAGAATACATAAGGAAGGACAGCTGGGAGGAGGGCAGCTCAACTCCTGGGCTAGAAATCTGTGTTTGACACTCATACCTTGTAACAGGTAAGGACTGATGGATGCTGGGAGAACCTGAGAGCCAAATCTGCTTTGATTTTTAAGTAGCCACCATAACCATTCATCCCAGCATTTGAGACGTAAGAGTAGAGAAGAATGAGAAGTTTGAAACAATTTCATTATAATCTCAAAATTATTTTTAAAAGTTGAAAATGGTTTATGGTCCAATATTCTTCAGATACTTCAAGTATGTATTAGAGCACACCAAGTATTACTCACACCTTTTCTCTCAGGTTGTTAATTTTCAATGGGGGTGGGGAGAGGAAACATGCATGTTAGTCACTACCACAGCAGTTTGTCCAGAATGTCTGTGTTGCTTGAAATCTTGCAACTATAGAAATTTGCTTTCCAGAAACAAGTTGACCAACTAATCCATATTCTTGATTCACTTTGTGTATAACTGCCCCCAAATGTACAGTTTTCACTTTTATTGACCATCTAAAATTGATTACATGACTCATTACCATCTTCCCTCCTCCTCCTCCCTTTCTGTGTTGTGACTACACCAACTTCAAAGTAGTTCAGTGAACTCAATTCTTACACAGGTCCCTCTTTATTTGTAAATGCCCACCTCTAAAAATTCAGGGTGTTCAGTGGACACACATTCATTGGTCTCTTTTACTTCACACTCAGAAGTCAGGGCCCATCTAAAAAGAGCTGCGGGTCTAGACACTGGGCAATAGGAACAGCATTCTGTGTTCAAAGAAAGTCTCAATTACATAACATGTGAAATGTTGATCTATAGGAGACATTACTTTAAACATAAATATCAAAGCACTAGAGGAAAAGGAATGAAATTCTTAATGACTGGGGATTATCAGAGAATATTAACTAATTAGAGACTAAAGCAGGATGCATCAACAAAATAAAATTTAATCATACTAACAACTGACTTTTTAAAGATTTATTTATTTAGTATGTATACAGTGTTCTGCATGCGTGTACACTTGCATGCCAGAAGAGAGCACCAGATCTCATTATAGATGGTTGTGAGCCACCATGTGGTTGTTGGGAATTGAACTTGTGACCTCTGAAAGAGCAGCCAGTGGTCTTAAACTCTTAGTTGAAAAATACGCATAGGCATACTGACTTTGAAAAACATAACTTTGAAGGCCATTCTCTTGTAGAGGGAAAGCCATTAATAAGATACTGTTTAATGTTGTCTCCGTGTAGACTATTAGCCGATGAGACCTGTAACCTGACAGACACAGCTTTAGCCAATAGCCTGTGTCTCAAATTTGAACTGACAGAACTGTGTCAATGAGGATTGTCCATATGGGCATAGGACAGTCCCTTAATTTGAAATTCAATATTCACTGGATCAAGTTACCTGACCCAAATTGTACACCCACCAATCTGGTCTGCTTTCATTGGCATTCATGAATTAATAAATACACATTGAAAAATTACAAATTAAAAAACCTCATCCTGCCACATTTCTAGATAATCCTTGTTGAAAGCCGCGTGATCATCTCGCCAGCAAGAACGCACATGGACAAACGGATCCTTCTGCAACAGGCTTTATTACAGTCAAGCGATGAAAGGAGGAGAGAGACCCGGGACCAGCCCCACGACGCTCGGGGTGGCAGCGCAGCCATGGCACGGGCCCAGCCACCTCGCGGGGGCGGGCGGTGCTCGCATCGGCCGACAGAAGCCATGGTGTCCCGCAGGCCGCGGCCAGGGCGGGCAACCCCCGGGCGGGGAGAGACGGAGAAGAGACCTGGCCCCGAAGTGGCGCTGTTTATATAAGCCCTGGTCGCACCTAAGTGACGTGTCATACCCTGATTGGCTGCTCAGTCTTCACCCCGTCTGATGGCCTGGGCTTGGCGCGCTTTCACAACCAGCACATGCGCCCAGAGGTTCTTTACAGTTCTGAGGGCAGATGTCAGTGCCACTAGATGGCGTCTGCATCTCAGCTCTCCACAAATCCTGGTCAGCAAACATGTGCATCCTCTGATCCTAATCTCTAACAGTTAGCATACTACTTATCTGTGGAGTGTTTTACAGGCAGTCTTCCCTCAGCTAAATTCTAGTTTCTCAGCAATAGTAAATCCTTTACATCATCAGTTCTACTCTTCTATATCATAGCTTGATATTGGAGTGCTCTCTGATACAGGACATATCATTTACAATCCCCACAAAATCCAAATGGATCTTTTAGAACTTAGAGAACCTACCTGACACCCCCAAAGATCACCAGGAACTAGAACTAAAAAAGGTCACCTAAAGGTCACCAGACTAGTGACTCTACCCCAAGGTCACCAGGAATTGGGCCATGTCATAAGATTCCCTACCCAAGGAACAGCCTGAGGATAACCACAAGGATGGAAAAGTATCTTAAAGTGGGACAATTGTGCTGAGCACCCTACCAACCTTGTAGTAGAAGATTCAATGACACAGAAAATACCTAACATTCCTGAGTCCTAGAGATAGCTTGCTCAATGTTAGTTATGTTAGCAAGCCAATCACTTTATAAAAAGCTTGCCCTTGCTGAATGACACCCAATCCTGTAACTGTTAAATCGGAACTTCCTGGTCCTTCCTAAAACCCCAATCAAAACTCCACCATGCAGCTGCTCAGGGCTCTCCTCTCTGATCCACTGTGTTGGTGATGATTGAGAGACCCAGTTTAAGTTCAAATAAAACTCTTTGCTCTTGCATTTGTGGTCCAGCTCCTTATGATCTTTGGGGACCCTAAGATCTAGGCATAACATTTGGGGTCTAATATTGGATCCCCAAGTCTCCCAAGCACCCCTGGCACATGGGGCTTGACAACAGCCAGTAAGTGAGCACTCTGTCTGGGTCTTTCTCTGTGTTTCTCTAGTTTCCTTTTTAGGGCCTTGAGGCAAAATTTGTAATTTGTGTGGTCAGAAAGGTTAGAGCTGATGCTTTGGACAACTGTGGGCCAGAGGGTGCCTGCAAGACTTTCCAGAACCCCCCCTCAAAGGGGTAAATATGTAAAGGGTTGAGTACCGAGTTTTCTGTGTTCTCTGGATTTCAGAGAGGATGAATGTGCCCCTATCCGTAAAGGGTGGTAGAGTACCCAGTTTTCTGTGATCTCTGGATCTTTGGACGAGGACAATGCAGGTAGCTCCTGCATCAGAGATTCGCTGATATCCTACTTTCATTTTTTCCACTGCAGGAGTGGTAGGATCTGCTGTCTGGCTCTGTGTATTTTTCTGCTGCACAAGCAATGGGATCTAGCTGTCTGTGTCTTGTTTAACTGTTTTGACTCTAACTGCCACTTTTTTTGTCTCTGGGACTGACTGAGTACATGGGACAGAATTCTTTTATCCCCCTGGACTTGATTCTTTCACATTTCAGGGAGGCTTGAGCCATGCTCCACAGGCTCTAGTGAGAGTGGCAAGGAGGTGCCAAGGGATGGATACAGTATGTGGAGCCCCAGGCTTGGCACCTCTGCCAATGTTGTCTGGTCTCTGGTCTGGCAGAGCTTATCCACTACTCTGGCCTCAGGTCTGGCAGAGCTTGTCCACAGACTCTAATCTGTCAGAGATTAGCTGCTGCTGTGGTCTCTCATCTGGCAGAGTTTGGCTGGTGCTTTGGCCTCTGGTCTGGTCGATATCAACAGATAGTTTACATTTCCATTCTCTGGTCTGGCTGAATGCAGGCCACCGTTCCAAACTCTGCTGTAGTAGGGCGGAGCCTGATTTGGGGGTAGGACAACACTAATGGAACAGGATAGAGGGCCCATAGAGAGACAGGACACTGTTTTGAGTTTTGGTATTTTCTTCTTCTTCCATTCTCTTTGCACGCATTGTACCCAGTACATTTTTTGTCTTCTGTTTTTCTTTTGTTGTTTTGTTTGCTTGTGATGGTCTCAGTGGGCCAGTAACCAAACAGCTGTGCTCCATGGTTACTTTCCTGCCCCATGCTCCCAGTGCTACATGCTGGGGCACCTCTGGTCTCCAGTGGGAACACACATTTCCACAAGGTTGGCTGGGAAGGCTCAGTTGGAGAGGGGTCTGTGTGCAGAAAATCCTGCTGGGCTGGACCTCACTGCCTCCTTGCTTCCTCCCTGAGGAAAGTTGGTGACCTGAGATTAGCTCTGGCTTGGAACAATGATCACCAAGTATGCTTTTAGCTGAAATATATTTTGGTTATTCCTCTTATTATTATTGGTTAGGGTCCCCTGCAGCTAAGCCTGGTCTGAAACTAAACAGCTATAAGATGACCTTGAATTTATGATCCTTCTACTCTACCTCTTATCAACTGAGCTACACCCCTAATCCCTCAAACTTCATGTTTGTTTTTTTCCCAGTTCTTACATAAAATTCCATTCACTCTACCCAACAGTTGCCCATCACACTCAGCATCTGCTTACAAACTTCATGTTTTTAACCATAGATGCCTTCAACAAGGAAGTGGACCGAATCCATTGGCTTCATGAGCTCCTGGGTATCTTCCAGTGTACTGGCATTGTGCTAAGAATACCCACCTGAGAACCTTGGCACATGACTTATTAGCCTGGCTGCACTTACAAAATTGTCATTTGAGAACTAAATCAATTCTTTTTCTTGTTTTATTTTTTTATGATTTATTTTTTTATTCATACAATGTTCTGCCTGCATGTGTGACAGCACGCCAGAAGAGGACACCAAATTTCATTATAGATGGCCATGAGCCACTATGTGGTTGTTGGGAATTTAACTCAGGACCTTTGGAAGAGCAGTCATGCTCCTTAACCTCGGAGCCATCTCTCCAAACCAGCCAATTCTTTTTTTAGGCAAGGTCTCAGACTGGCAACTAAAAGAATTTTGTTAGAAAATCTTAGAAAGCACATGTATGCTTGTGCTTTTCTTGGGTGGGGACACTGTCAATATGCTCTCTGAAGGGCTAAAGGATGTAAGGGGGGATAGATGAAGATTTCACCATGTCTGAGAATCTACCCCTCCCCCCCTAGAAAATGAGTTGCTTTACTTAATCACCAGTGCAAGAAAAAATATAGCTACAATGGATTTTGGGTTCAAGGTCTAGAAGTGAGGCAGCAGAGGTCCTTTTAGCAATGCATTCTCAGAATTGTATCCATTCAAGTGTAATGTTTGTAAATTCACACTGAACAAGGAAGGAATGGAATGGGAGGGAAGGAAAGGGGAGGGGAGTGACATGTTAAAATTTTTCCTGGCAAGGAAACAGAAAGGAAAAAAATCCTGCCCAAGAATTCTTAACTCGCATTTATGTGTACATCCTTTTATCATATTTACATATATATGTATATATACACATGTATTCACAAACATACACACACAGATACACACACACACACACACACACACACATATATATATATATATATATATATATATATATATATACTAAAAGCTTGCTGAATAATGGTATTTCAATGTCTTGCTCACATTTAAACTGCATTATTTTTGGGCCCTAAAATTAAAACCAATTCTTATCAATATTTGGAGGTTTTGCTTGGTTTGAACGTGTGGTTTTATTTTCTTTTTTTTTTTTTTTTTTTCTTACTGAAGATGTTTTATTTATTTATTTATTTATTTATTTATTTTTTCAATGCAGTTTATTCAGGAACCTTGAACAATCATCTGACCCTGGGGAAAGCCAGCCCACTTTAAATAGCCTCTGGGTAGCCAACCTCAGCATTCCACATGGGCAATGCGGTTTTATTTTCTTAGTTAACAGTGTGTATACAGTCCTTTATACCAGGTTTATCATACTTGGGTCTCTAGAAAAGTAATGAAAAACAATAAATAGTACTAATAATATTAATGACTAAAATGAAAGTAACTGAGTGCATTGCACAATGATCTCAGATGTTCTTTTCAGACAGGACATTTTATGATGAACGTTTTTTCATGAGGTGCCTGTTAAGCTTAGGGCTTGTTTACAACATTCTCTTGAAAACAAGGTTCAAGATGCATCCTGAAGTCATAACACCAATGATGTACAGAGAGGACATAATCAGATTTGCAGATATGGTCTCCTAGGGATAAGGATGGCAGGATGCAAAACCCAGGACATTTTCTGAGAATATCACCTCTCATAAAATGTAATGAAAACATAGAATCTTCCCAGAAAATGAACATGCACATGAAAGAAAGTATGTATAAAGCAGGTATACAGTGCATGTCAGGAAAGGGACCAGGTTAAAAACTAACACCAAATAAGTATTACTGTTGCTGTATCTGTAATTTCTACATTATTTGGAAGGCAGTGACAGGACAACTGTTAACCCCTGTATTTAAGGCAGAGCATCTCTATAAAGAAAAGCAATGCTTTGCTTCTCCTGTTCTTTTTCTTTCTCCTCTTTCTCCTTCTTTACCTTGTATATGTGAAGCAAATGTTCTACCTCTGAGCTGTATTCCTAGCTCCTAAACAAAACAGGTAGATACAGATAGTCTTTGCATATGATAAAGCTAGATGCTAAACCTCATTAAAGCTTAAAGGAATTAACTTGTTATGGGATAAATGAAAGAGAACACAGAGAAAGCAACAGGCATAGAGGAGGCTGTCCTAGTAACAGCAGTAACAGAACAAGATAAAAAGACTCAAGGAGAAGTTTATTACAGATTGCACAATGGCTGGCATTAACAAATAAAATGTGCTCCCATCCTCTAGGTGGAAATTCTGTATTACTATCAGATTATGAAGACTTTGTTAAAGGAATTTGCTGTTTAAAAGGTTATTTGTCCTTCCCCAGATAGTTACTGTTTGTGAATTAGGTACCCAATACTGTGCTATGTCCTAAACACACAAAAATGATTAATGCAAACATCATTCTCTATGAGCTTACAATCTTATGGGGTTATCCATCACAAACAAACCCATAGACCATGCATACAAATGTATACATCACTCTAAATACCACTATGAAACCTAAAGGAAAGCAAGAGGGACCAAAAACCCCAGAAGGGATAAAGAACATATATATTCAAAGGCTGAGAGGTGAGAACATTTTAGTTCAGTAGGGGAAATGAAAGAAGGTGAATTTGTTTGGAATATACTAGGCAAGAAGAAAGGAATGATAATAATAATAATAAGAGATTAAAGAGGAAGAGAGAGGAGATGAAGAGATGACTCAGTGATGGAAAATACCTCCTGTGGGGCTGGAGAGATGGCTCAACTTCTCTTCCAGAGGTCATGAGTTCAATTCTCAGCAACCACATGGTGTTTCACAACCATCTATAATGAAATCTGGTGTCCTCTTCTGGCCTGAAGGCACACATGCAGGCAGAAAACTATAAAATAAATAAATAAATAAATAAATCTTAAAACAAAGCAAATCATTCTTTTTTTGTTCAGAGTTCCTAGCATGTCCATGGTGGTTGACAATCTTCTGTAGTTCCTGTTTCAGGGAATTTGTAGCCATATACCTACTGAGATATAAGGCACACATTGTGGTACACTTATATACATGCAAGTAAAATACTCTTATTACTCATCTGCACAAAAGGTAAAAATACTCCCCTCAAAAAAAAAAAAAAAATGGGTCAGCGGGTGTAGTGGCACACATTGGATCTCTGAGTTCAAGGCCATCCTGGTCTACAGAGTGAGTCTAGTCCAGTCAAAGCTACAAACCCTGTCTTGAAAAGCAAAACAAAACAACAACAACAACACAAACAAAAACTAAACCAACCAAACAAAAAAGATCATAAAGCAAGTGTGCTGACACATTCTTGTAAATGGATCATTAGGAAAGTCAGGAATGAAGGTCAACCTGGACTATACTCGAAACTCTGTCTCAAAAACAAAACAGCAGCAACAACAAAACCACACAAGAATCTGAGTGCCTGGGATGCTTTGGGACATTGACATTTTTTAATCTTAATTCTTGGCTACATAGGAAGCAATGTTGAGGAGTGTGGTTGTTTGACCCCTATAGACTCATAAGTTTGAAAATCTGGTTCCCCATTGGTGGAACTGTTTTGGAAAAATTAGGAAGTGTGATCTTGTTGAAGAGGTGTTCCACTGTGTGTGGGATTTGAGGTTTTAAAATCCCACACCATTCTCAGTTGGCTCTTTGCCTCATACTTGTAGATCAGGACGTAAGCTCTCAGCCAATGTTCTCTCTGGTGCCTGCCATTCCTGTCTGCCACCATGGTCCCTGCCATGATGGTCATGGACTTACCTTCTGAAACTCTATGTACCCAACCAACTGTTTCTTCTATAAGCTGTCTTGGTCATGATATAGTGGCACAGTGATAAAAAAGTAACTAAAACAAGGGGTTTGAAAAACATAAATGATTTGGTGTACGCTTATCTCAAAGATTCTTTAGTCCTCTAAAATTAATAATAAGATTTCAGAAATTTAACACACACACACACAAACACACACTTTTCTGTGCTTCCCAGAGACAGATCCATATGGCACTGTTCTTGATTTCTGGCATAACTTAAAGGGGAAAGTTACGCAATGTCCTGGGCCCTTTATTTCAGGCAGATGAGGGATGAGGATGTCCGCAAATTCCTCACCACAGAAACCCAATTAGGTGGCACCAACCTTGATTTTCAGATGGAGTAATACATCTACAAAAGGAACAGTGATGATATCTACATCATAAATCTGAAGAGGACCTGGGAGAAGCTGTTGCTTGCAGCTCAGGCTACTGTTGATATTGAGAAACTTGCTGATGTCAGAATCATCTCCTCCAGGAACACTGACCAGCGAGCTGTGGTGAAGTTTGCCACTGCCACTTGGAGCAACTCCTGGGATCTTCACTAAACAGATCCAAGCAGCTGATGACTGAACTAAGAGCTGACCACCAGCCCCTCACAGAGGCTGCTTAGGACAACCTGCCAACCATTGCTCTGTGCAACACAGATTCTCCTCTGAACTATGTAACATTGCTATCCATGCAACAACAAGGGAGCTCACTCAGTGGGTGGATGCTAGCCCAGGATGTATTCCACATGTGTGGCACTATCTCCTGTATTCATCCATGGCAGTTTATGCCTGATCTTTATTTCTATATAGACCCAGAGGAGACAGAGAAGGAGGAGCAGGCTGCTGCTGAGAAGGCCATGACCAAAGAGGAATTCCAGGGTGAATGGACTGTGCCAGTTCCTGAGTTCACTGCCATCGGTGGCAGATTGGTCTGAGGATATGCAGGTGCCCTCAGAACCCATCCAGGTGTTCCCAACTGAAGACTGGAGTGGCTAGCCAGACACTGAGGACTGGTCATCAACTCCCACAGCATAGGCTACTGAGTGGGTTGGAGCCACCACTAACTGGTCCTGAGCTCCTCTGAAGAAACCTGTGCAAAGAGAAAAGGTAGAAGAAAAAAAAGTGCCTAAAAGCTGAAAATATGCACACACACACACACACACACACACACACACACACATTTTACAAACAATAGTTTTGAGTGTTGGGCATAATGATATACTTCTGTAATCTGGCTCTCAGGAGGTTAGAGCAGAAGGATGGTGAGCTTGGGCTACGTAGTGAGATCATCTCAACAATAATGACAAGACTACAACAACCAGAGATTGTTTTGAGGCTGGGGCATGTAGCTCAGTGGTAAATCATGTGCTAAGCATGAACAAGATGGCTCTAGGTTCCATTGTCATCTCCAAAATACCAAACAACAAAAGCAGAATATTGTGGCTGGAGAGATGGCTTGGAGGTTAATAGAACTGGCTGTCCTTCCAGAGGACCTCAGTTCAATTCCTGGCAACCACATGATTGGTTCACAACCATCTATACTGGGATCTGATGCTCTCTTCTGGCATGCAGGTGTATATGCCATGTAGAGAACTCATAGACATAAAAAAAAAAAAAAAAAAATCAATAAAAAGAAAAAAAAATACAGGCCGAAGAGATGGGTCAGAGATTAAAAACACTAGCTACTTTTCTAAAGGTCCTGAGTTCAATTCCCAGCAACCATACCCCCTTCTCCACTCCAGCATGCACACACACTGCACCAACAGAGTCAGCTTTGTGGAAACACACCATATTCAGGCGCTAGGGATCTGCACTCAGAGGAGCCCACCTTTGTTCTAATGCTCTGCTAAAGCTTTTGAAATCTTTAACTTTTGAACAAGGTATCCTTCACTTTTGTTTTGCACTAGACTCTGCAAATTATATAGCCAAGGCCTGTGTACCAAACATTCAGTCTATATAAGAACAGCCCGCAAAGCCCCTCAGTACCACTGTGACCACTGCAGTCCCAGGTACTTTGAAAAAAAATGTCAAGACACAATGGCCTAAGACACAGTCTTTCAGCCATCTCTGGATTTCTCTTTCCTGCACTCCAAACATAGTTCAAACTGAAAATGTTTGCTTGGTACACAAACTTTTTTTTTTTTTTCTAAAAACAGGGCTTTTCTGTGTAGCCTTGGCTGTCTTGGCTTTGTAGACCAGGCTGGCCCTGAACTCACAGTGACCCACCTGCCTCTGCTTCTCTGAGTGCTGGGCTCATAGGTGCCACTGCACCAGGTTACAGACTTAATTTTAAGACTAGGTCAATATCTTGCTTTTTGTCTTTAGTTTTTCTATATGAGGGCTTGGAATGTAGCTCAGTTGGTAAAATGTTTGTCTTGCATCCATGAAACCTTGGGTTTTGGTACACACCTGTAATCCCAATAAGGAGGTACAGTCAGGGGGATCAGAAGTTCAACATCATCTTTATGTGCTTGGAATTTTTGAGGCTAACCTGAAATACGTAAAACCTGATCTTAAAAAAATAAGCTTTACATATAAAAAGCCATTTTTTACACACATGGAACCAATGAACAGGGAAAAGGGTAAGGAAGGTATTATAAACTATCAAGATGGGAGATGACAATGATGTGAGTGTGAAGTGGACATGTGAGAAGTAGTAGCAACAGGACTGAATGATGAATGTGGGGTTGAGAGAAAGGCCAGTATTAAGGGTGGCAGTCATTAAGATTCTTGCTTAGGCAACTGAGTGGTCTGAGATGTGGTGATGTAACAGGGAAATTTCCAACACAGCTCTCAGTCTCCTTTGTTATGGGTCCTGAGAAGGTATAATTGGGGTGGAATCCCACAATAATAATTTTAAAAGCCACACACAGTCATGTGGTGTCCCTCCCCTTCTGGTAGCTTCAGAGAACACGAGGGCAGTTACAGTGGGCCAACTCTGACTTCATAAAGAAGGACTTTCTTAGAGGGCTGGCTGTTAAGCTGTGGAACAGGCTGTCTCTGGAGGAAGTGAGATTACTCTTTACTGAAAAAAGTGGAGAAAGAGCTCCCAGGGACATGACTGGGAAAATGTCTACAGGAGGTGTGGTGGGAGGTTTTGTTTGCTTTAATTATTTTGAAAAACAATCTACTCTTCATCACTTATGCTGACTCCTCCATCCAACTAGGAACCATTTACAAAGGAGGTCCTGAGTTAAAGGACCCCCTCAGTTTCAATTCTTCTAGCATGGCCAGGCCTAACCTGTTCAGACCCCTGCTGAAAAAGTCTGCCCTGTCACTGGGAATATAGCTTAATGTTAGAAGGCTTTCCTAGCATGTATGAGACCATAAATCCAATTACTGGCACAGAGTCGGGAAGGGAAACAATAGCCCATAAAAGAGACCTAGTCGACCAAAGCAGTTGAGCTCATGACTCTTGAGTTCACAGCTCTAGTCACTAGCTTTCTGCTAGTCTTTGGCAGAGGGTGTATGTGTTGCACTAAGCACATTGGCATCTACTATATACAACATGTTAAGGATCAAACCCCTCAGGGAATGATGTCCTTACAAAGATAATTTCTAAACCACTGGTTCTGAAAACTTCAGTCTTAATTTGGGTACATATTCAACTACTAAAAATTCATGATTATTAAGAAGTGGCAAAGTAAACTCATCCAAGTGTTGTGCCAGCCAAATTTGAAAACATCAGTAGTGGAAATTTTGGGAACAGGGACTGTCTCTGAAATGAACTGATTGGCCTGCTCTTTGATCACCTCCCCCTGAGGGGGGAGCAGCTTTACCAGTCCACAGAGGAAGACAATGCAGCCAGTACTGATGAGACCTGATAGACTAGGATCAGAAGGAAGGGGAGGAAAACGTCCCCTATCAGTGGACTGGGGGAGTGGAATGGGTGGAGAGGGTGGAGAAGGGGGAGAGTGGGTGGGATTGGGAGGGGAGACGGGAGGGAGCTACAGGGGGGATACAAAGTGAATAAATTGTAATTAATAAAAATTTAAAAATAACAATATAAAAAAATAAACTCAATCGAATTGGATAATCTCTAGACTGGACAAAGAGCCCCATGGATTTATTCGATTTTGCTTTTGCAGTAAAGCAACTTTGAAGTTAACCCCTACTTCAGCTACCAGAACCTTGAGACAATAAAGCAGTGAAAGTCAGGAGGGCGGGACTGCAGGAGGCGGGGGGAGAGGAGACAGGACCATTTCAGGAGGATCCCAGGGATGTCCTGTTCCTAGGTGGAACCCTACTCCCTTGGGCACTCAGAGGAAAGCCTAAGCTAACTGTCCCAAGCCCAAGCGGCCCAGAAACCATAGGCGCCTCTGAAGATTGCGCAAGTCTTTTCCTCCCCTGCCAGCTCGGTGGCATGTTTCTAAAATCCCCATCTGCACACATAAACAGGGAACATGCAGCCAAAAGCCTCCTCGGCGGTCCAAATTCCAAGCTTCCAGCCGAGGGCGGGAGAATCTCTGCTGTGCGGCCAGTGGCAAGCAGGCGGCAGAGAAGTGCAAACTTTCCAACTGACCCCGCGACCCTCCATGCCCTTTTCCCCCCACTGAAAAAGGGAGAGAGAAGGCGGAAGGAAAGACCCTTGATAGAGGAAAATAAAGAATAGGGGAGGGGGCGTTGAGGCAGAGAGCGGCCTCTAAGAGCTCCCCCTCATTGCAGCCGCCCACTTCCTGAGCTGAGGGTCCAAGCGGAATCTGAGAAACCCGAAGGCATAGCCCTCTCGGATAAGGCGGGGGAGGGGCTTGCGCGAGGCGAAGCGCAGGCGCAGTGCGCGCCTCCATTGTCAAGTGTGACGTAAGCGCCATTGCTATGGCAACAGCCGCCAAAGGGAAAAGGCTGAGCTCTTCCCTTTGGGTTGCAGCGGAGGCGAGGGTTGGCGACTGGAACCCGCTATCTGGGCGCGATGGCGGCAGTCGTGGATCGGCTAGTGGACTACTTCATCGTGGAAGGCTGAGACCCGGAGAAGCCAGGTAAGGGTGTGGGGTGGGCGCTGCCTCAGCTCCGCCTCCACCCCAGACTCTGCCTCCGCCTCCTGGCTCTGCCTCCCTCCTTCCCTGGGCTCTGCCTCCCTCCGCCCCCGAGCTCTGCCTCCGCCCCCGGGCTCCGCCTCAGCCCTGGGCTCCACACCCCGCCCCGGGCTCCTCCCTCCACCCCAGGGCTCTGTCCCCGCCCCGTCCCGGGCTCCTCCTCTGCCGCAGGCTCCGCCCCCAGGTTCAGCCTCCGCCTCCTTCCTCTCCGGGCTCCGCCTCCGCCCTACCAGGCTCCGCCTCTGTCCCCACTAGGCTCCGCCTCTGCTTCCCCTGACTCCACCTCCCTCCTCCCCCGGGCTCCGCCTCCGTCCCCAGGGCTCCCTCCCCACCCCTGGGCTCCTCCCCCGCCTCCCCCTTTGTCTCTGCCTCTGCCCCCCGCAGCCATCCAGTGGGCTAGGTGGTGCTGGGCCTGGCATTGCAGCTGGGAGGCGGGGAGGAGAGAGGGTTGGGTCCGACGGCGGAGGAGCAGCGGGTCTATGGGTGTTGGCCATCACGGAACAGTTGAGCCAGACTGGCTGTGGGCGTGTGTGAGGGACCCACAGGAGGGCGGTTGTGGAGCGAGGCCAGGGCTGTGCAGTTGGGGGCTGGTAGGCTGGGCGGGTCGGGAGAGCCTGCCCGAGTTCCTTCATGAGCTTCTGTGGAGGCTGCTGGTACCCGGGACCGCGCCCTTGGGCCACCAGTGATAGGAGGGGAGGAGCACACTGTGCGGAGTTCCTAGGGATACACTTGTGCCCCGCATCCTGAGGAAGAGTGATGCTGGGACCAGTCCTCCAAGAAAGGAATTGCAGAGAGTTGGGTGCTGCCTCCCGCCTGCCCTCGAGCTCGTGGGGTGGGAGAGCTTGGACATCCGGGTCGAAAGAAAGCAGGGTAATTGGAATGCTACAGGATCCATGCACATTTTTAGGAACATTTTTTTCAGGACGTATATGCCGGCATTCCGGAATGAAATGATTTTTTTAAGTAAAGACAGCCAGCCTCTTGGGTAAAGAGAGCCAGTGTTCTCTCTCACTCAGCTTTCACGTGTTTTGATTGTTCCCTTTATTTGTCAGAGAATTCTTCAGAAGGAACAGTTTGGTAGATACATTGCTGTTTATACTTTGATGGACTTGCACACCCAGGTGTATACAAGGTTCACGCAGACGTATTTTCCTATTTATATCTCTTTGTATTGCTATGTGTAGATAAGCGGGATGAAATAACATAACTATAGAGATGGGGAAACCTCTTTTATTTCAGGTTAATTCCACTTTTACCCTAGCAAGGAATTTTAGCTACCAGCCCTGCAGCCTCTTGTCTCAGGAGGTGCTTAGGTTGTGTTTTGCTGATTGTTAGTCGTTGGTAGCACTAGGGTACCACTATTCTACTCATCTCTTTTTATTGTTTATTTATCCCTAAGAATTTGTTTAAGGGAAGGGATCCTTCACATTTTTTTTTCTCACTACTGCCTAATTGAGCTCACTTAAAAGAATTGCTTGCAGATCAGTGAGATGGCTCAGCAGATAAAGGCTTTTTTTGGGCAACCCTGGAGACCTGAGTTCGATCCCTGAATTAATGAAAAGGTGGAAGGCAAGAAGTGATTGCACAGAGTTGTCTTCTGAACTCCCTATGTGTTCCCTAGTATGCATGATTCACCATCAACATGAACACACACACACACACACACACACACACACACACACACACCCGCTCAAAAAAGAAGTCATTGTGCTGTATTTAGAGAATCTTCTTGCTGCTCCAAAATGTCACGTCATTTCACTTGTCAGTCTCTCACAGATATAGTCTTACCCAGAATGCTAGTGTGGAATATCAGTTTTGTTTTTAATCTTGTTCAGTTTTTAGTTACATTGTTCTTCCTCCTACAAAAAATTTACTTAATTTTTTTTTTTTTTTTTTGATAAATTCTCTCTACAGAACCCTGGCTGTCCTGGGATTCCCTATGTAGAACAGGCTAGTCTTGAACCTACTGAGATCCACCTTCCTCTGCCTCCCAAGTGCTAGGGTTAAAGACCATGCCCATCTTCCCCCACAACAATTTTGAAACAATAACAAACTTTAAAAAGTTCCAAGTATGGCACAGAGTTAATTGCTGTTTTACTTTGGACTATTTTAGAGGACGCTGCTGACCTGATGCCCTGTCACTCAGAATGGTTCAGTGTCAGTATTTTTTACAAACAAGAACGTTGTCCTAATTAATGACAGTGCAGTTATCAAAATAGGAACTTCATGGTACACAGCATTCCATTTAATTTGGATTTTGCTGACTATGTTATTACTCAAACATATGTCGAAGTAAGATGTTACATTTAAGTGTTGTATTGTTTCTTTATGTCTTTAGTCTCTTTCAATATGGAACATTTCCCTTATCTTTTTCATGATCTTGTCACTTTTGATGACTATGGGTCAGTTATATTTTTTCTTCATTAATTTATTTATTTGTTCATTTTACATCCTACTCACAACCCCACTACCTCCTCTTCTCCCAGTCTCACCCTCCCACCCATTTTCCCCATATATCCCCCAACCAACCCACCCTGGGACACCATGTTTCATCAGGATTAAGTACCTTCTCTTTCACTGAGGCAAGACAAGGCAGCCCTGCTAGGGAAATGGAATCCAGAAGGGGGCAACAGAGTCCAAGGCAGAGACAGTCCCTGCTTTTGTTGTTAGGAGACCCACTTGAGGACAAGCAGCCCATCAGTTTCATATTTGTAGGGGGCCTAGTCCAGGCATGTTATTTTGTTGGTGGTTCAGTCTCAATGAGGCCCCACTGTTCCAGGGGAGCAGGCTGCCTAGTTCTTGTGATGTCCTACCCCTCCAACTCCTCAATCCTTCCTCTGACTCTTTCACAAGACTCCCTGAGTTCTGGGGAATTATTTAGCTGTGGGTCTCTGCATCTGCTTTCATTATCTGCTGGATGAAGCCTCTCAGATGACAGATACTACTGGTCTCCTGTCTACAAGTATAGCAGAGTAGTATTAATAGTCTCAGAAGTTGGGTCTCTCCCATGGGTTGGGTCTCAAGTTGTACCAGTCCTTGATTGGCCATTTCCTCAATCTCTGTTCCATCTTTTATCTTTGCATATCCTGTATGGGGACAAATTTGCATCTAAGGTTTTGTGCATTGGTTGGTGTCCCCCTCCATACTCTGGCCACAGGATGTATCTACTTCAGTCTTAATATCCCTGCTGTTAGGAGTCTCAGCCAGGGTCACCCCCATATCTTCTCAGGTGCCTCCCAAATTCCAGGTCTTCATCTGGTTTCAGAGATGCTCCAACACCATTTTTCCTCTCCCCAATCCCTTTTACCCCCATCCCCCTTTACCCACACCTGATCCCCTCTCCTGTTCCTCTCTTCATCCCCCGCTCCCACCCACTTACTCTCTCCATCCACTTCTCATGTCTATTTTATTTCCCCTTCTTCGTGGGATTCAAGTATCCTCTCTTGATCCCTCTGTTTATTTGGGTCTGTGGGTTGTAACATGCTTATCCTGTACTATAAGGCTAATATCACAGGTTAGTTATTTTTGTGGACTGTCTCCGCTCTCTGTGCTCTCATGTATGGATATGTATGCTTGTGCAAGGGTTTCACAACAGTGGTGCACACTGTGTTTTGTCAGGTGGTACATACTTTCACTTTAAGTGTCTACCAGACTTTTCTACTGCAAAGTTAATACCCTTCACCTCCATGAGTACCTTGACACTGTGTCTTGGTCCCCATCAGAATGTTAATGCATTTGCCATACACTTACATCAATATGGATTAATGATTTATGTGCCTTCTGTAGTGGACTGGACTGTTACTGTTTGATTTAGTCTGCTGGGGCTAAGTGACAAATGATTTATAAACAAAGGTTTTACTTTTCACAGTTGTGAACTCTGGAAAGTCTAAAGTTAAATTATAAGGTCTAGTTGGGGGCATGCTTGTCTACAGTCCTGTTTTCACTTTAAACTCGGTGTTCAAAAGGGCCACATGATTTTATAAAGTCTCTTCAATAAGGTTATGAACCTATTTATAAGGGCTTCACCTCCCAGACCTGAGTACCTCCCAAAGGTCTCATGCAGTTCTATTACTTTGGGTCTCAGAACTTCAACGTAGGAATTTTGGGAGGACATAGATATGCAGATCATTATGATGTTTAAATTGTTTTGTCATTTGACCAATGAGAGCTTATAAATCTGGCTTCTGTGTCTTTTTTTCTTTCCATTTTTTAATCTTAATTTTTATTAATAACACTTTATTCACTTTGAATCCCTCTATGCTCCCTCCCTCCTCTTCTCCCAATCCCATCCTCCCTCCCCCTTCTCCACACATGTGCCTCCCCAAGTCCACTGATAAGGGAGGTCCTCTTCTCCCTCCCTATGATAATTGTCTATCAGGGCTCATCACAAATAGCTTCACTGTCTTCCTCTGTGGCCTGGTAAGGCTGCTCCCTCCTCAGGGGGAGGTGATCAAAGAGCAGGCCAATCAGTTCATGTCAGAGACACTCCCTATTCCCATTACAATGGAACTCACTTAGACACTGAACTGCCGTGGGCAACATCTGTGCATATTTCTAGTTTATCTCCATCAGTGGTCCTTGGTTGGATTATCAGTCTCAGAAAAGACCCCTCTGCCTAGATTGTTTTGGTTCTGTTGCTCTCCTTGTGGAGCACGTTTCCTCTCCAGCTCTCATTATTTCCTACTTCTTTCTTGAAGTTCTGTGCACTCTGCCCAAAATTTGGCTACATGTCTCAGTATCTTCTCTGATATCCTGCAGGGTAGAGCCTTTCAGATTCCATCCATGGTAGGCTAATGTCCTGTTCTGTTTTCTTCCTCTTCTGATGTCCATCCTCTTTGCCTTATTGAATGAGGTTTCAGCATCTTAGCCAGAGTCCTCCTCGTTTATAAATTTCTTTAGTTGTACAGATTTTAGTATGTTTATCCTATATTATATGTCTAATATCCACTTATGAGTAGTATATACCCTGTGTGTCTTTCTGCTTCTGGGATACCTCACTCAGGATGATCTTTTCCAGTTCCCACCATTTGCCTGCAATTTTTATGTTTTTATTGCTGAGCAATATTCCATTATGTAGATGTACCACAATTTCTGTATCCATTCCTCAGTTGAGGGGCATATGGGTTGGTATTATGAATAGAGCTGCTACACACATGGTTGGACAAATGTCCTTGTTGTATACTTGAGCATCCTTTGGATATATGCTTAAGAGTGGTATAGCTGAATCTTGAGGAAGAACTATTTCTAATTGTCTGAGAAAGTGCCAGATTGATTTTTAAAGTGATTATACAAGTTTACATTCCCACCAGGAGTGGAGGAGGGTTCCTCTTTCTCAAAATCCTCTTCAGCATGTATTGTCACTTCAGCTTTTGATCTTAGCTATTCTGATGGATGTAATGTGAAACCTCAGGATTGTTTTGATTTGCATTTCCCTGATGACTAAGGGCATTGAGCATTTCTTTAAGTGTTTCTCTTCCATTCCTCCATTGAGAATTCTCTGTTTAACTCTGTAGCCCATTCTTTAATTGGATTACTTGATTTGTTGCTGTTTAACTTCTTGAGTTCTCTATATATTCTGGATATTAACCCTCTTGTCAGATATAGGTTTCTACCCCTGTGCAAATGGAATTTCCACATTGCTTCTGATTTTCATTGTTGCCACAGTTCTCTTGATATAAATAAATGTAACAAAAGTCTTTGTTGGAACCAGTCAGCTAATATTAGAAAAAAATCCATAATTTGAGATATAGTCTAACTTTTTGGAATCATTTGGAGACAGTATATATTTACATAGCCATGGATGTTTTAGAACTCAATCTGTGGAGCTGGGCATGGTGGCACGCACCTGTAATCCCAGCACTCAGGGAGCAAGAGGCAGGCAGATCTCTGTGAATTTAAGACCAGATTGGTCTACAAAGTGATTCCAGGACAGATGAGGATACACAAGCCAATTTCCCCTCCAAAACAAAAAACAAACAAACAAGCAAAAAAAAAAAAAAAAAAAAAAAAGAAACAAACAAAAGAATTCACTCTGTGTACCATGCTGACCTCAAACTCAGAGAGAGTGGACTGCCTCTGACTCCCAGTCTAGGATGACAGGGATATACTTCTGAGCCAAGCTGAGATATGTTTTTAAAATGACCTATTGTTGAATCCAGGAATGAAAGGATAAAATGAGATGTGCAGAGGAACCATTATTCTTTCAATAAACAGTAATAATTCTTCAAATTCTTTAGTTATTTGTACTTCCAAATCATTTCTGATGTTGTCAGTAAGTGAGTTCTTTCCTTTGCTTTGTTAATTTCATCCATTTAAAAATGTTTGAGTGTGTTTGCATGTATACACACCTATGCCATGGTGTGTATGTGCCAGCGAGAGGACAACTTATTGCTGTTTATTACCTACATCCCCTATGTGAGTTCTAAACTGGAAACCCAAGTAGTCTTTTAGCCAGTGAACACACTCGCCCTTATTTGGGTTTAATTATTTTTATGTATGTGGTGGTGTGTGAGTTTGCATACACAATAGCCCAAGTATAGAAATATTTAAAAAATCTGTTGGAGTAATATGGGCTATGCAGAGATTGAGCTCAAATCATCATGTGTAACCACAACCAACTTTACACACTGAGACAATTTTCTGACATTCACTTGTAGTTCTGAGAAAGAGTTATGAACAAATCTTTACTCCTGAGAATGAATTAACACATTCCAAAACACAAAAGCAGTAAATCATTTTCATTTGCAAACAGCCTTTTTTAAAATTATTTCATTTTATCCCATCCTTAGATGACAATATATTTATACTCAGAACATAAGACAGTATTTTACTGATGTAAAGTTTCAACTAAGTTTAATTGAGTATCAGTGAGCTCAATGGGGAATGTTTGTGGTTTTGCAAAACTGGCAACATGATCTTGACGATCATATAAGTTTGGTAAAAATAAAGCCCACAAAGCTTTCACACACTCTTCAAATCTCTATCATGGCCTAAGAACCCATAGTCACATTACACATACAAAACATGCTTTTTAAAAATAAATCTCATTGTTGATACAATACCTAGCACCTCTCGATAATTCTCTTAGAAGACAGTACTTCAAGATGATGTGCCTTATAGTAAATAAAGGGAACATGAGGAGGCATGGAACTTCAAACAATACATGCATACATACATACATACATACATACAATTAAGCATTTTAACATTAATTTTGGTAAAAATACGTTGACAAAACAAAACACATTGGGGAAACATCTTGAAGGGTGGCACATGAGAATCAAGATTTAAATTGTAGCCATGACTAATTGGTGACATCCAAACAAAGCTTGAAAACAAATGTTTCAAATGAATTTGTGAAAACATGAAAATCAAAAGCACCACACTTTCTCAGAGACCCTTTCTTGAAGAGCCTGATCACACACTGTTTGATATTAATAAGGAATGGACTGCATGGATGATCAGAATGCCATTCTATCCATTGCAGCAGAAAAATACCTATCACCAAATGGAAATGCATAAGAAGATGAACAACAGCCACAGAAAGAAGATCAGAATTACCTAATAAATGTTTGTGAATGGATTGCTACACATAAAGCAAACATCAAAACCTACTCAATGTTTCAAAATATAGACCATAATCATAATTGGTGATATCCTCACATTACCATGTGAACATGGTAAATAATTTATTTCCTTCAAGGCTATGATAAAAACAGATTTAAAAAGATTTCTTTTCATGAAAATGAATATATCTATTATGCCCAAAGTCATTAAATCTTTTACATAAATAGGGTTGCTCTCTTCTATGAATTCTTTTCTACTTCTTGACATCAAGATAATATATAAAGGATTCAAGATATTTACAGAACTAGAGATATAGCTGTGCAGTTAAGACAAATTCATTTCCAGGATCTAGATTGGGGTTTTGAAAACTTCCTGTAATCCCTGGTTAAAGAAAAACCAAATGGTCTGTTCTTCCTGTAGACTAGAATGCATAGGCACATAAACACACAAAGACATATTGTTATCACATAATGGAAATTAAAAAAAATTCCTAAACTAATATGTTTACTCATGAATATTTTTCATGTGTAACCATTTATTCCTGTAGCTCAGGTGTTGAGGTACCTACAGGCTTGTCTACAGAGTTTTTCTTCATCATGAATTCCTTCATGTAACAGACATCAAACATGTAGGTTTGAAGTCAGAGAAATGAATCCTTCTCAGTTGGTGGTGTCATTTGGGAATGTTTAAGAAATGCAGCCCTGCTGTTGGAAATATGTTACTTGGGATGGGCTTGATAGTTTTCAACTGCATATCATCTGTAGTTCCCACACTCTGCTTCATCCTGTAGGTTGATGATGTGAGCTCCAAGCTTCCTACTTTATCTGCCAGTGTGACACACTTTTGATGTCCATTTCATAGTGATCCCATATCCCTCTGAAACTGAAACAAAAAGTAAACACTTTTGGAAGTTACCTTAGACATTGTGTTTTGTCACAGAAAAGGCACTAATACACACCATAAATTTTACAACTGGATGATTCATTTAATGTAATTGAAGAGAATTGTAAAATCTAAAAGGGTTACCTCAATGTATAAATTCATAGACCTTTTGTCCATATGAGCTAACAATTGAAAACAAAACAAGGATGGATGTCATAATGTATGAATACATTGTTGACACTTGTTAAAATCTCCCCACCAATTAATCTTGTATAAATGAATGCAAGTTGGTTGGTCAAAGATCTTAACAAATCTTTTATTCTAACAGATATCCTTCAGAATGGATTCTTTCAGGTTCTCAAAGTCTACTGTGATATGCAAAGGCTTTATCAGGTTGCTTACACACTCTGAAACACTCTTTAAGTTCATAGTCCATAAGAAAGCTACAGACTTCCCAATAGCTGACCAGCTTTTGTTATTCATCATTTGTTCCACAAAATGTGATGGTTCCATACCATGGCTTCTGTTCCCTAAACATAATGACTGTTCCAAACTAAAATTTCTCTTCCCTAAAACATAATATGTCTTCCTAACCACAAAAGAACAAATGGATATGATTTGTTCTACTGTAAAACCTACATTTTGCATCAGTTGACATCATCAATGACATAAAGACATCACATATCCCTAAATGTTGATTGATGGAAAAAATTATTTGTAAGACAGCACAGACAGTTTTGATTTTTCAAACTCAGAACCTCTGTAATTTTCTGTCTCAGTGGGTGTGTAGGTGTCACAGTTGAGCTCAAAGATTGTTATGTGGCCCTAATCAAGCAGTAGTGCCTGGATGACAATAAATTTTTGTCATTTGCATTGAACTAGTGTTTGAGTTGTAGTGAGTGGGCTGAAGAATACTGAGGCCTTACCACAATGATTATAGTCACAGAATTCTTCTCCAGTATGAAACTTTTATGACCATGAAGACTATAGATATGTGCAAGGCCTCACATTTTAACACATCTATAAGTTTTCTCTCAGTACAAATTCTTTCATGATGATGTTAATACATTCATAGTCTTTCTGTGTGAATTCTGTATGAATTCTTCCATGACTTTGAAGATGATTCTGATGAGAAAAAAGTTTTACCACATTGATTATATTCATAAGATTTCTCTCCATTATGTGTTCTTCATGTCTTAGGAGATTTTATGTTCACAGCATTTCTCTTCAGTGTGTGTTCTTTTATGTATTTGTGGATTGTTATGCCTTGCAAAGGCTTTTCCACATTGGTTACATTCATAGGGTTTCACTCCAATATGTTTTCTTGTCTTGGGAGATAACTGTTACATGGAAAGCCTTTATGATATTAGTTATATTCATAGTTTTTCTCCAGTATGCATTTTTTATGTATTAGAGATGAGATGACTGTGTTGTACAAAGGTGAAACCACACTGTTTACATTCATAAGGTTTTTCTCCATTGTGTGTTATTTTATGTTTTCAGAGACTACTCTGAAATGGGTACATTCATGAGGTTTCTCTCCAGTGTGTGTTCTTTTATGTTTTTGGAGACTACTATGACATTCAAAGGCTTTACCACATTGGTTACATTTATATGGTTTCTTTCCAGTATGGGTTCTTTTATGCATTAGGAGATGACTGTTACATGAAAATATTTTACCCCACTGGTTGCATTCATAAAATTTCTCTCCAGTGTGTGTTCTTTTTATGTATTAGAGATGACAGTTACATGCAAATTTTTATCACACTGATTACATTCATATGGATTCTTCCCAGTGTGTGATCTTTCATGCATTAGGAGAGGAGTATTAAAAAAATGATTTACCACATTGGTTGCATTCATAAGGTTTCTCTCCAGTATGGGAGAGACAAGGACCAGAACCAGGACCAGTATTCTCCTGTTTCACTGTCTCCTAATTAATCTGCTAGCCAGCAGAGGGCGCTGGCTCTGAGCCACCACTGGTGGCAGAATAGAACTCTAGACCTCTGGAAGAGCATCTTGTGCTCTTAACCTCTGAGCAGTCCTGTTAGTCATCCCTCTCTTCTCCTGCAGTTCTTTTCATCCTTCAACTGTCTCCTGTGTCTCTGAGCACTTTAGTGGTGATAGGAGGCAACTTCTCCATCAATTATCTCTGGAATGGTTGACGGTTTCATCAGCGGAGCCTGCTAGGCTGGTGGCCTGCAGGGAGAGCCCATGAGGGGAAGGTTCTAGCAGGGTGACTCTGGGAAGTGACCATGCTTCCTCAGCATTGTTCTGGGTGGAACTCGGAACCCCAGTTGCCAGGTAACAGGAGGCCAGCAGCAGCAACAGCAGCCTGGACAGGCCAGCCAGTCCAGAGGAGCTGGAGAGATGAGTCTGTTCTGCTTCCAGACCTTCAGGGGTTCTGGTCTCAGAGAAGACAGCAGTGGTCACCTGTGCTGCTGCTGGAGACATGTGGTGCTTACCCTGACACATTTCTGGCCTGTTTCCCCTGGGAGACCAAGGTAACCAGGGCCACCCTGCAGCAGGGAAGCTTTCTGGTCCACCCTACCCCTCATCCACCATGGTCGCAGCCTGGGAGAGTGTTCCTGTTGGGACAGTGAGGAACACTTATCATGTCCGCTTCCTGCTTAGGTGTAGGGAAAGGGGTCATTGGTGCCCCTCGGGTTTTGCATACTTAAGACCTCCCTCCTGCCCTGGTCCTTCCTTATAGCGAAAGGGAGTGAGCCTTCCTGCATGGCATCCCCATGCTCAGCAATGATGGCATGGACTATGTGGAGCAGATGATTCCCTATTTCCCACGGCTGTGCAGAGGGACGACAGGGTATCTCTCTGCTTCTTTCTGGCCCTTTATCCAACGTTTGCCACTATCTGGATGGTTCTGGACCTGATCCTGAAAAGGCAGGAGAGCAGCAGCAGCCTGGACAGACCAGCCAGGGATCTAGCCAGCCCTCAGATCTCCTTCTGCTGTTTCCCAGGAGGACCCAGGGGAGGCACCTGGTGAGAGAGCAGCTGATTCCACCCCCGTGTCCCACAGGGGAAGTGTCCTGAAGCTCTGTCCAGTGAAGCAGAGGAGGATGCCTGTCAACTTGACTGTCCTGCGGGTAGGAGAGGGGACTATGAATTCTCTGGAATGGAGAGGCCATCTTGGGTTAGCTCATTCTATTCTGCGTGCCTTCAGGCTGCTCCCCTATCCCAGATGATCACTCACCCCTTTCTGTGCTCAGATCCTGGGCTACTTGGGGTCTCAACTGCAGAGCTGCCCATGCAAGAGGACTTGGTGGCACAGGAGAAACGGAGCCTGGGTTTGGGGTCAGATGCTAAGCCCCAAGAGGATGCTGAGCTCCTGGATCCCATGGCTGTGGGACCCCCAGTCTTGCCAGAAGCTGGACCAGTGCAACCTCCGGCTTTAGCATCAGAGGACACACAGGCCCTTGTGGACCTGGCGGATGAGCTACTGTTTCTCTCCACTGTGGTGCACTTGGGGGCACCCGATCCCCTGTCCTCGCTGCCCAAGGTAGACATATAGTTGGTACAATTGCTGGCTGAGCTGCACCCAGCGCCTGCTCCCCTTAGAGAAAAGATTCCCTTTATTTTGTATATTTTTAAATTGCTGTTTTTCACTGTTGCGTTATTGTTGTTGGTTTCATATTATTATTAAAAAGGTGTTGCTTACTCAACTTAAGTGATGTATTCAGAGATGGGGCCTCCCCATCTGCCCACAGTAGGTGGAGCCATTCCTGGGCTGTGGTTCCTGACTGAGCCAAGGGGTATGGAGCCTGTTTTTGTGTGAGAGTTTCCTGCAGTTGGGCATGTGCATCCATCTATAGAAGATGCTGCCAGGTGTGTAGTTGGTGTCCAGGGGGTCTACTGGGATAGATTGAGCCCCAGAAAAAAAGCCCAACAGGGCAGTGCTTGACAGCAGACTTTTGGGGCCACAGCTGGGCCAAGAGCTAGGCTCTGAGGACCAGGACCAGGACCAGGAACAGTACCAGGACCCAGCTCTGTGGACACTATCCCTGAGGGGGGAAACCTATAATTTGAGATACAGAGTACATTTTGGGGGATCATTTAAATCCATGATATTTCTACATAGCCATGCCTGTTTTAGAACTCAATCTTTGGAGCTGGGCATGGTGGCACACACCTGTAATCCCAGCACTCAGGGAAGAAGAGACCTGAATTTGAGGCCAGCCAGGTCTACAAAGTGAGTCTAGGACAACCAAGACTACACAAAAAAAATTCTGTCTAAAAAACAAACAAATAAATGAATGAAACAAACACAAAAGAGAGAACTCACTCTGTGGACCAAGCTGACCATAATCTCAGAAAGATAAGGTTGCCATGGACTCCCAGGTCTAGGATGACAGGGATGCACCTCTGAGCAAAGCTAAGATATTTTTTAATGACTTATTCTTGAATCAAGGAATGAAAGGATAAAATAAGATGTACAAAGGTAACATTTTTTTCTTTTAATGAACAGTAATAAGTCTTCAAATTCTATATTTATTTACAATTGCAAAATCATTTCTGATGCTGTCAGTAAGTGGGTTTTCTCCTTTGCTTTAATTTCATCCATTGAAAAATGTTTGAGTATGTATGTGCCAGTGAGAGGACAACTTATTGCTGTTTACTATCTGTTTACATCCCATATATGAGTTTTTGAGATGAAACCCAAAGAGTGTTTTGGCCAGTGAAAAAACTAGCCCTTATTTAGGTTTAAAAATTATTTATGTATGTACTGGTGTGTGAATTTGTATATACAAAGGCCCAAGTATATAAATATTAGAAAAATTCAATAGGAGTAATATTGGCTACTTAGAAATTGAGCTCAAATCATCAGGCTTAGAAACAACCAACTATTCCCACTGAGACAATTCTCTGACATTCACTTGTAGATCTGAGACAGTGTTATGAACAAATCTTTACTCCTAAGAATGAACTAACACATTCCAAAAAATGACAGCATTATATCATTTTAATTTGTACAAAGTATTTATTATTCAAATTATTTTATTATTCTTTCTTCCATCCTTATATGACAATAGGTTTATAATCTGGATAGAAGACAATATTTTACTGATGTAATATTTCAATTAAGTTTATTTGAGTATCAATGAACTCAGTGGGGAATGTCTGTGGTAAGCAAAACTGGCAACATGACTTTGAACATCATATAAAATGACCAAAATAAACCCCACAAAGCTGTCACCAAGTCTTCACACATCTGTCATGGCCTAAGAACCCATAGTAACATTACACACACACAACATGCTTTTTTTTTGAAATAAATATCATTGCTGTTACATTATTTAGCACCTCTAGATAATTCTCTCAGAAGGCAGTACTTCAACATTATGTGTCATGTAGTAAATAATGGAACCATGAAGAATGGAACATCAAACAATACATACATAATTATGGATTAGATATAACATACATACAGTCATACATACCTACATACACACTATTAAGCATTTTAACATTAATGTTGGTAAAAATAGAACACATTGGGGAAACATCTTCCACCCTTGGACTTGTACTCAGATGGCTGACACATGATAATCAAGATTTCAAATGCAGTTTTGCCTAATTACTGACAACCAAATCAGGCTTGAAAAAAACATCTTAAAGGTATTTGTGAAAATGAAAAACAAAATCACCACACTTTCTCAGAGACCCTTCATTGAAAAGCATGATCACACTCTACCTGATATAAATAATCAATGGATCATATAGATGATGGGAATCCCATTCTATACTTTGCAGCAGAAAAATACCTATCACCAAGTAGAAATGCATTAGATCAACAACAGCCACAGAAAGAATATCAGAAAGACCTAATAAGCTTCTGTGATTGGATTTGATAAACATACAGCAAACTTCAATACCTACACCAATGTTTCAAAATATAGAACACAAACCACAATTGGTGACCTCCTCCATTACATTATAAGTGAACATGGTAAATAATTTACTTCTTCTCCAAAGCTATGATGAAAAAACAGATAAAAAAATGTTTCTTTTCATGATTAGATTCTTAGGGTGTACAGATTTTAGTTTGTTTATCCTGTATTATATGTCTAATACCCACTTATGAGTGAGTATATACCCTGTGTGTCTTTATGCTTCTGGGATACCTCACTCAGGATGATCTTTTATAGATCCCACCATTTGCCTGCCAATTTCATGATTTCCTTATTTTTAAATGCTGAGTAGTATTCCCTTGTGTAAATGTACCATAATTTCTGTAACTATTCCTCAACTGAGGGGCATCTGGGTTGTTTCCAGCTTCTGGCTATTACAAATAAATCAGTTACAAACATGGTTGAACAAATGTCCTTGTTGTATACTTGATCATATTTTGGACATGTGCTGGATCTTGATTTTGAGGTAGCACTATTCCTAATTTTCTGAAGAAAGTGCCAGATTGATTTCCAAAGTGGTTGTACAATTTTACATTCCCACCAGCAGTGGAGTAGGGTTCCCCTTTCTGCACATCCTCTCCAGCATGTGTTGTCACTTGAGTTTTTGATCTTATTCATTCTGATGGGTGTAATGTGAAATCTTGGGGTCATTTTGATTTGCATTTTCTTCTGATAACTAAGAAAGACTTTTGAGGGGACAGGAGTTCCACAAGGAAAGCAACAGATGAAAAACTACTGGGCACAGGGGTCTTTTCTGAGCCTGATACTCCAACTGATGAACATGCATGGAAATAACCTAGAACCCCTAGAACCCCTGCCCAGATGTAGTCCATGGCAGCTCAGTCTCCAACTGAGATCCCTAGTAATGTGAGCAGGAACTGTCTCTGACACAAACCCAGTGGCTCTTTGATCACCTCCCCCTCAGGGGGGTGCAGCCTTATGGCCACAGAGTAAGATAATGCAGCCAGTCCTGATGAGACCTGATAGGCTATGGTCAAATGAAAGGGGAGGGACAACCTCCCTATCAGTGGACTTGGGGTGGGAAATGGGAGGAAGTTTGGAGGGATGGTAAAGAGAGAGGAAGAAGGATGGGGCTACAGTGTGGATACAATGTGAATAAACTGTAATTTATAAAACCATTAATAAATTTTTAAAAAGTGAAAAAAAAAACTATCTTTCATTATTAGAATTTTTTTTTGTTTTTTTTGTTTGTTTCCCAGGATTTTTTTTTTTTTTTTTTTTTTTAAGAGATTCTCTGTATGGCCTTGACTGACTTGTCATGTTTTCTAGACCAGGCAGGCCTTGAACTAACACAGATCCATCTCCCTCTGCCAGTCATAGTGCTGGTATTAGAGGAATTTGCCAACAGTCCAGGCTTTGATTTTTTTTTTTTAATTTAATATTTAATTTAATTTAATGTGTTTTAATTTTGAGGCATGGTGTCTCAGTGCATCGCTGCCAGTCCAGGACTCTCTTTGTAAACCAAGATGACTTTGAACTCACATAGACCCACCTTCATCTGCCTCCAAAGTGCTGGGACTAAGGATGTGTGCCACCATGCCTGGCAAGACTTTCTTATAGCGTAGGCACACTATGTGATTTCAGACATATCTAGTCATGCAGGTGCAAAAATAACATGTTTTTTTTAGACAAGATTTCTCTCTGTAGCTGTGCATGTCCTGGACTTGTTTTGTGGACCAGGGTGATATTGAACTCACACAGCAGCATGCTTGTGTCTCCTGGAATCAGATGGGATTAGAGACATGTGCCAACATGCCTGGCTCAGATTTTTTGTTTTAATCTTATTTTTGTTTTTTTTTTAAGACCAGGGTTTCATTGTGTAGGCCTGTCTATCCTGGACTCTCTTTGTCAACCAGACAGACATTGAACTCACAGATTGGTCTGTGTCTGTCCTCTGTTTTCTCATGTGCCTGGATTAAAGGCTTGTGCAAGCACACCTGGCAGGACCTTAGACATTTAAGGATTTGTTTAAGAGAGGGATTCATATATCCTAATCTTTTTATAAGGTTTCTGAGTCATTGGATGAGGGTGTGTCTGATTATTATTATCATGTGTGTGTGTCTGTGGGTGCATAGATGTTAAATCAGTCATTGCTGCCTTTCTCACAGTCCTTCTCAGAGCAGAGCTTTTATTCTCATGACTAAGAAATTTTATTTTATATTTTTAGAAAAATATCTCTTAGCCTTCCTGTGTGTGTGAGGGTGTGATATACCCTGGATCTGGATTCACAGATAGTGGTAGGTGTTAGGGATTGAACCTAGGTCCATCTTGAAGAGTAGACACTGCTTTATCTACTGTTCATTATGTAATTTTAAAACTATAGTATTAATCACTGTCAAACAAAATGGTACAATTCATCAGATTGTGAAATTTTGGGGGTGAATAAAACTCAGAGACGTTCCTCCCACTGCCTGTAGGAATGCTGGGATGACAGGCGTGTGCTGCCTCACCCATGTTTTTTTTTTTTTTTTTAATATTTGAAAGAGAATTATTATCTGTGTCTGACTCCCAATGACGTAATTAAAGGAGACCCAAGGACTCTTTCTCCAGCTACCAGGGCCTGGGCCTTTTTACTGTAGTAGCAGGAGCAGCAGAAGCAGAAACAGCAGCTACATGTGTTAACTTCCGGGACAGGGGCGGGGCGGTGACATCACAAAGCTTCTGACCAATCGTGATGCCAGGGTCTGTATGGCGTGGCAGGGAGATTTACATACACCCTGACCAGGGAAAAGGCTGTGTGGGCTCTGAGGATGACGTTATGACACAGCAGCCATCAGCATAATGAAGAGGATCACTGGGCCTACTGCCAGGCTACTGGCCTAACCACCTGAGACTTAAGCCCAGGAACACCAACATGTGATGGTGGGTACAGCACATGGGGTTTTCTGGCATTGTAGGCATTACCCTGGCAATGGTGTATGTGGGAGAAGGGGAGAGAGGCCAGTGCTTGACTGCAAGCAATCCCAGTAGGCATCGCGTTGCCTGTACGCCATTTTGGTAGTTCTCAGATTCAATCCCAGAAGTCCTTGCTCCGAAGCCATGTTTGTAGTTCTCAGGCAGGTGGGTCTCTGCTGCGATGCATCTTGGGACTGTTGGTATTTCACTGACCAGAGCGCTCCCAACTGGGAAACAATGATAATGGTCGGTCTGTGACTAGAAGCTTTGTGTTTACGAACCCGTGTCCGAGGCCAGGGAGATGCCAAGGGCAGATTGGGAATCAAAGCTGGATCTCTGCTCTCTGCAGGGAGATTCCAATCAAAGCCGGAAGGGGCGGGACTTCCACAATAGGTAGTATCTTAGCGGGTTTTTCCCAGGAACAGCATCCTTCCTATTCAAGCTCTTCACCAGAACTCCAGAAGAAGGAGCCCGCTGGGTTCCCTAGCCACCGCCTGCCTGCCTGGAGTCCCCTAGCGGCTCATGAGTGGGGCCGACTGCAGGCAGGGAGATGGCTGGAAGAGAGAGACACAAGTCTCAGCTCCCAACCCTCCAGCTTGCATCATGGGGAGATGGGTTTACCCCTCCTGGGTGTGAGGTTGTGCACGACCATGTACATGGTGTTCTGGCGCCCTCTGCTGGCTTGCAGGTGCACGAGCAGGCAGGACACTATAAATAATGTTTAGGGTGCTGGGGGCTGAGTAGTTAAGGTGCTCTGTGCTTAGTGGCTAGGGTGCTGGGGACTAAGTACACAAGGATCTGGCCACATCTGCTGGCCTGAACCATACACATTTGGACAAAGAGGAAAAAAGAAGGTGGAGGAGAAGGAAGAAGGAAAGGAAGGAAAGAAAGACAAATGTCTGTGTGGGTTTTACAGAAAAATTCCCAGCTAATTAAAATGTGGGTACTATTTGGTGTTGATTTGCTGAACTTCAACCAACATACACAGGAAAATGTACAGGTATTCTATAGTGATATTAATAATTGATGTTTTTCCACATGGCAAATAAAATATTTTAGCCAGAAGGAAGGTGTGGAACATGGCACACCAATTTACAGATTATATTTAGAGTCTGTATCAAATAAGAATGATTTGATGAACGTTTTCAGAGGAAGCTTCTCATATTCAAAGACAAGAACTATCCCTGGATTAATGAATTTTCTCTAGTCACCTACACCCTCCCAGTACCCAGGAGATTCTTACTTCCATAAGTTCCAGATTGACAATTTTGATTGTTCACATCCTGCTTTGCTGTGTGGAAATAATAAACCATACCCAGGAAATATTTCTATAAAGATTAAACTGGAAAAAATGATGTGATGACCATTTCTGAGCCTAGCTATTCCATATGGTGTGCAGTGTATGCAGTGGTGCTTGCCCTCTATAAAATGCTGTTGAGCAAAACAGAAATGAGATCTGAAGAAGATACAAATACCGACTGACTTTAACCATGGCAGGGGAGCATTACTTGTAGGCCAGGGAAGCATTGGGATCTTACATCATTGGTAAGTAATTTATGTGGTGAAGCCAATAAAACATTTTCATCTTATAAGTAAAAGTATAAGTTAAAATGGAAAAGGGTTCTGTCACAGAGTACATACGTATGTCTGTAGTTTTCTTCATGATTTTTTTACATTTTAATGTTTAGTTGAATGAAGACTATTAAAATGATTCGCTGCTTTCCTCAGTGCATGTTGTAGTGTGTTAGATCAAGATTGATGCGGTTGACATGAAATTAAAGAACAAAGACAGTTTCTGGCTTTAGTCCAGCCTCTGAGGTTTCATTCAGTAATTGTGTATGTCCACAATTATTCTTGAGCATGGGGTAGATTTGAGCAAGCATTTCCAGTCTTGAGGTATTTTCTTTAGTGCCTGTCTTTGTGAGGGTTTCTATTGCTCTGATCAAATACTGTGTGTGTGTTCATAAAATAACAATAAAATAAACACCATAGTTTTGCAAAAGAGCAATGAGTGGTGTGTGGGAGTGTTTGGAAGGAGGAATAAGGAGAGGATAATGATGAAATTATGCTTGAAATTACATCATAATTGGAAAATAAAAGAAATAATAAAATAGTAAATAAAATCACTATCATTGATGTATTAAATGTTCCTTGAAGGCAGCAAAATTCTCATTGAAATTTTGTCTAGCATCTTTGCCACTTTTTTAATAAAATTGAGTTCGTACTACTGACCTTTGTCTGAAAGATATTTATAAATTTCCATTATTTTGTTGTTTTTTTTTAGTGTTTACTTAGATTTTTTTAATTTGATTATTATAGGTTACTTTCATTTCTCTGTTTACCTATAACCTAACTACAGTCACTTAGAACATTTAGTTTTCCTATAAAAAGGAAATGTTGTTCAGCCTTGAAAACATACATATAGCATTATAAAAACATGCAGTTTATATTTCAAAGTACATGTGTATATAACACATGAAATAACAATAAAGAAAGAAGCCATAAATTTGAAGGTGAGCCGGAGGGGGAGTATGTGGGAAGGCCTGGAGGGAGAAGAGGGAAGGAAGAAATTTTGTAATGAAATTATAGCCTCAAAACAGTTTATAATTGTAATATCCAGAAGTGAATACCCAGGGTGAAAAGACTGAGACTGATGAATTCAAGGTCAGGGACTGATATTTGTATCTTTCTGTATACCTAAACTTAATCTGTTTAGGCATCTTGATGAGGAAGTCAAAGGTTTTATTTAGGTGTGAATCCCCAATTCCCAGACTTGGAGCCTGGTGCTTTACCATCTGAGCTACTGAAGGCTTTCTGGTCTCTCTGCCACAAAAATCACTATTTAAATACTTTCTGTTACTTAACAACAGGAGGTCTTAATTAGACTGACAAAGAGCTCCAGGCTTGTTTACTCAGAGACTTTGTTCAGGCCTCTAGGGGTTCAGTGACAATCCTCTGTCCTCTCTCTGGGGCAGGGTCCCTGGGATGGTGGAGGTTTAGGGGCCCATTAACCCTCTGCAAATGAAAATGGAGAGAAAAGAAAGGATAAGGTCACATCCACTGAAAAAAAGTGGATGAAACAAGAAATTTTACCAACACATTCCCACAAGATTACATATGATGATGATGTTGATGTCAGCTAGCATCTCCTCTGCAGAAACTGCAGCATGTTCAGGGTGCCCTTGGGGAAAACATCTTCCCTGACCAGCTGTAATGGCTGGTTCACATATACATCCACACACATACGCAAATGATCAGACATATGAAGCTGTACATATTTATCCACCTATTTCATGGATGTTACAAAAGGAGCACCTTACAGCCAGATAATTGACATATTTTCATGTAACATCAATAAAACACAGACATATTTCATGCAAAAACATCGATATACATATTCACATATTTACCACTTATTCATGAGGCAAATTCCAGTAGGCTTCAACCTGGTTTATTGTCTGGTCATAGCTTTTATATTTCTGATACAAAAGAATTACTTGTCACAGATAATGATGAATTTGAAAATGCAACAGGTTACATGTATTTACATTAAAACTAAAAATTGTGTATGTTTGTATTGATTATACAAGTTTGTAGCGAGTTCAGAATGACAAAGGGAAACAAGAATTAGAGGTTAACAGGGTACAAGAAGATACATGCCTGTTCAATTAGGACTTAACTAGCTACATATTCTCCAGCTATCTCTTATTTTATAGTGAGTTCAGGACAGAAATTTTATCTGTCTTTCATTCCAAGATACAAAGTGAATTTAGACTGACAGTATTTTATGCCATAAGCTGACAAGACATAAGGAATTACAGTGAAACAATTTGTATATCTTGACATTAAGTTTTGTATTTAATTTAGACTTTTTTGGTAGCCCCATTATAATTTGCATTTTGGGAAGAATAAAGTTGCCTATATTTGTGGTATATACAAGAATTAGTGGAGCCATTCCTCGAGTGAGAGCTTATCTGAAGCAACAAATCTGTCTCAAACTCTTTTCTTAGTGAGGTATCTGGAGAGCCACAAAAGTATTTATTGCAGCCATAAATCTGTAAAATTGTTTTAGAAGTTCTAAAACAAGTTACCTTCTAAAATTGTTTTAATCAAATCAGGAATTACATGATCAGGAATTAATTCATCTGAACAGCAGTGAATCTTCAAAAAGATCAGATAATTTATTGAATCTTAGTGGGTAAAAACCCAGAACGTGAGTGTTCGCATAAAACCAGAATTTTTTATAATATTTTACTTTTATTAATTACGGTTTGTTCCCTTTGTATCCCACTTGTAGCTCCCTCTCTCTTCCCCTTCCAATATCCCTCTTCTCCACCCATGCCCCTCCCCCAGTCCATTGATACGGGAGGTCACTCCCCTTCCATCTGATCCTAGTCTATCAGGTCTCATCAGGAGTGGCTGTATTGTCTTCTTCTGTAGGCTTCTGTCTTCTTCTGTAAGGCTGCTCCCTTCTGAGGGGGAAGTGTTCAAAGAGCAGGCCAATCAGTTTATGTCAGAGACAGTACCTATTCCCATTACTATGGAACCCACTTGGACACTGAGTTGCCATGGGCTACATCTGTGCAGGGAACTTTTGAAGAGACACAGTAGCACAGAATAAAGGGTTGTCAGAGTCTGGAAGCAATTCTAGGGTATGTTGAGGTACGGACCTTGCAAAATACCAGCTCTCAAGTCCAGAAAGCCAACATGCCTATTGAACTTCCCCACATGAATGGCTCTTAGTATATACTCCCAAAAATTAAATAAATAAATAAAAGTCTCATAAAAGAATTTTGGGCTAAGTAAGCACTGCAAAGGGAGAGCATACTAAATTATTCTTTCAGCTCCTCATTTTTAGAAAGACAGGGACTATATTTTTTCCTTTCTTTTCCATGAAATTTTATTTAATCCCATCAACCAAAGATATAAGCAAAGAAACATTAATGATTTTATTTATTCTTTTAATATTTCTTCTGTTTATCAGTCATGATATAATTTCATTATTACACCTACTCTTTCTTTCTTCCAGACACTCCCATACACATATTTTTCCAGTGTAACTGTAGCTTTTATGAGGAAATGAAATCTTATATCCAAATACCTGATCCTCGGTCTCTTAAACATTTGTACTCCCTCCCTCTCAATTACAAAAAAAAAAAAAAAAAAACATCCTAAAGTTGCTGGACGAAGATCATGCTTATCTGTGAGTATAAAGATATATGTATAAAGGATGAGGATATGAATTGTGTAGGTTAGTTATTGCCAAGGTATGTGTGCCACTATTTCATCCTTATGGTTATCAAGTGATGCTGATCAATCTTGTGGTTCATAGGCATCATAGCAAGGTAGGACTGTTGCTTATTTCCTCTTTTGGAACTGTGCATAAGACCTTCTGATACATGAATGCTATTCTTCCGGGAGGGTGTGTTCAAGACAGTTTCAGCTCAGATGTCTCTGAGCTAGTGTGTGAAGTGCTGCAATAGGGATATCCCTTCCAAGTTTGGGACAAAAAGGGAAATAGCAGTAGCATATAATGTTTGAGGAATCTGAGACAATCCCCACCAATAACACAAAAATAGACTTCTCATGCCTGGTGTTGGGAGTTTTTGTTAGGTGGAGGGACCGTTGTCATCAAAGATGGCAAAGTTTCATTTAAACTAAATTTTAGTTTTATACAACAGCTTACATGGATTATAAATGTTTTAGGTAGATAGATACTAGTATGATTCCATATTACTTTTTCAGACATCTTTATTGTTATTTTACCACCCTCCCTTTAGTATTTCTCTCAGTCTCACCTCCCTAATTATTATAACACCTCTTGTTTTCCCATTTTCTCTTTGAAATCACTTGTAACCTTCTACAACATACTGCCCCCACAATAACTCCATTTCACCTTGGAAATAATCCCTTTTCCATTTCAGGTTTTTGCAATTACTGCCAGATATGGACTCACATTTTAGTGCATAAATACTCAGTTTTGAGCTAGGAAACATAGAAGAGAGAAAATGTGAAGTTTGTTTTTCTGTGCTTGGATTACCTCAGATAACATGTTTTTTTTTTGTTTGTTTGTTTTTCTAGTTCCACCCATTTACCTGAAAATTTTATTTTTAAACTACTGAATAGTAATTCATTTTAAAATCAGGAATGAATGAACCAATATTTAGTTCATTTTTCAGGGTATAATATAATTACATAATTTTCTGTTTTCTCTTTCTTCCCTCTAAACCTTCCCAAACACCCCTCCTCTCTCTCTTTTTTATTAATTCATATTATGTGCATATATGTATGATGTAGACTTCTACACCATAAGTTGCAAAGCTTAATAGTGTGATTTCTATGCATGTTTTCAGGGCTGATTGTTTGAGGTTAGATGACTGATTTTATGTTCTTTCCTGGGAAGAATACTTAACCCACTCTCAGCCTTTCTTAGTTCGCTGTAGATTTTTGCATAGGATTGAGGCCAATGGTTTGTTTCTGGAGGAAATTCGCATGTCTATGAGCATTTTCCAACTTTCAGTTCAAGGTTATACAGGTATATTGGTAAGTTTTTTTTCTTTATTTTTTATCTTGGTAAATTCTTAGGGCTGTAGCTTCTGGTATTACTAGGAGACACACTACCAGAACATACTTCTGATGCTATGCCTTATATATTTTCTTTTACCACCTGTTCTGTGTGATCTCTGAGCCTTAGATCTGAGAATTGTTTTGTAGATGTATCAAGTGTGACTATTCTCCAGAATTTTGCCTTATGATTGGTTGTGGATTTCAGTCACAATTGTTGCTGCCAAGAAAAGCTTCTTTGGTCAGTGGTGAAGTATACTTAACTGTGTGCATTATTAAAAATATTTGGGTTGCATCATGTTTATATTCATGCATGGACTTACAGGTATTGTACGGATTTTACATAGATGATTCACAGTATAATCGCTTAAAACTCATAAATATTTACTGTTATTTCATTCACTTCCTTATTTTATATTTATCCACCTTCATATTTAAAATAACTCCCACACATTATTCCAATCAGATGACCTTTTCCCTGCCATTGTACTGCTTGCCCACCATGTTTTCTTGTTTCTACAGTTATTCCATGGTGAATACACACATCTGAACATTTGGAGTTAGATGCCCCAGAGTAGAGAATGAGATATATTTGTCTTCTGGATATGGATTACCTAAATTATAATTTTTCTACTTACATCTATTATTTGTATGATATTTTATTATCCATTTATTATGTTAAATATATTTATGAGTTTCCATTTCCTATCTATTGTGAATAGAATAGCAATGAAGGTGACTGAGAGCATATTTCTAGAGTGGGATGTGGAGTCATTTTTATGAATATCTAGGAAAAGAGCAGAATCAGGTAGTAGATTTAATTTTTACTTTTAGAACATTCTCTACACTGTTTTGTGGAATGGCTCAACCAGTTTAAAAGCCCTCCCCTTTTTAGAGAATGATTTTCTTGCCTGTTCTATAAAAGAATCCCAAATACCACATAAAGCACTGCTATACATCCCAAAATAACAGAGAACAAGTAAGTAGTTCATTACTATTTATCTCAATTACTATCATGTAATTACATTTTGAATATGTATATTGTCCACAAATTAATAATTAACATGCATAACTTACTAAAATGTGTCTTTAGCAGCAGCTTCTTTTCTGAAATAGAATGTCTATGATTGCTTGACAAAGTGAGGGACTCTTATTTTTGTTTAAATATACATTTCAGAAAAAGTTACTTAAAAGTGGGTAAATAATTTAATTTCAGTATACTAATGGATTTTATTATAAAACTAATATATCAATTTTATTTGCTATTTTTTGTTTTTAATGCATCTCAAAGAGTTTTTATCAGGTCTTAAGAGAATAATGTAGCACTTTGGGAAAAAGATGCACCCCAGCAGCCCTGCACTGGAAGCCAAGATAGAGAAGACTTCCACAGCTACCATGGCTTTGCCCTTGGTGCTCTGGTAGACAGGGATGAAGGTGACCCAGACACTGCAGAACACCAGCATGCTGAATGTCAGGAACTTGGCCTCATTGAATGTGTCAGGCAGGTTCCTTACCAGGAAAGCCAGAGTGTAGCTCCCTAGGGCCAGGGACCCTAAGTAAGCCAGCACACAGTAGAAAGCAGTAGCTGAGCCCTTGTTGCATAAAATGATGACATGAGCATGTTCAGAGTGTTCATCTGTGTCAATATAGGGAGGTGAGGTTCCCAGCCAAACTCCAGAGAGAATTAGTTGGATCAGGACAAAGATTGGGATGACAACATTATAGACGCCTGAGAAAAACAACCTTCGCATTGTTCTTCCTGGTTTCATGACTCTAAAGGCCAGAATTACAGTTATAGTTTTTGCTAAAACAGTGGAAATAGCCAAGGTGAACACAAGTGCAAATGTTATTTGTTGCAGTATGCAAGAGGCTGTGTTTGGGCGGCCAATGAAGAAAAAGGAGCACAGGAAGCAGAGGAGGACAGAGATGAGTAGGATGTAGCTTAGAGTCCGGTTATTGGCTTTAACAATGGCTGATTCTCGATGTTTGAGAAAGATCCCCAGAATTGAAATTGTGCTTACAGAGAAGCACAGAGCTGTGCAGGCCAGAGACATGCCCAGAGGATCTTCAAAGGATAAGAAGGTCACTGCCTTGGGTAGGCACTGGTTTCTCTCATGGTTTGGGTACTCTTGACTTAAGCAGGGGATGCACTCCTGCTGATCTGTGTGGAGGAAGTGAATCAACATTTCATCTTTTAAGATTATTTAGCCATTGAACATTTAATTCATGAGAGTGCTTTCCAATGATGTGTGTAGCCTGTCATATTCTGCTTCCTGATACTACCAAGATCATGAACTCTTTATAATTTCCATTTCTACTTTTTATCTTGTTTCCTTAATAATAAACTTCTTGCTCAACAATTTATCATTCTTTCTTTAGGGCAGTGAAATCTATATTACTCATATTCCATTGAAGTAAAACTGTCAAGTAATCCTTCAAATGCTTTTTTTTTTAATACATTGAGTTTCTAGGTATTGTATTTTTAAAAAAAATACACTTTCTTGTTTCCACCATCATGGGTTCTTGTCATTTTTCTTGTTACTCACAGTTTCAGTATATATTTGTTACCCCACTTCTATCTAATTTTTCCATGGTGTGTGGAACTATTCTGATTTGCTAGTAAACACACAACAGTTGCATCAACAAATTTCAGCTATTGGGTCAGATCAACCAGTACATATCTCTGCTGTGCAATTTGCACATATATATCTATACTCTTTGACATCCTTTGACTCAGGATAGGACCCTTTGTCTTTCATTATTATTTTCAGATGAATCCTGGGAATTTTTCTAATTTTTATTTTTGTTCTTATAGTCATCTTTTGAAGACTAAAAATGCCCTTCATGTCACACAATATGTCTATACATGTTAATAATCATTAAATCAGATAGGAAGAAATATTCACTGAGCCCTATTCACAGGAATGGTGAGACTCATGAAGCCAGCACACCTGCTTGGCAAAATTCCCAGAAAACCTGAGCAGAATGTAACAATCACTGTTCTATCTCTAACTTTTTTTTTTTTTTTGTGTGTTGCATTACTGGGGACTTTCTGCTGGGTTCAATTTCTGTTTTGTTTTTGTTTTTTTTTTTTTTTTTTCAAAAAGTTGTTTGAGTCTTTTTATGAAAATCCTATACTTAACTTTACCTTTCTACTATTTAGAAATCTTCTTTATGCCCTGGAGATCATTAAGCACAGATAAGCAGATAGAAAGATGAGGCCAATATTTCAGGAATTTTCTTGGGGTATCTGCCTTTAAACAGCATATTTCAGGGTAAACAGAAACAATATGCAAACCTCAGCAGGCCAGGATATTTGATTATAGATTTAAGACATTCTTTTATTATAGGCTTAGAGCTCCCTGAAAATGTAGTTTAAATATAATAGGCCATAGAGCGTAGACTCCTGAAGAAATAAAACTCAGTTAATATGATAGATTGACTAAAATAAAATTTTCCTACTTCATAGAATACATGATGATATATATAATAAAGGGAGTTATTTATTAATATTTGCTATTCCTAAAAAGACAAGTTCAGGTATTATCTGTTTATATGGACTGTGGTCATACTGAAAACACTGCCAGCCTAAAAGCAGGCTGTCTTATATTAAATGTGTTTTCTTGAAGGAGACATTCTTTAGATTCCTTCAATTACAGTTATAGGACTAACAATAATAATTAAATCTGTTCTGTTTGTAATTTTTAAGTGTAACTGAATTTGTAACCCTGGGTATGTGATGAAAAAAATTAAACACCCACTCTGTACCACTTGTATAATCATTAGTCTGTGTTTGTACTGTGAAACTTGTATAAATAAAGAAATGCCTTGTTCATAGTAAGAGCCAAAGAAAGTCCTGAATTTTAGAAGTTGTCATCGAGAATCCCCTGACTACTGTACCTAACTCTCTCCCTTCCATTATAGTACTCTCATCTGCTCTGTGGAGCAACCTGTATGCAAAGACCCTCCAACTCTCCTTTCCCTGCTGAGGATGGCTCCACAGAAAGGCTCCTGATACAATCTCATACTAATGAACTGCTAACAAGAGAGCATGCATGAAACAGATCTGGGCTCTCTGCACATATGTACTTGGTCTTCATGGGGGAAACCTAACAGAAAGAAATAGAGGACTTAACAGAATCAGAAACAACAGAAAAACATTACTAAAGAAAACAAAGAAATTCAGAATATTCAAGGCAAACATTTAAAAAATACTATATTCCAGTAAGCTTAAAAATTCACATGAAATTGATAAGTTATAGATTTGCTGAAGCAACCATAGACCTAAACAGACACATGAGGGAATTGAAAAGTTCACAAAAGGCTCCCACCAAAAAAGAAAGAAAGGATGAAAGATCAAAAAAAAAATCCAAGATGGTGGAGACCAGTGTGCACCGTATATGAGGGGCAGATGATCTCAGAGACTCTGAGACCAGTGAGTGGACAGGTAGCTAGATTCAGAGCATCAACTTTGGTGCTTCCTGCTCTGGATGGGTCATCGAGGAATTGGAGTCCATCTGATCCAAGCCCTCTGTGGCCATCTCCTGGGTCCTGGATTAGCAAACTGTGGGCTACCTGTCTTTCCACACACTATAGTGAGTTTGGACCCTCAGATCTAGGGACTCTCCACTCTAGCAACCAGACTGCAGGATCCTTCCCACTCCCTTGAGGGCAGAGTCAGGATTCCTGGGACAGCCTCCCAACCACCAAGACACAGTTCTGCTGGTCACACTGTGGATACAATAGACTCATGCGTATCCTGGATCTGATACATCAGAGGAATCAGAGTACAAGGAGCACAGTTTTAGGCAAGTCTGTAAGCCACAGCCCAGCTTTCTCCTAAGGAACCCTGTGGATGCCACCAGGGCCTGGAGCCCTTTGGGGCACCTACACCTGCACCATGCTCATGACCAGCACCAGTACCTGTACTCTGAATTTCAGGGCTCCAGTTCATGGACACCCACTTATCTTCAATTCACCAGCCCCCACCTGTTTGTGTGCCCACACAATGCCCTTCAAGACACTTTCATCTGAATAACCACTACCCATTTTTTTAGCCATTGCACATTTCTTGTCTCCTGAACACTACTCTAGACTCAAAAGACAGGTGGATACAGTCTTTTGTGTGGGTCCCAGGAAGAAACAGCTAAGGCTACAGACAACCAGATGGGTAAAGGACAGCATAAAGAACATATTCAACAAAAACCATGACATCATTGTTTTACTGGAACCCCCTAAAAAATCAATTGATATTCTAATGCAAGTCAAACACAGGAAAATGACCTTACATTTGTGTTTATGCAGTTGTTAGAGGCATATAAAGAGGAAAAGAAAAAAATATTTTCAATAAGTTCAGGCAAATAGAATCAAACAAAGAGAGGCCATCATAGAGAGGAAAACATACAACCAAATAGGTGAAGCAAATGAATAAAGTTATTCAAGACCTGAAAATAGAATTAGAGTCAATAAAGAAAACACATACCAAGAAATCCCTGGAGAAGGAGTAGTTAGAGAAGAGATCAAGCACCACATAGAAAAGCATCACCAACAGTATACAAGAGGTAAAAGAGAATCTCATGCTTTGAAGATACAATTGAAGAAACTGATACATCCCTCAAAGAAAACAACAATGGAAAGGTTCCATATGCAAAATATCCAATTAATCAATGACTATGAAATGATGAAACCTAAGAATAATAGGAATAGACTAAAAAGATGATTCCAGGATCCAAGGTCCAGGATATATTTTTAATAAAATCATAAAAGAAAAATTTCCCAACCTGAAGAGATGCCCAGGAACATACAGGAGGCATACAGAACACCAAATAGACTAGAAAAGAAAATAAAATTCTCATGCCATAAAATAATCAAAACACTAACTCTACACAATGAAGAAAAAATATTAAAAGCAGCAAGGGGAAAAGATCAAGTAACATAAAAAAGGCAGATTTATCAGAATCACACCAGAATTCTCAACAGAGACTATGAAAGCCAAAAGGCCTTGGGAGGATGCCATGCAGACATGAAGAGACCACAGATACCAACCCAGACTACTATACCCAGCAAACATTACAGTCAAAAGAGATGGAGGAAACAAGATATTCCATGATAAAACTAAGTTTAAACAATATCTATGTAGCACCCTGGACATTATGAAGCTACTAGCAGGAAAACTCCAACCAAATGAAATAAACTAAACCCAAGAAACACAGCCTATAGATAAGATCACAACAAAAATCAAAAGAAAACAAGCACAGAAATACACTGTCTGCATCAACTTCACAATACAAGGAACTAACATTCATTGGTCAATAATATCTATCAAAATCACTGTGCTCAATAATCCAATAAAAATACACATCCTAACAGAATGGTTATAGAAAAAGGAGCCAACATTCTGCTGCATACAAGAAACACACCTTAGCCACAAAGATAGACACTTCCTCAGAGTAAAGTGCTAGAAAATGGTTATCTCATCAACTGGACCCAAGGAGAGTCTGGCAGTAAACTCCTAATATCTAATAAAACAGACTTCCAACCAAAATTAATCAAGATATGAGGAAGGACACTTCATCCTCATCAAAGAAAAATCCACTGTGAGGACATCAATATCTTGAACAACTATGCCCCAGATACAAGAGCTCCTGCACTTATAAAAGAAACATTTTTAAAGCTTAAATCACACATTAGTCCCAACATACTTATAGAGGGAGACTTCAACACCCCACTCTCACTAAGGGACAGATCATTGAGACAGAAGCTAAATGGTGAAATAATGAAGCTTACAGAGGTCACTAATCAAATGGACCTAATAGATGTCTACAGAACTATTCACCCAGACACTAAAGAGTATAAATTCTTCTTAGCACCCCACGAAATCTTCTCCAAAATTGACCATATATTTAGGCACAAAGCAAATCTCCATGGATACAAGAAGACTGAAATAATCCCTTGAATCCAATGACACCATCATGTTCTAATGCTGGATTTCACTTATGACAGAAAAAGCAAAACACGTATACACAATGGAAGCCAAATAACTCCCTACTCAACAACAGGTGTCAGGGAAGAAATAAAGATAGTAATTAACGATTTCCTAGAATTCAATGAAAATGAAGGCACAACTTGCCTAAACTTATGGTACACAATGAAAGCAGTGCTTAGAGGAAAGTTCATAGCACTCAGTGCCTTCATAAGGAAATTTTAGATATCTCATACAAGCAATCTAATGACACACTTGAAAGAACTAGAAAAACAAACAAACAAAAAAAAAAAAAAATATAAACACACCCAACAGGAGTAGATGGCTGGAAATAATCAAACTCAGTGCTAATATCAATATACAAAAACCAAAATGTTTTAAACAGCCAACAAAACCAAGAACCAGTTCTTTGAGAAAATCAACAACATAGACAAACCCTTAACAAAATTACTAAAAGGCAGAAAGACACTATCCAAATGACAAAATAAAAAATGAAAAGGGGGACATAAGAACAGACACCAAGGAAATCAAAAGAATCTTTATGTTGTACTTCAAAAGCCTACACATCACAAAATTTTTAAATCTATATGGAATGGACAATTTTCTTGATAGATTCCACTTACCAAAGTGAAATAAAGATCTTGTAAATAAATTAAATAGGCCTGTCTCCCTTAACAAAGTAGAAGCAGTCATCAAAAGTACCCTTCCTAAAAATCCCAGGGTCAGATGTTTTCAGCGAAGAATTCTACCAGACCTTCAAAGAAGTGCTAACTTCACAACTCTTCATACCATTCCACAAAATAGAAACAGAAGGAACATTACCAACCTCATTCTATGAGCCCACAGTCATCTTGATACCCAAACTGCACAAATAGCCAACAAAGAGAGAGAACTTCATACCAATTTCCCTAATGAACATTGATGCAAAAATATTCAATAAAATACTCGCAAACAGAATCCAAGAACACATTAAAGATATCATCCGCTACAAACCAAGTAGGCTTCATTCCAGGCATATACTGATGTTTCAATTCACAGAAATTCACCAATGTAATCAATCATATAAATACACTGAAAGAAAAAAAAAAAAAAAAAAAAAAAACAAAAAAAAAAAAACATGTTCATCTCCTTAGATGCCTAAAAAGAATTTGACAAATACCACCATCCAATCATGTTTAAAGTCTTGGAGAGATCAGGCATGTGAGGCATATACCTAAATATAGCAGAGGCAATATACAGCAAGGCTATAGTCAACATCAAACTAGACAGAGAGAAACTTAAATCAATCCCACTGAAATCAGGGACAAGGAGGATGCCCACTCTCTCCGTATTTCTTTAACATAGTACTTGAAGCTATATAGCACACTGCAAGAAATTTATCGTAGCATTAGATCTTAGAATATAAAGAATATTTAATTAATCTTTCAACATTTTATTGTTTTAATAAAAGATAAAGTATTCTATTTGTTATAAAATTGTCTAAGGCTTGGCTTTTTTGAGTATAATAAATAGTAGATCCTTATTGTAATGTTTATTCCTTCTGAGTTTATTTTTTATAGAAATTTTCATTTAAAAAATAACATAATTACTTCACTATATCTCTTCTTGTTCTTCTCTCTCTAGACCTTCACCTGGATTCACCCTACATTTATTCTCTCTCAAATTCACGGAATCTTTTTTCATTAAATGTTGTATTTGTGTCTTTGTGTGTGTTTGTATTCATAACTACAACCTGATTGTTCCATATGATGTTACATGTACATGTTATCACATGTTTGACCACAACCTTAAACAGGCAGCCATACTTTCATTTATAAAGACTGGCTTTTTCTATTATTGTTGATACTCAAAATGAAAAGTATAAGTTTTTAAAATGCTGTTCCATTTCTTGTGCATTCAGGAAACAACTAAAAATGTACATTTCCTGGAGTTATTTTCAGGAATGAATCATGAGGTTTGTTTATTACAGAAATACAGTTTGATCTTGGACAACTGAAGATCTCACATTCAATCAGGAGCCTATAACATGGATCACTTCAAGAGCTGAGATGGCCATTCCATGCACCAAAAGGAAGGATTTTTAAGTAGGTTTATTTTGACACAATAGTAAGAGAACTAACTCCCACTCAAACATTCACACATTGTGTGGAATCAGCAGTTGTTACTAATGGGTTCAGGGATAAGTGAAAGAGACATAGGAAAGAGCACTGCATTATGACACCACAGTCACTTCTTAGCTTTTCCCTTCAACATTGCCAAGCAGTTTGAGGAAAAGTATTAGTTTTCTACCTGTCTGGTTGGAAATGTGCTGCTCTGGACAAAATACACAAGAAAAACAGCAGACAGGTCTTTCTTCTTGTGGAACTTTCCAGAATCCCGGACCACAGCTCTGTGCACATACAGATTGAGGAGTCTGAAGGCAATACAGAAAAACTGGTAGTAATATTTTACATTAATTTAAAATACTTTAAGCTAAATAGCTTAAATGCATACATCCTATGTAAAATCTATGCATTTATGAGGAACTCAGAGGTTTTAATATGGGAGTGTAGACTGAAGTAATTTAGCACATTTCCCAATGCTAAATGTTCAACATCCCTTTATGGTGATTCACTTCTTCCTAGCCTTTGTGAAATGTGTACAACAACCATATATTCTCTCCAGTGAGGCACCACACCAGAATTCATTTTTCATATGAATTATGAAACAGTTGGATTGTCAGACAGAAATTCAGTCACTACTGCCTCATCTATTTCTACCTTTACATTTCTAGACATGTAGTAATACTCACACACTCTCCTTTAGCTGCAAAAGGAAGTTCAATTTTCTCATGAAAGATGGTTTTGTCTTTGGTGAATTATGATATATTACTGTGACTTTTACCCTTGACTCCGAATGCTAGGAATAGTTCTATGCCTTTCTTTTCAAACATTAGTGACATTGCCATGTAAGATTTTTACAAGTTTCACTTTAGTTAATCACATTAACTACTAAACTTCTAACGCAACTTTAGTTTGTTATATGTTAGAAACTATGTAGGAGAAGAATTATTTCTATCTATTTGTAGCCTCTTTTCTGCCTTGATTTGGATTCAGTTTCTGTCTCATAAATATGAATATATTAACAGGAATATGCTTCTGGATAACTGGCTCAGAAGTTAAGAGTGCATACTGTTTTTGTAGAGAAATACTGAGTTCAGTTCCTGTCACACATATCTGGCAACTTAGATACATTGGTTACAGAAATGTGTTGTATCCAAATCCATAGTTTATTGTTCATGCTAGTTCACAAACTTGTAAATCTATTGATATGCTTGAGTATGAATTGTGTGAATGGAAGGATGCTTGAGCATGATCATGCATGTATAATAAAAATATGTGATTATATACATAGTTTTGTATGCAAGTTTGTGTACACACAGAAAAACCCACACACCTACACACCTATATAACCATGAACATTCATTCATTCACTGTAGCATGAATGAACACACATTGAAATACAATTCATCTAATTCTATCTACAAGAAGCATTTAACATTTTGAGTTTGTTTTTATGTATATTTATATATGTATAAATAATTCTGAAATATACATATACATAATTCTGAAATACTGGTTTATTTCTGAATTAAAGTAATCAAATAGGACTGAAGAGTTGATTTAGTGTTTAATGTGCTTGTCACATGAACATGAATACCTGGATTTGATAATGCTGAAGGGATGGAAAGAAAAGTTGGCTGTAGAAAATATTCCTCTAACAGGAATTTTGTGATCATGAAGACAGTAATAAAGTCAAGGAAATTCTGTCCACTGAATACTGCAAAATCAATAAGCAAAGGTTTCAGAGAGATAGCCTGTTAAAAATATAAGGGTGAGCAACTGAGGAAGATAACCCAGTGTTGAGTGTGGACCTAACAAGTATCTGTGCTCAATAACACACAAGCTCACAATAACAATAGAGCTAGGAACATAGAATATCTGAATCATTTTAAATTTTCAAAGAGACATCACACAATCAGGGAGACAAGGCATGTACCTAAACAAATAATGGCAATGTGCAGCAAGCCAATAGCCATCATCAAGTTAAATGTTCAGAAACTTCAAGCGTTCCCACTAAAAATCAGTGACAGGACAAGGCTTCCAATCTCACCATATATCAATACAGTGCTTGAATTTCTACCTAGAGCAATTAAACAAGTGAAGGAGATCAAAGGGATACAAACTGGAAGATAAGAACTTGAAGTACCACTATTTACAGATGATAAGTGACCCTCACGATTCTACCACAGTACTCCTCCAGCAGCTAACCAGTTTCAGTGAAGTGTCTGAATACAAAATTAACTCAAAAATTCAAAAAAAAAAAATCAGTGGACCTTCTGTACACAAGCTACAATAGGGCTGAGAAATAAATTAGGGAAACAACACACTTTAAAATAGCCACAAATACTACAAAATATCTTGGTGTAAGTCCAACAAAGAATTTGAAAGACCTGTATGACTACAATTTCAAGTCTTTGAACAAAAGAAAGTGAAGCTTTTTTGAAGATGGAAAGATATCCCATTATTGTGGATCAGTAGAATTAAGATACTAAAAACAGCCATCCTACTGAAAGCTATCTACAGATTCAGTGCAATTCCCATTAAATTCCAACACAATTCTTTACAGACCTGGAAAGTACAACAATTAATTTCATATGGAAAAATAAAAGACCTAGATTAGCCAAAACAATTCTGTACAATAAAAGAAGTTCTGGAAGTATGATCATCCCTGATTTCAAGCTATACTACAGAGCAAAAGTAACAAAAGCTGCATAATTTTGGCATAGAAACAAATAGATTGGTCCATGGAGACAAACTGATGGTCTGCTTGGATGCCTGTATGTAGAAAATGCAAATAGAACCTTATGTATGACCCTGCACAAAATCCAGGATGAGTGGATCAAAGACTTTGACATAAAACCAGAGACTCTAAATCTATTAGAAGACAAAGTGGTGAAAAGTCTGGAACTCATGGGCTTAGGAGACAATAGAACAACAACAGCACAGGCTCTGAGATCAACAATTAATAAAAGAGATCTCATAAAACTGAAAAAGCTCCTGGAAGTCAAAGGACAATATTAACATTGAACAAAACGACAGCCTACAGATTGGGAAAAGATCTTCATTAACCCTACATCACGTAGAGGGCTAATATCCAAAATACACAAAGAACTTAAGAAAACAAACATGAACAAATCAAATAATCCAATTAAAATATGTTGAGAATTCACAACAGGAATGAGACACAGCCACCTGGCAAACAAAGTTTGCCAGATGTCCATTTGCAACCATGTTTGAGGATTTGTATGGCTGAAACAACCCAGAAATTGTGGTATTTCTTTCTACACAATGGAATACTACTCAGCAATCAAAAAGGAGGAAATCATGAAATTTGCAGGCAAATGGTGGGATCTAGAAAAGATCATTCTGAGTGAAGTATCCCAGAAGGAGAAAGACAAACATGGAATATACTTTGTAGCTATATAGACCTAAAAGATAGGATAAACATAATGAAATCTAAAGAAGATAACAAGAAAGCAGACATGGGGTATGATGATCTATCCTCATTTAGAAAGACAAATGGGATGTGCATTGAATGTATGGCGGAGTCTACCGCAGAAAGCATCTGAAAGACTCTACCTAGCAGTGCTCCAAAATAGATACTAAGACTCACAACCAAACCTTCGCAAAGTGCAGGGAATCATATGAAAGAAGGGGAGTTTGATGTGGAGAGGATAGGAACTCCACAAGGACCAAACATATCTGGGCACAGGGTCTTTTCTGAGATGGACACTCAACCAAAGTCCATGAGAGGATAAAATCTAGAACCTCTGCTCAGATGTGACTCGTGATAGCTCAGTAATCAATTGGTTTCCCACAGTAAGGGGAACAAGGACTATTTCTAACATGAACTCAATGACTGGCTCTTTGACCTCCCAACCTCCCAAGGGAGGAGCAGTACTGTTAGGCCACAGAGGAGGACTTTGCAGCCAGTCCGGAAAATACCTGACAAAAGCGAGTCATATGAAAGGGGAGGAGGTCCTCCCCTATTAGTGGACTTGGAAAGGGACAGGGAGGGGATGAGGGAGGGAGGGTGGGATTGGGGAGGGAATGAGGGATACAGCTGGGATACAGAATTAACAAAATGTAACTAATGAGAAAAATAAAATTATGGAAAAAAAAAAAAAAGAACTATCTACCTAGGATATGGGTAGACAAAATAAGGCTGGACACGGTGAGTTATTCTTACTGTCTTTTCTGTAGTCCAGTGCAATCTCTTTAATCTCATCCACAGCACTGAAGCACACCATTTTAATGGAGATTGTCTTCCACCCTACATCTAAACAATAAGAACTCTGCCATACCTTTTGGTAGACCCAGATTGTTCCTACCTGAGCATTTCCTTAACACCCTCCCCTTTAGCCAACTCCCATTCTTTAGTATCATCCCAACTATCTAGAAACAAGTGCTTCCCAGTATCCACAGTGGCCACACCTGGCATGGTCTTAGAAGCACTCCTAAAAAGGGAACCTACAACCAACACACTTTCCTAAGATCCAAAGCAGGCAACAGAAATCAAGAAACAAAACACCGCAAACTTACCAATGTCAACTTCAAATATGAACACCTAAAATCACAATGTTCCCAATCCATGATAACTAAACACAGTGCAAAACCAAAATTATTAACACTGAGGACAATATGACTCCAACAAATTCAGGAGCCCTACCTACTAGAATAGACCCTTCAAAATGCAATAGAGTCCAAGTAGAAGACAAAGACTTCAAAACATGAATAGGCTCAAGGACATTACAGTGGATATGGAAAAAATCTTAATGATGCCTGTGAAAACACAAAGAGTGGAATACAATGATGAAAACAGTTCAAGATATCACAGTAGAAAAAGACACACTAAAATTGCAAACTAGATAAAAATAGAAATGAAAAAATGAGGAAGTTAAACAAAAACTCCAGAGTTAAGCCTCACCTACAGAGTCTAAGACACAGAAAAGAATCTCAAGACAAGAAAAATGCTATTCTATTCAGAAAGTTTTTATCTGAGTGAATGGGTTCAAGGCTATTATTGAGTTTCTCTTCAAATACCTTAACTGCACATGAACTTTGCTGAGGTTTTAACCCATTTGGAGGTGAGTTTTGAGTGAAACCAGGGCTCTGTTCCTGTGTTTCTACATATAGACATCTAGTTTAGCTGACACCATTTGTGAATATTATATCATTTTTTCAGTGTGTATTTCTAGCTTTGTTATAAAAGGAATATAGAGTACAAGTACATTTACATAATATTTACATAGTCAAATATTACTCAGACATTTAAAAAATCAAATCATGATACTTGAAGGTAAAGGCACCTTTGCAGGAAACTGAGAATGAGAGAACCTAGACCCCAAAAGTCATACATGGTATGAATTTGCTCATACATAAATATTAGTTTTAAAACATATGATATGCAAGCAATTAAATATAATGTCATAGGGGACAAATACATAATAAGTACTGGGTATAAGAGGGAGGCAGAGATTTCTCCCTAGGAATGGGAAATAAAATAGGTAGTTACAAATTGAAGGTGGGCTAAAAGGCTACATTTGAAGGGGATTGTGGAAGGAAAAGGGCAATGAAAAGAGATTAAAAGGACTGAAGAACTGTGAGAGACTGAGGCAGCATGCACAAGGCCTTTAATGTTGTCCCTAGCCCTATCTCTAATTGATAAGTGATTGCAAATTAAAATATAGTTTTCTCCAAGGGACACTAATTTTATCCAAGGGACTACTCTTAATTGTATTTTTAAGAGTACATTCCAAAAGGTAGATGGCCAAAAATTTCCCTCACTGGCAAGTTTGGATTCTCATGTCCTAGAATTCTGGCATGCATTTAATTTTTTTATCATAGTTCTCATTTTAATTTGTTGAAGATTTTTGCTACTTTAAAGCTACATGTCCTCTGTGTGTATACCATTGTTTCAAGTTTAATATTTTATGAGATTCCTGCATGTATGAACAAGTCTGCATCATTTCCCAACTTGGGCTCTTTTTTTTTGTTTTCCCTACTCACATGTGTTTGCTTTTGTCTTTTTGCTATTTTATTTTTTTATTATACATTATAGCCCTCCTTGTTTTATATAATGGTGAATTTAGACAGGCTAGAAGGGAAGATGGAAAAGAGTTGCCAGGATTAGAGGAAGGGAAAACTTTAATCAGAGTGAATATATGACTAAATTGACAATTTTGAAAAGACAAAAAGGAGGAGGAGAAGGAGGAGAATGAAGAGAAAGAAAAAAAGGAGGAGGAGGAAGAAGAAAAGCAGGAGGAGAAGAAGGACGAGGAAATGAAGATGAAGATGATTATGAACTAGGAGAAGAAAAACAAAAACAACTGGATAATTTCATCAAAATAAATGTTAAATAGCCATACAAAAAGATCCAGAATATCCAAAAAGTGCAAAAAAGTAATTTATGAATAATAGAAATAGAGGAAGAAGCCAAAACTCACATCAAAATCCCAGAAATATTTTCAGGAAAATAATAGTATATGGGAGCTTGAGAGATGGCTCAGTGGTTAAGAGCACTGTCTCTACTTCCACTGGATCCAGGTTTAACTCCCAGCACCCACATAGCAGCTAACAACTGTCCATAAGCTGTCCAGGTGGTCTGACACCTTAACACCAATGCACATAAAATAAAATTAAATAAATTATTTAAAAAAATAATAGAAGGAGGAGTTGGAGAAAGAAGAGAAGCAGGAGGAGGAGAAGGATGAGAAGAAGAAGAAGAAAAAGAAAAAGAAGAAAAAACAACAAAAATGTCAAAAGAAATGTTAAATAGCCATGCACAAAAGATCCATAAAATCTAAAAAGTGCAAAAAAGTAACTTCTGAATAATAGAAATGGAAAAAGAAGACAAAAATCACATCAAAATCCTAGAAAATATTTTCAGCAAAATAATAGAAGAATGTATCCTTAACGTAATGAAGAAGGGGTAGCCTATAAAAGTACAAAAAGTATATAGAACAACAAAGCATACCAGAAAAGAAATTGTGCTCAGCACATAAAATCAAAACCCTAAATGTAAAGAAAAGTATATTAAACAAAGAAGGTATATTAAAAGTTGCAAGTTGAAAAGACTAAGTTGCATATAAATTCAGGCTCATTACAGTAACTCCTGATCTCTCAAGAGAGATTCCAAACCTAGAATGGCTGAGACCGATTGTATATGATCTTTAAGGGATCCTTATTACTACATCCAGTAAACTTTCAATAGTAAATGGTGAATAAAAATACATTGTACAATAAACCAAAATATGAGCAGTATTTCTGTAAAACTCCTTCACTACAGAAGCCAATCAAAGCAAAACTCCTATCTAAAAATGTTAATCACATCCAATAAAAGACAAAAAATGAATAATCCCAAGCATCAAATAAAAAGAGGCAAAACCAACACACCATAACTACAAAATAATGGGAAATAATAAAAATTGCTCATTGAAAACTCTGAACTCGGTTGTTCAATTCTCCAAAAGAAGGACAGGAACTAACAGAATGGACTAGACAAAAAAATATCCTTTCTTCTGTTGCATCTTCTGAACACTCTTTACCATCCAGGTTAGATAGCATCTCTGTGTAAAAGGATGGAAGGAGACAGTAGAAGAAAGTGGACCAAGAAAGAAGTTTAGGGGAACTTTATTTTGTACAGTTAACACACAAAAAATACCTAAAATTCTTGAGTCAATTTAAAAGAGAATATATACTGTATACACTGAATGAGGAGTTCTACTATTATCCACATAAAAACAACAGATGACATGGGCAGGTCCAGCACACATATATACTCATGTTTACTGAAACACAGCTGACTGTGTGCTAAGATAGAATATACCTGATTGTCCTGAATCACATCAGTGCAAAATATTATATTATTCAATTTTTTTATTCATAGAAAACATGTACATTTGTTTGTTGAGATTTTAATATAATCACATTTTTTTTCTCATTTCTCTGTTTCCCCCGTACAAAATCTCCCATACAGCCCTCTTTTGGTTCTTTCAATTTCAAGTCTTGTGTTTCCAATAACTACTATTACATGTATCATGCATTATGTGTGTGTGTGTGTGTGTGTGTGTGTGTGTGTGTGTGAGAGAGAACATTTAACATTTTAAGAAAGGCAATCATTTTACTTTGAAATTGTGGATGAACTAAAAATGTATCATCAAAAATTGTGACCTTAGCTAGACGCAGAAATCAAACATTGTATGACTTCAGTACTAATTGGGCTAAAAGAAGTCAGTACACTGAAATAAGAACTGAAAAGTCAGTATTAGAGCCTGAACATCAGGGTGTAGTGGCATGACTTGTCAAAGAACACATTTAAGTGACAAGAGGAAGAATATAAAGAAATATCTCAGGATACATGCATAAGAGCTATTACTAATAGCTTACATTGTTTACTTGAGAAATATTCTGTATATATTTTTTAAATCTCAATAATCAAAATGTTATAATTACTGTGTAAGAGATATTTATTTATATATTATTTATTCTTCCATCAAATTTTCTTCCATTTTCACCCTCCTGAGTTTTGAGTAAACATTCTTTGCTCTTTTGAAAATTCAAGCCACTTTTTCATAAACTATTTTTACACACTTAATATATCAAAATTTGATTTGTAAAATATTTTATAATATTATAATACTAGGAATACATAACAAACCACTGAATTTTATCAAGGGTATTTATTATATACAGGAAAAAGGAAAATGTGAAGAGATGAAATACTATTCTTTCTAGTTGTTTTTAAGAGACAGTTGCCTGAGTGCAGCCATTTCAGGAAAAAAAAAACCTTATTTTTTTTCTTTTTTATTGATTATTACAATTTATTCACTTTGTTTTCTGGCTGTAAGACCTTCCCTCATCTTCCACCAATTACAACCTACCTCCCTCTTCTACCCCTATTCCCCTCTCCTAGTCCACTGATAGGGAAAGTCCTACTTCCCTACTGTCTTATCCTAGCCTATCTTATCAAGTCTTACCAAGAATGGCTGCATCTTCCTCTGTGGCCTGGCAAGGCTGCACCTTCCAGGAGTAGGTTATCAAGGAGCCTGCCACTGATTTCATGTCAGAGACAGCTGCTGTTACCCTTAATAGGGAACTCACATGGAAACTGAGATACTTATGAGCTACATCTGAGCAGGGGTTCTAGGTGTTCTTCATGCATGGTCCTTGGTTGGAACAGGACCCCCTTGGCCCATATTTTTTGGCTCAATTGGCCTCCTTGTGGAGGGCCTCTCTCATCCAGGTCTTTCTATCTCCTGAATCTTCCATATTATTCCATGCTCTCTGCCCAAAGTTTGGCTTTGTGTCTAACCATCTGCTTCAGTACCCTGCTATGTAGATTCTTTCAGAGGCCCTCTATGGTAGGTTCCTGCCCTGTTCCCTGTCTTCTCCCATTACTGATGTCTATCCCATTTGCCTTTCTAAATGAGAATTAAGCATCTTCCCTAGGTTTCTTCCTGTTGCTTAGATCCTTTAGGACTGTAGATTTTAGTATTTTAATCCTACATTATTTGACTAATACCCACATATAAGTGAGGATATACCATGAGTGTCTTTCTGCTTCTGGATACCTCACTCAGAGTGATCTTTTCTAGTTCAATCCATTTGCCTGCTGATTTCCTTGTTTTTAATTGCTAAATAGTATTGCATTGTATAAATGTGCCACAATTTCTATGTCTATTCCTCGGTTTGGGGACATCTAAGTTGTTTCCAGATTCTGGCTATTATCAGTAAAGCTGTTATGAGTACAGTTGAACAAATGTCCCTGTTGTATGTTTGATAATCTTCTGAATATATGCCCAGGGTTGGTATAACTGAATATTCTAGTAGCACTATTCATAGTTTTCTGAGAAAGCACCAGATTGATTTCCAAAGTGGTTGTACAAGTTTACATTCCCACCAGCAATGGAGAAGGGTTCCCTTTTCTCCACATCCAGTCCAGCTTGTGTTGCAGATGATGTGATAGTATACATGAATAACCCTAAAAATTCAACCAGGAAACTCCTATAGCTGATAAACAACTTTAGCAAAATGGCTGGATACAAAATTAAATTAAAAAAAAATCTGAAGCCCTCCTGTATACAAAAGACAAATGGGTTCAGAAAGAAATTAGGGAAACAAAATCCCTTCACAAAAGCTACAAATAACCTAAAGTACCTTGGTGTGACTCTAATCAAGCAAGTGAAAGACTTATATGAAAAAAAAGAACTTCAAGGAAGATATCAGAAGATCTCCCATGCTCCAGGATTGGTAGGATTAACATAGTAAAGATAGCCATTCTACCAAAAGAAATCTAAAGACTCAATGCAGTTGCAATCAAAATACCAGCACAACTCATTACAGACCTTGAAAGAACAATTCTCAGTTTCATATGGAAAAACTAAAAACCCAGAATTGCTTAAAAAATGCCTGTACAATAAAAGATTTTCTGGAGATATTTTCATCCAAGATCCCAAGTAGTAGTATAATGCAACAGTAATAAAAAAAATGGCATGGTACTGGCACCTTTACTTTAAATTTTGTACGGGTGTGCATCTACTCATTAATCAATTTTTATTAAATCATATCAAGAAGCTGAGAGGAAAAAACAGATATAGAGGATTCAATTGCTGTCTCAGATACAGGCCCCACATGACGGTGCCCAGGCAGCCAATGCTACCTTGGGCTATTATTTTGGCTCATCAACCTTGAAACATCCCTGGCTTTACTATTAATAATGTAGTTTTCTTAACTTTAATTTTTTTCTCTAAGATTTTTTACATCAGAGCCATTAGCAAAAACATCATCCCTGTCCTTGTTAAACAATCTATTTTTCCAAATTCTTTCTAAATATAATGGTCATTGCTAACAATCTACATCTATGGCTCCTTTCAAGAGCAGTGGTTAATTCATTAATCTCCTCCTGTAAACATGTGAAAGGAGATCAAGCAATGTTAATTTTAAATGCCAGTGATATTGCCCAGTGATGGGCTAGAAGCCTCCTTATAGTTTTCATGCTCCTCATGTTTTGAGGAATATGGGCATCATAAGGACAACAAGCAGAGATATGCTACATAAGAGTTCAAAGTCCTCAGAAAAAGCAGTTCTTGGGATTATGCTTCTCCAAGACAAACTCAACATGACTAGGCTAAGAGGAGAGCCATATTCCATGAGTTCTACAGCTGTTATGCTGTTGCTCCTGCATTGCTCTTGACAAGACCAGGTAGCCAAAATAGTTTGCCTATATATGGGTGGGGGGGGAGTAAGGTTAGATCAGGCCCTGGGAAGGAGAATTCAGGGCATTTCATGGGCTATACTATCCTGGAGGAACAGATAAACATGGAAGGACTGAAGGATTGCTGGGAGAAAATAGCAGGTAGTTTTGATTTGATATGTTAACTAGGAACCTCTGCCATTAGTTCCAGGTTTGAATCCTACTTCTATGGTAACCTAAACTTCAGAGAGAGAAGCATGGTTTCCATTGGATAATGATCTTCAAGTGAGCTCACAGGGAAGAAAGGTGACAAAGACATAGATTATGCTTTTTTCTTTTCTTTCTATATATCTTCTTCTCTTTGAGGGAGGACGGTTACCCAAATTAGATTCAAATTTTTGCTTTTTTTTCTTACTATGTTTTATTTTATTTTATTAATTGTTTTTATTTTTCACAATTTATTCATTATATATGCTGATTGAAGGTCACTCCCTCAACTCCTACTGGTCCCACCCTCTCTCCATCTTCCCCCATCCCCTTTCCCTAGACCACTCAAAAGGGGAGTTCCTCTCCTCTGCCATCTACCCATACATTATCAGAACAGTAAGCAGCTATTAAAAACAGAGAAATAAAATTTCTGCTCTTATTTCTTTTCCATGGGCCACTGTACTCATCTCAGAAGATTTCATAGCATGAAGCTTGCCTGCAACCTTGCCATGAACTAAACACTAAGTATAACTCATTTTAAAGAGTCCCACCACAAGACAATGTGTGATTGACCATTTCACATCCAAAAACATGTGAAATTTGAAATCCTATGAAGTGTGAAACATTTTATCACAGGCATTTCAGAGAATGTGATTTTCTTGCTTCCTAGAGGGCTGTTTCCCACCAGCCCAGGAAGGCATGAGGGGCAGAAGATGAAAACAGAAAACAGAGGCTTATATCCCTGGGGGAGTGCATGCAATGCTCCTGTATAGGTGTAGATAACTGTTTAATACTAGGCAATTCAAGGATGCTCAATTTGCATTAAACATCACATTCCTAGTATATGAATAAGAAGAACAAGAACACAGAACCAAATCATCCTATATTTGAAGGGAGGGAAGAGTTATCAGGGATCTGTGTCAGAGGCCATCTATCAAATTTGATTGGTCGTGTCAATTGTCTAAAGACACTCTCTAGATGAAGTCAGGCAGAGAAAACTCACCCTGGACATGGTTACACATCTAGGCCAGAAGCAGGGTCATACATGGAAAAGAAAGCCTTCTCCCTCATATCTCAAAATTCAGTGTGGGTTGTGATGTTTTTCAGTATAAATCCTGGAACAATAGAAATGTGTACACAAAGAAATTTCTAAAGGCTACCACTGTTTTCATACTCTCAGAGAACTTCCTGGCTGGTGTTAGTTCACCATTCCCTACATATTCATCCACCGCACTAAAAGTTTCTTGTGTAAAGTGATACAATTGAAAACAGTAAATGTTGAGAATCAGGATTATCAATGTCTTCCATAAACACCTTATTATATAATACTGTTGCATGTAATTGATATTCACCATTCATTGTATTCTTTTTAAAAATAAGTTTATTTACTTTAAATTCCAATTGTAATCCCCCTCCCTTCTCTGCCCCATGACTACCCTCCATTCCTATTGCCCCTATTCCCTTTACCCTTCAGAAAAGGGAGGTCATTTCCATTGAGCTAGTTTTACAGTTCTGTTGGATCTCAGTGGACCAAAGTACACAAAGGCCTTTCCACATTGCTTATACTCACAGAATTCCTCTCCAGTAAAGATACTTTTATGATAATGATGACTCTAGATTTGTGCAAGTCCTCAGCATTTAAACACATTCATAAATTTTTCCTCCTTTATGAATCCTTTAATGATGATGAAGATTATACAAATGTGATATGATTTCACCATGTCAAAAACACTCACAGGCTTTCTATACATTAGGATTTTTTCATGAGTGTGGAGATTATTCTGAAGTCCAAAAGTTTTTTCACATTGGTTACAGTCAGACATCTTTCCAGTATGTGTTCCTTTATGTATTAGGAGATGTTATGTGCAAACGCTTAACCACATAGTTGAATTCATATGGTTTCCCTCCAGAATGTGTTGTTGTCTTAGGAGATGACTGTTACATGCAAAGGCTTTATCACACTAATTACCCTCACAAGGCTTCTCTCCACTGTGTGTTTTTTCATGTTTTCAGAGACTACTCTGTTGTTCAAGGGCTTTATCATGTTGAGTATATTTATAAAATTTCTTTTCAGTATGTGTTCTTTTATGCCATATGAGATTACTGCTTTGTGCAAAGGCTTTACCACACTGGTTACATTCATAAGGTTTCTCTCCAGTGTGTGTTCTTTTATGGCTAATGAGATTACTGTTACTTGCAAAGGCTTTACCACACTGGTTACATTCATAAGGTTCCTCTCCAGTGTGTGTTCTTCTATGGCTTTTGAGATGACTGTTTTCTGCACAGGCTTTACCACACTGGTTACATTCATAAGGTTTCTCTCCAGTGTGTGTTCTTTTATGTCTTAAGAGAGTACTGATTCGTGCAAAGGTTTTACCACACAGGTTACATTCATAAGGTTTCTCTCCAGTGTGTGTTCTTTTATGGCTTATGAGAGCACATTTTTGTACAAAGGATTTACCACACTGGTTACATTCATAAGGTTTCTCTCCAGTGTGTGTTCTTTTATGCCGTATGAGAGCACTGTTTTGTGCAAAGGCTTTACCACACTGGTTACATTCATAAGGTTTCTCTCCAGTGTGTGTTCTTTTATGGCTTAAGAGAGTACTGATTCGTGCAAAGGCTTTACCACACAGGTTACATTCATAAGGTTTCTCTCCAGTGTGTGTTCTTTTATGCCGTATGAGAGCACTGTTTTGTGCAAAGGCTTTACCACACTGGTTACATTCATAAGGTTTCTCTCCAGTGTGTGTTCTTTTATGGCTTAAGAGAGAACTGTTTTGTGCAAAGGCTTTACCACACTGGTTACATTCATAAGGTTTCTCTCCAGTGTGTGTTCTTTTATGGCTTAAGAGAGTACTGTTTCGAGCAAAGGTTTTTCCACACTGGTTACATTTGTAAGGCTTCTCTCCTGTGTGTGTTCTTTTATGCCATATGAGAACAGTGGTATAGGCAAAGGATTTACCACATAGAGTGCATTTGAAGGGCTTCTCTCCATTATGACTGCTTTCATGCCTGCAAAGATAATTAGAACATATGAAAGATTTCCCAGAGTCATTTCAATACACTAATAAATATAATTATCTATATGAATTAATTTTATAATTCAGTCTAATGGTAAAAAAGAATAAAATTTTAAAGTTTTATTACTTTATTTACATTCATGGTATTCTTCATTATGGTTATTTTTTAATATCCCTGTGATTATAAGAGCATTTGTTATGTGATTCAAATTTATAGCATAATTTTTCTATGAGAGCTTTACTCAAATATATGAAGAGTATTGTAAGAATTCAGAATTTTAGCACAGCAATCTCATTCAAAATTTTTTGTAGTATATGAATGACATTTCATTAACAAAGTGAGTCAGGACAAGCAAAAGAAGTTCCAAATTCCTAGTATTCATGGGTATTTTCAGCAGTATGAGTTTGCTGATGAATTTTCAGTGAAGTTGCAAAACAAATTAACAGTAACCATTTATCACATTCTGAAAATCTCAAAGTGGGTACTTCTACAAAATCAATTGTTCTTGGAGAAAGACAGGTACACTGCTTCCTTCAATATCCCTATGCTCATGTGTCTTAGAAACATTGTGACATATGATATACCAATTTAAATTACAAGAATAATAAAAGATCCCAACATTGAATTAACACAGTTTGATTTTGTTCATCATACACATGTCATATAGGGATTAAGGTTTCTCTACAACAATATTATTGACTCTCATAAGCTGCTCTTTTCACTAAACTTTACAATGTTACTACATGAAAATGGGTAACACTGGTTGTACTATGAAATATTTGCTTATTAGAAGGTTTTGGACACATACTGGTCACTTACTCAATGTGTATACCTCTTGCAATATCTGACTAGATAGAATGAGACTAAACAGATTGGCAGTTCAACTCAGTAGCTGTAATATCCATAATATTCAAATGGTATTTTCTGATACAACATTATTTTATTTTTTTCTATTTTAGGGGAGTGCTTTGAAAACACAAATCAGATAGCTGACATTGAAGTACATGGAACTGTGAGATTTTAATGATCATCAGTACACTTAAAGCAGTGCTGTTTTTACACTGTTGCTTTTCTTTAAAACTTCCAGGACACAGCCATGTGTGCTGGTATATGCCTTTAATCCCAGCACTTGTGGACGCAAAAGCAGGCTGATCTGTGTGATTTTGAGGTCAGGCTGGTCTAACAAGCAAGTCTAAGAAAGTCACAGATACCCAGAAAAAAAAACTATTTCAAAAACAGAAAATAAAAAGCAGCCAATAAACAAACAAACAAACAAACAAACAAAAAAAACAGCAAACTTCCAGGACTCATTAAAATTTAAGATTCATATCTGTATCAACATGCACATAAAGTTACCTTTTATTACTTGTAAAAATTTGAAAAAGGTCCTCAATATTGTGGTCATCCCAATTGTAGCCTAAAATATAGTACCAGAAAATATATATTACTGGAAATATCAAATTATTATTAAGGCAAAACTTAAATCACTATCTTCTATGACCCTTAGAACCATGCCTGATTTATTCACCTCATTCCTCCTCATTCTCAATTGGAATTACAGAAAAGGATCAATAACAAAGTAAGACTTGTCTCCTTTATTTTAAAAGTGAAAGAAAATTAGCAGTCTTACCTATAGCAGTGAGGTTTTCACAGGTCTCTAGCATCACATCTTTGTAGAGTTGCTTCTGGGAAGGTTCCAGCAAGGCCCACTCTTCTTGGCTGAATTTCACATACACATCATTGAACGTCACCAAATTCTAAAATATGCCATACATTTGTACAAAAGAAAGAGTGGCAACAATATAAATTTATGCTTCATTGGCAATATAATCATATAATTCTAGTGCTTCTATTTATTTTCTGACACTGAAGTGCTAGTGTTAGACAGTTGGGTGCTGGGCAAAAAGTGAAGGAGGAGAAAAGAAAAAGCCTAAAGGTTAGATTGTAAGGAAAACCAAAGGTGTGCTTTGGAAACCTGTGTTAAAGGATTTTCATTAGTTTATAAGGCATGAATATGTAATAGACATTAGTTGGGTTCTTGAGTGATCTATGAATCATCTTCAGTTACTTTGGCGAGTAGGTCAGGACCCTGTCATGAGACAGGGGGGAGGAAAAAACACATTCATGATATTTTATCTAGCAACAAATGAGATGTGACTATCAGGGTACGGTGAACAGATGGGTGACATCAGTCAAAAGACAACATGGCAGTGAATAACATGTTCTGACCAGGTATCAGAGATGTGGCATATCAGTATATGAAAATGGAGGCTAATATATTCGTGGAAGAGAAAGTGGACTATAGTGAATAGATGGATAAAAATAATGTGAGTGGCAAGCAACAATAATCATACCTGATAACATCATATTTCTGAGTGACCAGACAAAAGAAAAGGCATAGAAACATGATTATTCTTTGATCATTGTTTTGTATATTCTCCCTTCTAAATCATGTACAGTCTATAGTTTAAAAATAAATAATAAAACTTTTCTATTAAAAAAGAAGTGTTAATGTTATCACTAAGTCACTTTAGAAGAAAAACTGAATAACGAGGTTTAACTGTGTCATATCTGAACTTTTTGAATAGGATATAGCTTTGGAGTAGACATGCCAATTAATGTGGACAAAGACAAACAGAGAAGAGAGTGAAATAGAAAGAGAGAGACAGAGACACGTAGAGAGAAATTAAGAGGTGGACAGTACTAAGTACACATCAGAGAAATTTATGAACAGTTACTAACGACAAAAAACGATGGACAAGCTGGGTGTATTCTGTCATGCCTTTAATTCCATCACTCAGGAGGTAGAGGTAGGTGTATCTTATTGAATTGGATGCCAGCATGATCTATGCAAAGAGTTCCAGGACAGCCAGACCTATATAGTAAATCAGAGCCTCCCCTAAAAGTCAATCAAACAAACACAAAAGATGGAAAGAACTGAGAGGTCTTTACTGAAGCTTCTACAAGGAATTATACATTCACTCCAGTTGCATTCATTTTCCAGAAATCTGCACTGCCCTAGCTTAAACTGTAACTTTAATAAGATCTTGCTAAAAGGGAATGCATGCTTAAACACCTAAAAATAGAAAAATGAAAATATTAGCAATGTAAATGATGATCATAAGTAAGCAACATAAGGCAGGAGAGATGGCTCAGCAGTGAGGAGCTCTTGCTGCTCTTGCAAACAATTGGGCTCCATTGTCAGTGTTTAACTGGGACCCACTACTACCAATTGCTATAAGTTCATGAGTTCTGAACACATCTTCGTACTACTGTGAGGATCAGGCACACAAGAGGTTCATATTCATGCATACAATCAGAATACTCATATTCAGTAAAAATTAAAAACAGATTCCGGATGGCAGGACTGATCACACACTGTGTCTGATCAGTGGGGTAGCAGAGACTGCACAGTGACAAATAGTTGGAACTGTTGGCCCCCAAACACCACTGCCCATGTTTACCAGGTGATAAGAAACACAATGATGAGAAAAAAACATTTATGTTCAACCTCAGAGCACCCAGCTAAATCCTGGAAAATTTTCCTGGGCTGTTGTGGCAGGAATAAGGATTTCAAGCAAATAGACCCAAGAAGCAAGCAGGAGAAACCATTCTAATATCTAATAAAACAGACTTTCAACAAAAATTAATTGAAAGAGATGAGAAAGGGGGTAATCCAAGATGGCGGTGCTAGGACGACACTGTCTGAGGAGCAGGGCAGCAATGTTGGTACAGTGACTAAGAGGCTGAACTCTGGACCCTAAAAAACAGCAATTGTGTTTCCCAGGTGAGAGGAAACCCCACGGAGTGGGAATAAGTCAGGTCTACTCTCAGGTCACCCAGCAAGAACCCAGAAGAAACACCAGGTCACACAGTCACTGGGTCACTAGACCAGAAACACACTCTTGCATGTCCTGATCACCTTCCCAGGTTGAACTGTGCACCCCAGGGCACAAGAAACTGGGAGTCCCAGTCTTGAGAAAACCCCACAGGGAAGGAAGCAAGTAGGGCTGACCTCAGGTCAACCAGTCTATCCCTGGAAAAGGTCCTGCAGACCTGCAGGCACAAAGCAGCCAGCCCTGAGTGGGGCTCCAACCGCCAACCCCACAACTAACTCTCCATCACAGACAGAACTGTGTGCCCCAGGGCACTAGAGGCTGGGTTTCCCTGTTGGGAGAAAACCCCACAGGGAGGGAAACAGCAGGTCCCAGCTTAGAGCACTCAGCTGACCCCCACCACCACCACTAACACCACACATACGGGAATGTTCTCAGAAAAAGTTCTCAGGTTCCTGTCCAGTCACCAGCTTGGAGCCACCACTCACAAGCAAGTGCCTACTCAGTCCATATGCCCCTCCCCAACAGTACAGACAGGGTCTTTCTGTTGAGAGAAAAACCCAAAGGTGGGGAAAATATCTGGCCCTACCTCAGGACATCTAGCTCTAGAAAAGTTTCTGGGTTATCCACAGGCTCCAGACTCTAGCCTCCTGATTCACACATGAGAGTGGTGCACACCTGCCACTGATTACCACTTGGGTACTGGGGCACGGAGCTCCAAACTTAGACCTACAGAAGCCTGGGTTCCCTGAGATCAATCCCCAGATACTGCTCCAAGGGACAATCAGTTATCCCTAACTAAACTGACCAACCCACAGGGCACTCAGGTTACAGCAGCAGCTCACTAAATTTACAGCAAGAAACCCAGCAGCAGGGCAGCTGTCTCCAGGACTTCTCTAGGTGAGAGGATAGTCCCAAACTAGCAAAGGCCACAATTAATACTCAGGTCTCTACGCCTGAGGTGAGCTATGGCAATTCCTGAAAAAAACACCTGCCATTCAGTGACCATACCCAAAAAGCTGAGGAGGCCTCCTTTGGGAAAAAAAATCATCTTCCTGTCAAGGGATTCACCCACCACAGGATCCCAGGAAGTACCATAAACTAACCCCCACACCTAAGATAGCCAAATGGGTAGAAGCTAGCATAAAAGCTCAACCAACAAAAGACAGAGCAATATGGCATCCCTAGAACAAGTTATCCAGGAGCAAGCAGCCCTGGATAACCCAGCATAAATGAAATTCAAGAAATGACCTTACATCTGTGCTTATGAACAGGATAATAGAGGAAACAAATAAACTTCATAAAGACCTAGACGAAGATAAAGTCAAACAGAATATTGCCATCTGCAAAGAAATAGAAGAAGATAAAGACAAAGAGATTGTGGCCATCCTTAAAGAAATACAGGAAGTTGCAGCCAAACAGTTTGTGGCCTTTAGAGAGGAAATACTTAAATCACTGAAAGAAATTAAAGAAACAGAGGATTGTTCAAACAAACAGCTGAAGGGATTGAAGAAAAATAGTCAGAGAGGTGAGGGAAATCAATAAAATGGCTCAAGATCTGATGATAGAATTGGAAAAATCAAAGAAAACACAAATGGAGGAGATTGTGGAGAGAAAAAACTTAGGGAAGAAAAAAGGAACTACAGAGGTAAGCATAATGAATAGACTATGAGAGGGAAGAAAGAATCTCAGGTGTGGAAGACACAATGGAAGAAATAGATGTAGCTATCAAAGAAAATGTTAAATCTAAAAAATTCCTGACATAGACCATCCAAGACAACATGAAAAGCAAAACCTAAAAATAATAGGAATAGAGGAAAAAGAAGATTCCCTCCTCCAAGGCCCAGAAAATATTTTCAACAAAATCATAGAAGAAATTTTTCCTAACTTAAAAGAGAGGTCTATAAGAATATAAGAGGCCTACAGAACACCCAATAAATGAGATCAGAAAAGAAAATTCCTCCCACCATATAATAAACAGTAAGTATACAGAACAAAGAAAAAAAAACTACTAAAAGCTGCAAAGGCCAAGTAACATATAATGGCAAACCAATCAGAATCACACCCGACTTTTCAACAGAGACTATGAAAGCCAGAAGGGCCTGAACAGGTATCATGCAGACCCTAAGAGAACACAGATGTCAGCCCAGACTACTATACCCAGAAAAAGTCTCAGTCATCATAGATGGAGCAAACAAGATATTTAATGACAAAAACAAATTTAAACAATACCTACCCACAAATCCAGAGGTACAGAAGCTCCTAGAAGGAAACCTACAGCCCAGGAAAGCTAACTACATTCAGGAAAACACAGGAAAGAAATAATGTCATTAGAGCAAAACTAAAAGTAACCAAGCACACAAACATACTATCACAAGCAACATCAAAATAAAAGGAACTAAAAGCCACTGGTCATTAATTTCCCTCAACATCAATGGACTTAACACTCCAATAAAGACACAGACTATCAGAATGGATACGTAAACAAGACCCAACAATTTGTTGCATACAAGAAACACATCTAAGTCACAAAGATATCCATTGCCTGAGAGTAAAGAGCTTGAAGGAGGGTCTAAGCAAATGGACCCAAGAAACATGCAGGAGTAGCCATTCTAATGTCTAATAAAATAGACTTTAAGTATATGAAATCCATCAATGTAATCCACCATATAAACAAATTAAAAAAAAAAAAAAACAGAGGATCATTTTCTTAGATGGTAAAAAAAAAAAAAACAACAAACATTTGACAATATCCAACAGTTATTCTTGTTTAAAGTCTTGGAGAGACTGGGGACAAAGGCACATATCTAAAAATAGTAAAGACAGTGTAAAGAAACCCCATAGCTAACATCAAACTAAATGAAAAGGAAGTTAAATCAATTCCACTGAACTCAGGGACAAGACACGGCTACACACTCTCTCTCAATCTCTTCAATACAGTACTCAAAGTCATATCTAGGGCAATAAGACAACTAAAGGAGATCAAGGAGACACAAATTGTTAAGGAAGAAATCAAATATCACTATTCACAGATGATATGACAGCATACAAAAATGACCCCAAAAATTCTACTGTAGGAACTCCTACAGTTGAAAAACACTTCAGCAAAGTGGCTGGATATAAAGTTAACTCAGAAAAAAATCAGTAGCACTCCTGTATACAAAAAGACAAATGGACTGATGAAGAATTAGGAAAATAACACCCTTCACAATAGCCAGGAAAAAAAAAAAAAAAAACAAAATAATGTATCTTGATGTTATCCTCAACAAGCCAGTGAAAAACCTATATGAAAAAAAAAAAAAAAAAAAAAAAAAAAACTTCTAGTCTGTGAAGAAAAAACTGAAAAAGATAGCAGAAGATAGAAATATCTCTCATGCTCATGGATTAGTAGGATCAACATAGTAAAAATTGCCATCCTATCAAAAACAATCTACAGATTCAATGATATTCCCATCAAAATTTCAACACAATTGCTTAAGGAACTTCAAAAAAAAAATTCTCAGCTTCATATGGTAAAATAAAAAAGCCAGAATAGCTAAAACAATCCTGTACAATAGGAGATCTTCAGTAGGTATAACCATCCCTGATCTCAAGTTCTACTATAAATCAATAGTAATAAAAACTGCATGGTACTGGAATAAAAACAGAATGGTGGATCAATGGAATTGAAGTGAAAACCCATAAATAAACCCATACACCTATGTACACTTGATTTTTGAGAAAGAAGTCAAAACCATGCAATGGAAAAAGGACAGCATCTTCAAAAAATGATGTTGGTCTTACTGGATGTCTACATGTGAAAAAAAATGAAAATAGATCCATATTTATCACCCTGCACTAAACTGCAGTCCAAGTTGTTCAAAGACCTCAACATAAAACCAGATACACTAAATCTGTTAGAAAAAAAAAAAGTGGGAAAGATCCTTGATCTCATTGGCATAAAAGGTAACTTCCTCAACAGAACACCAAGAACACTGGCTCTAAGATAAAAAATTAATGAATAGGATCTCATGAAACAAAAAGCTTCCATGAAGCAAAGAACTCTGTCAATAGAACAAAATGACTGCCTACTGACTGACAAAAGATCTTCACCAACCCTTCATACAACTGAAAGAGTTAATAAACAATATATATATATATAAAGAGCTCAAGAAATTAAACTCCAACAATCCAAATAATCCAATTTAAAACTGGGGTACAGAACTAAACAGAGATTTCTCCACAGAGGAATATCAAATGGTGGACATTAAATGCTCAATATCTGTAGTCATCATGGAAATGCAAATGACATTCCATCTCAAACCCATCATGGCTAAGATCAAAACCTGAAGTGACAGCAAGCTAGTGAGAATGTGAAGAAAGAGGAACACTCCTCCATTGCTGTGGGAGTGCAAACTTATACAACCATTTTAGAAATTAATCTGATGCTTTCTCAGACAATTGAAAATAGTGTTACTTAAAGACACAGCTCTACCATTCCTGGATATATATCAAAAAGATGCTCCACCATTCAACAAAGATATTTGCTCAACTATGTTCATAGCATCTATATTCATAATAGCCAGAATAGGGAAACAAACTACATGTCTCTCAACCAAACCATTGTTTTACAGAAATTGTGGTACATTTACACAATGGAATGCTACTATGGTATTTAAAAAAAAAAAAAACCATGAAATTTTCAGACAAGTGGATGGAACTAGAAATAATCATCCTAAGTGAGTTATTCCAAAACCAGAAAGGCATGCATGGTATATTCTCATTCATAAGTGGATAATGGCCATAATATAGGATAAACATACTACAATCCACAGACCTAAAGGAGCTAAATAAAAAGGAGGACCCTATGGAGAATGGTCAATTCTTATTCAAAAGTGCAAATAGAATCGACACCAGAAGTGACTGAGGAGAGGGAACAGGATGAGAGCCTAACATACATATCCTCCAAAAGACTCTATCCAGCGGGGGTTCAAAGCAGATGCTAAGACTCACAGCCAAACTTTGGGTAGAGCACAAAGAATCATAGGAAAGAGTAGAGGGATAGAAAGTAGAAAGACCCAGAAGTGGCAGGACCGTCATAAGAAGACCAACAAGGACAACAAATCTGGGCCCATGGGGACTTGCAGAGATTGATGCACCCACCAAAGACCATTCATGAAGAGGAACCAGACCCCTGCTCAGATGTAGCTGATAGGCAGCTCAGTCTCATGTGGGATCCATATTAAGAAGAGTAGGGGATGGCTCTGACATGGACTCTGTTACCTGCTCTTTGATCACTTTTCCCTGGTAGAGGGGGCATTTCCACACCACAAGAAAGAAAATGCAGGTATTCCTAGTGAGCCTTGATAGGCTGGGTTCAGATGGTAGGAGAGGAGGGCTCCCCTTATCTGAGAATTGGAAATGGGCTAAGGGTGAAAGAGGAACAGAGGGGTGAAACCAGGAAGAGACAAGAGAGGGGGCTAAAATTGGGATCTTAAGTGGATAAATTATTTTTAAATTTTATTTATTTATTTATTACAATTTATTCACTTTGCATACCCTCTGTAGCCCCCTCCATCATCTCCTCCCAGTCTCACCCACTCTCCTTCTTCTCCCCGTATGCCTTTTCCATATTCTCCGTATAGGGGAGGATCTCGTCCCCTTCTATCTGACCCTAGCTTATCAGGTCTCATCAAGGATGGCTGCACCATATTCCTCTGTGGCCTCAAAAGGGTGCACCCCCCAGGAGGAGGTGTTCAAAGAGCTGAGTTCATGTCAGAAAATAAGTTAGAGCAAAACAAATTTAAATTAATACAAGTTAAGTGTGAATAAAATAAATGAATAAATGAATAAATAAATAAATAAATAAAGTAAAAAAAACAAACAAACAACAGGTAGAAAGAATGTCACACACCTGCAATTCAATAATTCAGAAAGCTCAGACACTGTTAGTGTCATGAGTATATGCCATCCTAAGAAATTAAATATACTCTCTGCCAAAATTCAAGTGCAAGATGTGGATGAAGATCAGCACAACATATTCTTGCATATACAAAACAAAACAAAATTAAAAAAAAAAAAAATGCTATATTCCAGGCTCAGCAGCCAATATTGATATTGATGTTGATGCCAGGCATGTTGGACTAAATTTAAGCCCAACACTAGACTGGAGTTACATCTGTAAGTTCAAAACCTTTTTGGTCTACATACCAATGTTCAGGACATCCAAGGCTACAAAGAAACTTTTCTTCAGTGTCAAAAACAGAAACATGATCTTCTCTGGGAGCTTTTTTGATTCAATCAAATAAGTTCTGACCAAATTCACTATAGGCTTATTGTCATCCCATGATGAAAATGTAGTCTAACCTCAATGATCCTAAAATTCTGCCATAGCTCATACACTGTTCAAATGTTCACAGTCTCTTCTGATATACAAGAGAATCTCTTGGGTGCCACATCTTGTAACATCAGAATCAAGTTACATCATTCCAACGTAGATGTACAGAATACCCCTTCCCATTCTAGTATTGAGAATGCATATATAGTGAGGGAAGACTGGACCAAGAAAAGAAGTTCAGCAAGGAAAACAACAAATCCTGCTGCTATTTCAAAAGGCTTAGATGGTCCTATCCCTGCAACATCTCATACATCTCTCAGTTTGGTTACTTCCACTACCTACAGGCAGCACTCTATGGGAGGTGTCTCCTAACTTAGGTATCTCAACAACTTATACTGTCAAGATGCAACTCAGGCTTCACCCTCACAACTTCATGCAATGAACCTTTATATTATTGTCTTCACTGGGGATCTGACTCTGCCAAACGCAGATGGCTGGCACTGTGCTGAATTGAAGCTACAAAGAAAGAATCTATTACTTTAAATTTTGAAATTTATTTGATTTTAGATCCAGCACAACATGGGTGAGCCTGTCAAGTTGGATTCTACATTGGGGTAGACAAATTGGGATGGACCATACCACACTTGGACCACTTTTGGAGCAGGTTTAATATGAAGTTCCTTCCTGATACTAGGAATCACTCTGCCTACTCTTTCCATTAACAGAAGAATTAACAGTGAGGAGTATTACTGTATGGACACCATATTAGGCTTCAAATACAGAGCTATGACCTTTTCTTTGATGTTGATAATCTCCTTGAAAATTACTGTCTCTGTTTCAGCACGTGACTGCCATCTGAACCTACCTAGTGATGCTTTTCTCAACAAACCAAAATTTTTACATTTATTTTTGCTCCACTTGTCTTTTTCTTTTACCGTGGTCCTGAATGTCTCACTAAAAATAACCATTCAACAAATTTAGTATTCCAAGTAAGAAATCCAAGCTATTATTTTTTAATTCTGCCTTACTCAATTTCTCAAGGCATGCACAGAATAAGTATGATTTGCAGCTTAAATATCACACAAATGACCTCTAGCTTAATTTTCCATGGAGTCTGTTGTCCTATGATATGGACTTCCTGTGTCTGCATTTTTCTCAACACTCTGATTTTCTAGGTCTTACAAGAACAGCTGATGAAGCTCTGTATACAGTTTTCTAATGTTTTTGACATCTTAAATCATGATGTTTTTAAATAAAAAGAGAACATTCCAAGGTTCTGTCCAGCAGTGAAATCAGTCTTTGCATATAATTTTTTGTTCCAATTTGCCACTTTGTTGCTGTGACTAAATCCCCTAACCAAAAGCTTGTCAGCTCATGAATGGGTTTATTCATTTAGTTTGGTACTGTCAGATCACAGTCCATCATTTTGGGAGCTTAGCATAGGCAAAGCCTATAAAAAGCAAACCTGTCTGAAAAGAAAATAAAACAATAGTAAAAAAAATCAGAAAGAAAGATGAAATAGCTACATGTGTCAAAGAAAATGTTAAATCTAAAAGTTCCCTACCACAAAACATCCAGGAACTCTGGGACATTATGAAAAGACAAAACATGCTAATGATCAGATTAGCAGAAGAATGAGATCAAAGGTCCACACGATATTTTCAACAAAATCATACAAGAAAAAATTTCTTAACCTAAATGTCTATCAAGGCAAAAGAAGCATACAAAACACCAAAGAGACTGGACCAGAAAATAAATTCCTCTTACCACAGAATAATCAAAACTCTATACACACAGCACAAGGAAAGAATAGGAAAAGCTTCAGAAAATAAAATAAAAAAAAATAAAATAAAATAAAATAAAATAAAACAGACCACACTAACCAACCAATCAAATAGACAAACAAAAAACAACCAAGAAATAAATAAGGGCAGATCTTTGAAATTAATCTTGTATTCTCAGTAAAGATGCTGGAAGTTAAAGGGATTAGACAGTGTGCTTCTGACTCTTAATAAACTACAGAAGCCAACACAAATTATTAAGCATCCCAGAGACTTTCAATCAGCAAATGGAGAAAATAAGATGCTTCATGATAAGGTCAAATTTAAACATATTTATCTATAAATGTAGCCCAACACAGGGTGCTAAATCAACCAACACCACTACCAAAATACCAGGATTTACAATCACTGTTTGTTGATATCTCTTAATACCTTTAACCAAAATTCACCAATAAGAAGACACAGGTTCACAAAATGGATGATAAAACAGAATCCACCTTTCTTCTAAATACAACAAAAACAGCTTCACATCAATCATAGACAGTATCTCAAGGTAAAGGGTTGGAAAAAGATATTCCAAATTAATGGACTGAAGTATCAAGCTGGTATAGCAATTTTAATATCTAACAAAACAGACTTCAAACAAAAACTAATCAAAAGATGGCAAAGTACAATACATATTAAAAGATATCCAGCAATATAACATTTCAATACTTAACATCTATGTCCCAAACATAAGAGCACCCAATTTATAAAAGAAAAACTTCTGCAGCTTGCATCACATCCTGGTCCTGATAAATGGATAGGGGAAGACTTTAATACACCACTCACACCAAAGACAGGTCCTCCAGCCCAAACTGAACAGAGAAATATTCCAGCTAACTAACATCAAAAACTAAATATACCCAAATAATGTTTACAGAACATTCCACCCAAACAAAAAGATTATTCCCTCTTCTCAGAAACTCATATACTGTTCTCCAAAATTGATGAAATACTTGAACAGTGTAAGTATCAAATAAAAGAAACTAGAAATAACCTCCTGCATCCTATGAGACCACTATGGTTTAAAGCAGCACATCATCAATAATAAAAACAGTAGAAAGCTTACAAACACATGGGAATTGAACAACTCTCTACTGAATAAAAAAATGGATCAAGACTGATATAAAGAAATTAAAGACTTTCTAGAAGTCAATGAAATGAATACACAACATATCAAAACTCACAGTACACAATGGAAGTGTTGAGCAGAAGACAGGCCATAGCACTATTTTTTCCATTCAGAAAAAAAAAAAAATCAGAGTGATCTCTTACTAGCAACTTAACATCACACATAAATACTCTAGAACAAAGAAAGTAAGCATAACCAAAAAGAGTAGACACCATAAATCTATTGAACAGTGTCTTCACTGGTAAAACCGAATGTTTCCATAGGGAAAAAAAAAATGGTGGATCCTATCAAAATTGATAATGATTTGCTTTGAATAGTAGAGATCTCCTGACTAAGCAGAGGTAATGGTTCATCAGACAGTGTGGTCATTCAGTCCAAACTAACTTAATAAAGACTAAAGTTTTTTCTCTTAAATAAAAAAGGATACTTTTGTTGTTTCATATTAAAAACAGGTAAGAGGTTTAAAATGTTTTAAGTAAATTGAAAGATATAAACTTGTTTGAGTTGAAATAATTTGGAGTGAATATAACATATTTGAGCAGCATGGTGATAGACCATGCATTTAATCCCAGCAGAGACAAGCAGTTCTCTATTAATTTGTAGTTTTCTAAATTCAGGAGTTACAATGACAGGGTGTTGGTGGTTCACAGCCTTAATCCCAGCATTTGGGAGCCACATGACTTTTACATATAGCCTGGGAGGCAGAGGCAGGCACATAGGATTTACAGTGATTTTATTTAAAAGCTGCTTTTAAAAGGCAGGCTGAAAATCAAATTGAATGCCTTTTATTATCTAGAAATAAATACACTTTAAGGTATATTTGTAAACTTTCAAAGATTTTTTTTTAAATTTAATTGAGATATTATACTTTTTTCTATTTCCAAAAACCATTTTGCTCTATAAAAGATATAATATGCCTAAAAGGTACAACCCTCACCCCTGAATTAGGGATGGGGCAGGGTTTTGATTTAATCTTTTCAGGAGAATTAAATCATCCAACTAAAGATATGGAGACCACTGGACACGTGAAACTTCTGACGAAACTGACAGATCACCAAAAGAAAATGTCAAAAGAGAAGGAATAAACTGACCAAATGGTATCACTCACCTTCATGTTGTCTCTTCTGCCTTCTACAGACATAAGTGCAAATTGCCTTTATGTGATTGCTAAAGAACAATCCAAAATCTCTATCTCATATCAGAAAAGCCACCTGGTAAGAAACAGAGGAAAACAGAAAAATAAGGGATGATTCTATTGTCACAGATCTCATAATCTTCTGGCATGATGTGACTTCTGCACTTAACACAAAGTTCAATAATCAAGAATGTGTAAAGTGTTTGTGAAAGAATGAGGAGGTGAGAAAAAAAGCCAAAAACATAAGCCTAAAATATAGCCAAGTTTACATGAAAAGACCTAAGGAAACTCGAGCATGAAAAATGTGCACTGGACCAGAGATACCTTTGATTTTCTAATTAATACAAATTAAATAAACACATATTTCACAACTGCTGCAAGCAAACACAAAGTGACACCTAAACTTTTATATTTCTGACCCTCCATCTACTACTAACCTCCTTTCCAGAGAGCCCTTTTCCTCTGGAAGTGGAAAATGGAGTTGATCATAAAGATAAGCTTTGGCTTGCAGTCCCTCATATCCCCTTGTGGGTTCAGGCACATCCTAGCCCTTGCCAATACTCACACACAAAACATTGTTGGAGAATAATTTAATATGTTTCCTGATGCATGGATTATGTCACAAGATGTGGAATCTGCCCTATCCACTTACCTACAACCAGGCACACCTGACAAAATTCTGCATCTCAGAAATTCATTTTGTACCCTGGAATTGAATTTCTCTAAATCATGCCATTGTGCCTAGTGGTAGATGCAATATAAAAAAAATATAAAAAAAAATAATCAATTATTGCTGAAAATATGATCACCACCAACTTTTTTCTATCCAGTTTCAAAACTATTTGTAAAATTTGTTACACAAAACCATGTGTGGAATACAACATTCATCATTTCTAGAAATGAGACCTTTTCAGTTTTCCAATATGTCCACTGCAAAAAACAATGCCTGTGTGTGCACACTAGATAGAGATATTATAAGCACCACAGCTTTCACTGCCCAGGCCTGCAAAGTCCTCACTTCTCTGGACAATCAACACTCATGACAGGTTGAGGCCAAGGGTCTCTGCCAAGATCACCACATGGAGACCAACAGAAAGACAGCCTGAACCACAGTCTGAACTACAGTCCATCTCGTTCAAAGCAATTCAGGCTGAGATAGCTCAGCAGCCTGCTCTTCCTGGCCTGGGGACAATGGCCCCACACTCAGCATGACATGGCCTCTGGTCTCACTCACAGTTCTTTAGAGCTACATCAGAGGAAAATCCCAGAACAAACCCATAAACTACCTCCCACTGTTGCTCCTGACTGCTAGGCCTGCCCAGAGTCCCTCATTAGCTTGAACAATGGAGCTGAGTCTCAGGACAGTAGTAGCTCTTCTACCAGTGGATCAAAGATCAAATAATGCAGATAGCAGAGGCATTCTAGGTTTGCCCTAACCCCTATATGGGCACACAGAACCTAGTGTTGTTATAAAAGAATGAAAATCCCAATTATTCTGGGAGAAAACCTGCTAGTGCAGAGAGGCAGAAAAAGCACCCATCTGACCCTGCCTACTTACCTCACCTCCAAGAGGAAAAAGCCCCAAAAGCTCACCAGCTCAGATGACAGCTCAGGGGATAGACCAAAGGAACCCAAGGCCAAAGGCTTTCTAGCTCAAAGCTCAAAAAGTTCAAAATCTACCAAGCTAAAACTCCTTCCACTTTTACACTCTGTCTTAAATACATTTCAGCTGAAAGTTCCACTTTCTCTTTAATCCCTGTCAGCTGGTTTCTTGCTTTGCCTCTTGACCTAGGGTTAACATTATTTCATCCTATGCACAGAGAGATTTTTTGAATTAAAAGTATGTTCCAGGGCTGATGGAACCATACCATAATCACCTGTTTACAATAAATTGAAAGTTCTTGGAATTAAGGTTTGTGTTAGGGCTCAACCACACCAAACAAAGCACAGGTTTTTACAGTTCACAATCTAAGGGATCACACTGGGATCAAATATCCTGCAACATCCTCATCTTGGAAATGTTTTAAAATACAATCTTCCACTGTTCCCAGGGCACCTGCTCATCTTCCAAGATACAGGTCATTTATGTTGCACATTCCATTACATGATCAGTGTCCAGTGAAGTCATCTCTACCTCATAGTTGGGAAGTCCTTCAGCCAAACTTCAGTCAAAGCCAAACAGTAAGAACCTTTAAAGAAACAAATGTCCATGAATTTGAAAGAAAGGAGTAGTTAATGGGAGCTCAACAAAATGAGAAATAAAACAAAAAAGGATATGGCTGTACCTAGGAATGTTGGAGTAGAAAGTTTATTATAGATAGACGAGAGAACACAGTCAGACACAGGGAAATCTGGGACAGTCTAGAGTTGACATGACCCTGAGCTATGTGAGACGAGAGGAGAGAGGGAAGTGGAGAGCCAGAACAAAGGGCCAGGAGGATAAATGATAAATGAAAAAGACCAGGTAACCAAAATGGTTAGAATACATAAGGAAGGACAGCTGGGAGGAGGGCAGCTCAACTCCTGGGCTAGAGAATCTGTGTTTGACACCCATACCTTGTAACAGGTAAGGACTGAGGATGCTGGGAGAACCTGACAGCCATCTGTTTTGATTGTTAAGTAGCCACCTTAACCATTCATCCCAGCATTTGAGACATAAGAGTAGAGAGGAATGAGAAGGTTGAAACAATTTCATTATAATCTCAAAAATTATTTTTAAAAGTTGAAAATGGCTTTATGGTCCAATATTCTCAGGGAATTCAAGTATATATTAGAGCACACAAAGTATTACACACTTTTCTCTCAGGTTGTGCATTTTCAAATGGGGGAGGGGAAAGCATTCCTGTTAGGCACTACCACACCACTTTGTCCAGATCTTCTGTGTGTTTGAACTAGTGTAACTGTAAAAATTTGCTTTCCAGAAACAAGTTCAGCAACTAATCCATATTCTTGATTCTCTTTGTGTATGACTCCCAGCCCTAATGTACACTTTTCACATTTACTGACCATCTAAAATTGATTACCATTATCATTGCCATCTTCCCTCCTCCCCTCCTTTTCTGTGTTGTGACAACACCAGCTTCAAAGTAGGTCAGTGAACTCAATTCTTACACAGGTCCCTCTTTATTTGTAATCACCACCTCCACAAACAAACAAACAAACAAACAAACAAACAAAACAAACAAAACCCAGGGAGGTCAGTGGACATTCATTCACTGGTCTCTTTTACTTCACACTCACCAGTCAGGGCCACCTGAAAAGAGCTGCAGGATTATGTTCTAGGCACTGGGCAGTAGAGGTAGCATTCAGTGTTCAAATAAAGTCTAAACTACATAACATGTGAAAGGTTGATCTACAGGAGACATTGCTTTAAACAAAAAAAAAAAAAAAAAAAACTAGAGAAAAAAAGGAATGAAATTTTTAATGACTGGGGATTATCAGAGAATATTAACTAATAAGAGACTAGAGCAGTGATGCATCAACAAAATAAAATTTAATAATACCAACAACTGACTTTTTTATTTTTTATTTATTTATTTATTATGTATACAGTGTTCTGCATGCATGTACACTTGCACACCAGAAGAGAGCACCAGATCTCATTATAGATGTTGTGAGCCACCATGTGGTTGGTGGGAATTGAACTCCTGACCTCTGGAAGAGCAGCCAGTGCTCTTAACCTCAAAGTTGAAAAAGAAAACACATAGGCATACTGACTTTGAAAAACACAGGCCATTCTCTTGTAGAGGGAAAGCCATTAATAAAAATACTGTTTAATGTTGTCCCTATGTACAATATTAGCTGCTGAGACCTGTAACCTGACAAAGCTTTAGTCAATAGCCTGTTTATCAAATTTGAACTGACAGAACTGTGTCAATGAGGATTGTACATATGGGCATAGGACAGTCCCTTAATTAAAAATTCAATATTCACTGGATCAAGTTACCTGACCTAAACTGTACACACACCAATCTGGTCTGTTTTCATTCACATTAATAAATTAATAAATACGTGTTGGGAAGTTACAAATTAAAAAAAATCACCCTGCCACATTTCTAGATAATCCTGGTGAGCAAACATGTATCCCCAGATCCTAATCTCTAACAGGCGTGGTTAGCATACTACTTATCTGTGGAGTGTTTTACAGACAGTCTTCCCTCAGCTAAATTCTAACTGGGACCACTAGTTTCTCAGCAATAGTAAATCCTTTACATCATCAGTTCTACTCTTCTATATCACAGCTTAATATTGGAGTGCTCTTTGACAGAAGACATACCATTTACAACCCCACAAAAATTCAAATGGATTTTTAAAACTGAGAGAACCTATCTGACACCCCCAAGGTCACCAGGAACTAGGCACTAAAAAGGTCACAGAATAAATGTCACCAGGAATTGGAGCCATGGGTCACCAATTCCAAAAACAAGGTAGTAAGATTTCTAACCTAAGGAACAACCTGAGGATAACCACAAGGATGGTTAGGTATCTTATCTCAAAGTGGGGTATTTGTGTTGAGCAGCCTACCATCCTTGTAGTAGAACACTGAATGACACAGAAAATACCCAACATTCCTGAGGCCTAGAGATAGCTCTGCTCAATATTAGTTATGTTAGCTAGCCAATCACTTTGTAAAAAGATTGCCCTTGCTGAATGTCACCCAATCCTGTAACTGTTAAACTGGAACTTCCTGGTCCTTCCTAAAACCCCAATCAAAACCCTGCCATGCAGCTGCTCAGGCTCTCCTCTCTAATCCACTGTGTTGGTAATGATGGAGAGACCCAGCTTAAGCCAAATAAAACTCTTTGCTCTTGCATATGTGGTCCAGCTCCTGATGATCTTTGGTGACCCTAAAATCTGGCCATAACATGTGGGTTCTCATATTGGATTCCCAAGTCTCCCAAGCACCCCAGGCACATGGGGCTGAACAACAGCCAGTAAGTGAGCACTCTGTGTCTGTCTGTGTCTTTCTCTGTGTTTCTCTAGTTTCCTTTTTTTTGGCCTTGGGGCAAAATTTGTAATTTATGTGGTCAGAAAGGTTAGAGCTGATGCTTTGGACAGCTACTGGGCCAGAGGGGGCCTGGAATACTTTCCAGACCCCCAAAAGGGTCACATCTGTAAAGGGAGTTGAGCATCCACTTTTCTGTGTTCTCTGGACCTCAGAGAGGATGAATGTGCCCCTATCTGTAAAGGATGGTAGAGTACCCAGTTTTCTGTGATCTCTGGATCTTTGGACAAGGACAATGCAGGTATCTCCTGCATCAGGGATTCACTGATAGCCTACTTTCATTTTTTCCACTGCAGGAGTGGTGGGATCTGCTGTCTGGCTCTGTGTATTTTTCTGCTGCACAAGCAATGGGATCTAGTCTGTGTCTTGTTTAACTGTTTTGTCTCTCACTTTTTTTTTTTTTTTTTTTTTTTTGTCTCTGGGACTGACTGAGGACATGGGACAAAATCCTTCTATCTCCCTAGACCCGATTCTTTTTCCATTTCAGGAGGCTTAAGCCATGCTTCATAGGTTCCAGTGAGAGT